>VZRH01008052.1:236182-293172 GCA_013397555.1 Urocynchramus pylzowi
CGGCCCGGCTGCCCGGGGGAAGCGGCTCGGAGGAGGGAGTGTTTCCCCTTGGGCTTGGATGGCACTGCTCCGCAGGTCGGGGCTGGCCCCATCCAGCCCAGCGCTCCCTGTGTGGCGTGGGCTTGTCTAGAGAGCGAGCGGTCTGTTTATTTCCAGTGTGTTGACGGTGGCAGGAATGTTTACAGGTAACATGTAGAGGTCGTTTCATGCCGTTTTTTTTTTTTACCCTTCTTTTGTGCCGCCCACTTTTGTCAGCAGCATGTGTGTATTCTTGAGGACAAGTGTGATTGTTTTGAAAGGTATTTTAAATAGTTTAGAAGAGCTTTTACGTGTGGACTCGTCATCTGATACGTTAAGGTCTGTAAGAATTGTTTTTTTTCAGCCTACAAAACAGATAAGTGCATATGTCAGGCTCCAGTTTTTGCTAAACAGATGGTATCTTTTCCTTAAACAGTATCTTAAAAGACTGTTAGTTTGTTTGATGACTGAAAAGGCTATACAGGCCTCTCTATGTGGTCGTGTACCTTACCTGCTCTACCTCTCTAAACGGTGCTCATGACTTCAGCATAGACCAGTCTGTTCTGAAAGGTAATTAGCTAGCAACAAACCCCAAGTGAGTGTCTCGATTTTTTTGTTGGTTGGTGGTTTGGTTTTTTTGGGGGGTGGTGGGGTTTGTGGTTTTGGTTGGTTTGTTTTTTGCTTGGGTTGTTTTGGTGGTTTTTTTTTTTTGTTGTTTTGCTTTTTTAAGGATTTATTTTAGGGTTTATTTGAGGATGTGTGTAGACTGTTGCTACACGTTTTTTCAGCCTAACTGGAGTCAGACTAAATGCAGTACCCTCGCTAGCTGTCTCTGATGGTTTTCAAAAGTGACACAAGTTTTCAGTAGTGATCCAGACTGTAGGATGTTGATGTTCTTTGAAAGAAAGTGTTCTTAACTTGTGGAAACTTTAGGCAATCTAAGACTGGAAAATTGAATAAAAAGCGTTTACAGCTTGTCAGAAATTAATTGGGTTTTAAGGATTGAAGACTAGTGTTTGTTAACTTGGAGTACTTACTGTATAGCCAATGAAAATATCTCAATTTAAATTTGTTGTCTAGCTAGTTAATCTGGTAGAATTTTATACTGTTCCTTTGATGCATAAAGTTGAATGTCTGCACAAAAGATGGGAATGGAAGTTAATATATATCGTGTGCTGTAACATCAACTGAAATCTTTTAATGTGCAATAAACATCACTAGTTTGGGAGGGATTTTTATTTGATTTTTCCAGAAATGCTGAGTGTCTGACTAGATCTCACTCACGAGTTAGTGTCTACATGGATTTCAGTGTTTCCTTATTCCCTAAAGTCTTTGTACAGATAAACTTTAATGAGAAGGATGTTTTTCATGTTGGTGGTGAGACAGACTGGCTGTTAACAGACACTCCAGAAGCGTTCTTTTAAGAACTTGCAGATTGTGGGCCACAGCAGAGCTGTATTGCCACAGACCTGCCCACTGAACAATGCAGTGCATCTGTGTTCAGTCGTTTTTGAAGGTCAGGGGCCCTAATACATGGTGATTTCCACTTTTTAAGAAAATAGCATCATGTCCTTATGTAAGTAGTGACGTTAGAGCATATAATCAGTTTCAACATTTGTGTACATTTAAAACCAATGCTTTTTATAGGATTGTCAAAATCTTGAACATTTTTTTTTGCTTCATGGTGCTGTTGTTTATTTTGGGTATCTTTTCCAGGTATTTTTTGTATATCTTTTTTATGAGGCTTTTGCTTCTTACTATCTTTTTGTATTGACTAATTTGGATTACTTTCAAATTGTTTGAAGTTTTTGTGGGTTTTTTGTTTGTTTGATTTTATTGGGTTTTTATTTTTTGGGGTTTTTTGTTTTTTTGAAGGAATGTGTTTTTTTTTATCTGGACTCTAAGGCTTTGCATTTTGCCATGAAATACTATGAATACAATATTAATGTTGTAGGAAAGGGGTTTGAAGGAATAGTGAAAATTACTTAAATACTGTCATGCTGGGAGATTATTTATTTATTTGGGAAAGACTCAGTTTAAAGTGATTCAGTAATTTCGGTAAGAAGAGGTAGAAATGGATGGAAACATGAATGCTTTAGGAAACTTACAGTGGGAGTGCTTTTGAGGGGGTTTGTGTGGTACCATGCTGAATTCTTGGGCCTCCCTTGCTCCCTCCCTCATGAATGCAAGCTGAACTTAAGTAATAGACTCTTCTTTCCAAGGGTGTTTATTCTGCCTTATGACAAGTTCAGTTTAGTGTGACAGGGTAGATCCCATCTTTCTAGCTGTAAGATTGCTAGTGGAACAACAAAGCTTCTGAAGATAATTTTAGTGGTGAAATGCAACAAATAATATTAATTGCACGTGTGATACTTGTAGGAGGATCTTATAGTATGTGATAAATGCTTGGAGAGCTGCTGGCTGACTGATACATCTTGGAAATAGTTGTTAGAATTATTCCTGAATTTAATTGTTCCTAAAAGTCTTGGAGGAGTTAGTCTGCTAGACTTGGATTTTTTTCTTTAATGATTTGGATGCAACATCAAAATTGTCAATAATAAAATTTGCAGACAAACAAGATGGATGGGTGCTAAGCAGGGAGGATGGAACTGTAGAAAACCATCTAGAATTCTCGTGAAATTATGCTGGTAAAGCAAGAACACCTTAGAGCAGCTATATCCAAGGTAGTGCACTGAAGGTAAGAAGCATATGCATGGGATTGTATCCCAAAAGTTATTGACTGATAGGATACAAATATGAACAAGCAGTTCAGCAGAAGTTCTCAGCATAATGCTTTGTTTAAAAATGTATAAGAGCAAGGAGATGATTTTTGGCTGAACGTGTGGTAAAATGCCCATGATGCAGTTTTGTCTTTAAAAAATATTAAATAGTGAAGAGTATGGGAAAGAATCAAAAATTATTTTAATATTGCCTTACAGTAGGTGAAAGGCCTGCAAAAGCCCTGTTCACATTATCTGAAAAAGTGAGAGGTATCTTTTTTTGGCCATGTGAATATTTTCTTACTGAAATCCAGTGCTTTATTCAGTTTATGCTTAACAAGACCCAGTGACTGGAAAGTGAAGTTGAATGGGATCTAGTTGAAAAGCACAAGCGGTGAATGTGGAGGGTGAGTAGTCATTGTAGTGAAGGAAGGAGGGCAGTAGTGGATTATCCAGCTGTTGATGTTTTCAGCTGGAGTTCAGGGATCTTTCTATAGACCAAATGCAAGTTTTTAATTCCACAAATGGATAACTGAGCGGTGTGTCAAATATGTGAATGTAGAGGAGTGTAGAGTGTGTTGGAGTGGCTCTGGTTCACATACATGAATTCTTAGGAACTCCCAGCAGGATTGGGAAGTGCATGGTTGACCAAAGGGAGCCCCGTGGGTGTTTGTCTCGGAGTGGACACGGCGGTGGCTGACCTGCAGTGTGGTATGGTAGCTCCATTAGAGGGATGCAGAGCACCCTGCTGTGGCAGTAACACTGGGCTAAGTAGACCCTCCCTGCTGGTTTCTTTCCTTCTCCCAGTGTTTAGGTTTCTGGTGGCAGAATAGCAAGCTCTGCTTCCTTTTATACAGTGTAGCAGTGCTATGGGAATGCTGTTCACACTGATTATGTTTATTATCCTCTGATTAAATTATTTTAATGGGCCAACAGACCTTCTGACTTTAAATTCCTTGGATCTTCTAAATAAGATTGAATTCCTGACCCTTCTGTGGTAGGTAATGATAGGTTTGGATGTTTTATTCTGAAATTCAAGGGGTAGGGAGGCAGGAGAATCTTAGAAAATGGATTTTGCTTGTAATGCTCCTTCGTATTTGAAAAATATTCTAGATGTGGGCCTAGTATGGCCCTAACTTCCAAAGGTATTGCAGCTATTGAGAGCTGCACCTCTTCCTAAATGGTAAGTATTACTGGGAAGGGAGATCTGGCTTGTTACTTCAGTGTAGTGCATTTATACCAGTGTCACGTGGTGTGGGATATATTTGAGAAAGATGGAAGTTACTGTTTATTACAGACACCTCTTGGCATTAAAAAAATCTTGTCCAAGAACAATCTTCCTGCAAAGTTGAAAAGCAATTTTAACACTTATGGGCTCTTTCTGACAGGAATTTTTCCAGATGGAAGCCATCACTCTTATCTTTGTTTCTCTCCTTGTGGTTCAATTTGTAACAACCAAGGAAGTTAGAAGCATATATACTTGTATTTCTTTTTGGTGATTTGAAGAAAACAAGTAAACCAACTGTGAATAACTTTGCTCTAATTTTCTGTGTTCAAAATTTCAGTGAAAGGCCTGACTTTACCATCCAGCTCTGTTCTCTGTGGAGTTCTGTAAATATTGTTGGGGTTATACTGGAGTGCAGATTGTTCTTAATTGTCCTGTACAGATACAGAACTTACTGTGTTGTTTAGTCAGGATCACTCCAGAGACTAGTCTTGCATTTGTGAGCTCATTCAAAGATCAGGTATCATTTATTATACTGATTAGAAGGACAACAGAACTGTGAAGTCTCAGATAAATTAGCATACTTGATATTGAAGGTTAAGCCTTGCTTGTGGTATCTCGGGTAGCTTCAGGGGCTAAGGATGGAGAGGACTGCAGATCTAATCCAACCTTGTATCACAGGCTGAAGTTTTTTTTAACTAACTCTTTTTATTGCCAGAGTGATAATTATAAAGTAAAAAAGAAAAAAAAAGTCCTATGTTAATAGGTCATTGCATAACTAGGAAAGTTGCCCTCAAATTTAATTAGTCTGTTTAAGACTTAAACATGTTTCTAGTCTGAATTTAATTTATTTCTGTTCATTACATCTTGCAAGATACCTATCCAAATACAGGTCTGTCTGTATCTATTTAATATGCTGATGATTATCAGATCCCTGCACTACTGTTATGGTCTGCAGTCCTCCTGACCCTTTTGAGTCTCTCGTGTTCATTCTTTCAGTGTTTTGATGGCTTTGCTCTCCGTGCAGTAGCTGGTGCAGGAGCTTGGGAGCAGTGCTCTAGTCTGGGTATGGCAGTAAACACCTTCTGGATGACCCACCTCTGGAAGTCTTCAAAGGCTCTGAGCTCTGGTGCCAGGTGTCCTTGCCCATGGCAGAGGGGTTGAAGCTAGATGGGCTTCAAGATGCCTTCCAACCAAGGCCATCCTATGATTCCTGCTGATCATTCCCCACAGGTATATTTGTACTGGTCTTGTTGGGTACTGCGTCACACTGGATACTTGTACTCAGATAATGACCATCCCTTCAAGGTGGTTTCTAGGATAGGTTTTTATTTTGGATAGGACTTTGCTTTTGTTGATATTTAAAAAACCCCAATTTTGTCCTGTCCCAACAGTCCCAAGTTGAATCAGAAAGAGAGTATTAGTTATTCCCCTTTTTCTCTCTCACACACTCCCTGCCCTCCCCTCCCAGTGAGAATTATCTCTAGCTGTTGTTTACTTCTGGGTTGCAAGGATGAAATAGGGTAGGTCAAGGTACAGCCTCTGAAGGATGCTTAGTGTTTTCATATTGACACTTCTCTGGGGGTTTAAAAGTGGGAGCTGCTGAAAAAAACAAAACGAGGTTTTTTTGAAGCATATTCCTTCACTAGGAGAGTAGGTATAATAGTCACAAAGCAAATCATAACAGTAAAGCTTGCTCACCTGTAGTTTTTAATACATTCAAGATAAACCACATTAACTTTCATTGTATTCTAATTTCTTAATCAAAATATCAGACACTACTAACCCAAACACTTTGGACATTAACTGTATTTGACCATTGCTACTAATTTATCAAAAGAAAGTGACAGGTTTAATTTCCTGTGAAACCATGGTACTAGTCTTTATAGTCTGCTATATTATTAATATTTGCTTTTTTGTCAGTTTTATATCAAAACGTAGAAAAGCCAGCAGTAACTTAAAATGGGAACTGTTTATAACCCATGCCATCTTGTATCCAGACTGCAGGAGTTTCTTCTGGCATAATGAATAGCAATATTTAAATCTTTTTGTCTATATGGTTGACCCAAACAACCTGTAATTTGCAGAAGTTTAATACTTGTTGTTCTATAGAAAACATTTCATTGGGGCAATTTAAATTTTCTTTTTGTTCTGCGCTTTCTAAACATTTTCAGATTTTGTGGGTTTGTGTTTTTATTGACAGTTCTATCATTCTTACTTTGTAATCTTGACAACTTTTGTTAATTTCTTTTATTGCTAGGATGGTGCCTGCTCTTCTAGGGATAGGGAGATATTGTATCCTTTTGCTAGCATTTTGTTTTTTCATATTTTTCTAATTTGTCATGGTTATTGCCAATGCTTCACTTGCAATTCTTACAAGATTTTTTTTATGGTTGTTTTGTTTGTACAGTTGCCTTTGTAAATGGTGCTGTTTTTCACCACTCTGGTCTTTTTCTCAATGGTAAAATTGTGGCTTCTTGGGCATCTGGTAAAACAGTTAAATTAAACAGTTTAAATAGTTAAATTAGTTTTAAACTATTTAAAATTTTTGTTCTATGTATCTTCTTCTGATTTGGGCAGTAATTTATTTTAAAGCTAAAAATTTCTTTTGAGACAGGCCCTCTTAATGCATAAGAGATAAATGTCTGGTTTGATCCAAATTTGTATTGATTCAGTTTGCTTTTACTTATTAAGCACAGGCCTTATTTCTCTCAGATTTCACAGAAGATTAGTCTTTCAGCAGTGTTTGTTTCACTGCATTTGCCTGTTTGCTTAGGAAAGTAATAAAACTTTATGAATGTGGAAGAAAATGTACAGAATTGAGGAGGAAAATGTTTGTGTGCTTGATAACTGAACAATGTTACCATTGGTACCCACATGGTTAGATAGGAGCAGCCTCAGTAAGTGGTATTTCAGCATGCACACTGTCCTCTGTGGCTTTTCAAAGACAGTATGAGATAAAGATTTGACTTTCATGGTACCCTTGTAGTTGAGATAAACACTGGGGTATATTAGAAATGAGACTGTGGAGCAAAGTAGAAAGGTTTTTGTGAAGTCAAAGGGAGTGTGGCTGAATTGAAGCCTTGGGCCTGTCACATCCAGTACATGGTGTAACATTAGACTACAGTTGTGCAATTTTGAAATCTAGTAATTTCTTCCTATGCTTGTAGGGTGCCCTGAGGTATGTGGAAGTGTTTCCTTGATTCTCTCTATAAGGGAGGAGGTACCAAAAGTGGAGGGTAGTGGGAATGCAGTGGTCAGAGCTTGGAAAGCTGCTCGAGATCAGGAGAAGATGACTCAAGAAGGAGGGAGTGCAGTAGCAAGAGAGGGAGGATATCAGAGCGTACTCTGAGAATGCTTGCATTGCTGGATCTGAAGGATGTGATTTTGGTGATTGAGTTTAAACAGGTCTCAAGCCATGGTGGAACCCAGACACAGCTCCTTGCCCTTCTTGGGGTGAGCTCTTGCAATCGTGTGGCCAGTAGGTGATTTGGGGTGGTACTTGCTTGGTGAGTCTGTGGCCTGATCTGCCACCTTTGCTGTGCTGTTGTGAGAATGGGTAAGAGGTAATGAAGGGAGTGCAGCCAGGACCAGGAGTGTGATCACCTGCCTGATTGCAGATCACTTTTAGCTTGTCTTAATCTGATTGTGATTTAGGTGCTTCCAGCTACACTCATGTGCCAGTGGTGCTTCTCTGCTCCCAGGATGGGCTAGTACAGGCAAGTAAATCAGTAGAAAATGCATCCAGTAAAAAACTGCTGTGAATAACTTTCTGCCAGTTCACTAAGCCTACTCATGGAAGGGTCAAGTGCACTAAAACACTGATAGAAGGTAGATGGTGAGCTGGCAGCCCTGGGTTGGAAAGTGAGGAGGTGGAGAGAATGGGACCCTTCTGCAGTGTTAGACCATGGATTCACTGAGCTGTCTCATTTGCTGCAGAAGATTGTCTATTAGCATGACTAGAAACACCTTTCATGCACTTCCCTAGTTGTGATGGGTTAACTAGCCTGTATTTATTACAAGTGGGAATAGGAGTTTGCACCACTCCCTGTTAATGAGAGGCTCCATGGGCTGCTAAAAAGTTGAGATGGGAATGGTGAATTGAAATTTTTTGTAAGGATTGAGCACAACTTGTATCAACTTTTTTCTCTGTATCTGCCAAGGAGAAAAGGGCATCTGTAGCTAGGCTGACTGCTCATTCTGTCATGTGCACTTGCTGGTGATCTAATTCTTGGTGGGAAAAAAAACATTTACCTTTGAAAAAGACTTTTAAGAATATCCTTTTCTGTGAATTTGAAAAAGAGGACTGTTTTTTCTCCAAGTAACTGAGTATCATTGTTGGGCTAGACACATTCTTGGGTGTATTTTTGAAGTTTAGCGCTTTAAAAGAGTGAAATATGTAAATGGTTTTACATTAATCTCATGACTGACTCTTAAAGCTAGGTCTTTCAGAGATTTTTTTTTTTTTTTAGGTTGATGGCTCTGTAAGCTTGTGTATTGTGAGACCTAGACCTGCGTAAATTACTTGGAAAAAGAATAGTTTCATTATTGCCAAAGTCCTGAGATTTTTGGCTGAGAACATAGTGCAACACTCCTTGAAAAGAAAGCCAAAAAAATACATGTACATGTTAATGTAAGTTGATGGCTAAACAAAAGCTTTATAGTGAGCTTTACACTATAGCATTTTAAACTTTTAAGTTTTTAACCATTACAAATCCTAATAAATCTAACTCTTTTAAATAGTGCTTGCTTTTGATGCTGTGTGTGCAAATACAAAGCCTCTTGAAAAGCCTACTTGTGAAGCTATGGCTTCCTAAAGTATAACACTGTTCAATTTAGGAGCATCCTCAAGGAAAATATTAGAAAATAGTTGACTGGTTGTGGGTGCTTGTTTTGAAGAAGCAAAACTTATAATTCTCAGCTGTGCTTTAAATCACATGAGCTGTGACCTCTGCATAGAGTGGTTGGATTAAGGGCTCTAGTTGAGCATCTCTACCTTGTTATGTAAAAAATTAGATCTGTGTTGGAGAGTATGCAGGATTATGGTCGCTGTGTGATGCCTGACTTGCGTGTGGGTGGAAATCTGTAGCAGCAAAAGGACTGCTTTATGGTGTTTGAGGTGAGGCTTTTCTCAATCTATTTTACCACTTTTTAAAGAAAGCATTGTCTTCTTAAACTATATATTGATTAAAAAAAGATTGAGTATTAAGCCAAGATTTATTTCCATTGTTTATGTATTCTGTAATTAGCTTCTCTAGGGATTTTCATAAATGCATCTTTTCTTTTAGTCAAGAAACTGCGCAATTAGATCAAAATTGTAGGAGGTAGACTGAAAAGACTTCACAAAATGCAGTAAAATGTGAAAAGTAATGGAAAACAGTAACAGAAATACCATTGAATGGAAGCTTATTTTATCATGTCATACTCATTTTGTGTGTATTCAGTGCTATAGTAGGGGCAGGGAGAATCCTAATGTTAATGGTTAAGGATCAAAGTAAGGCAAGTCTGATGGTATATATTTGCAAGTCAAGCACTGAACTTTTTTTTAAATGCATAATTTGATCAGTTAATAAAACAAGTGGTATGGGAATTTTTTTTTTCCTATGGAGAATGTAGTCTGGTTTAGGTGGGAATTTTTGAGCATGGATTAGCTAAACTGAAGGTGTGTATGAATCAGCCTGGTCCAGACAATCTAACAGCTCATAGCTGCTGAACACTCTGGCTCCTCAAAGTTACGGACCTACATAGCCCTAGAGAATTCGTCACTTTCTGGGCTAGGTGTTTGTCTGAATATGAGAAAGATTAGACTGTTCTCTCTTGATGACGATCAACAGTTAGATCAGCTGTTGCAGCCAGCAGTAAATGCTGGGAGAAACTGGTTTCTAGAGAAGAAAAAGCTACTCTTTTTATGCCTGTAAAGAATTAATTGTGATTCTCTCTAATACTAACAAATTTTAGCCTCTGTTTCTGCAACTTTGTGAGTTGGAGAGTTAGCTATAGGGGTAGGGGAAGGAAGAGGATCTTTAGAACAGGATCTTTAGTTAAAAATACTAAAATACCAGCAGTATCTCTCTTTTGTTGTTGTTTGTGTTTGATCAATTTGCTTGTTTATTTTGGGAGCATTTTTCTATTAATGTTAGTTCATGAGTGACTAGTCTGTATATAAATGAATGTGGGTGTTTATAATATGCAAATAACTATATATAAATTTGTCTGTATAGATTCTTGCACCTTTTTAAAAGTAGGAGGAAAACTGGGAGAGAAAACTATAAACCACTATACTGTAGTAAATGAAGTGCAGGGTAATCGAACACACAAATAGGGGGAAGGAATTCTTTAATACTAACCTCCAGAAGTCCCTGCTAAATGTAACATACATACATGAGGATTGTTATTTAGCTTCCCTGAAACAGTTGCAGTCACTTCCAATTTGATTATGATTCTCTGACTACAGCCAGATATGAAAATAGTGTAGTCATCAATTAAATAAGAAATTATTTTGTTTCTGTTAAAAAACAGATGCAATAGTATGCAATATTTTATGGAAGGTAATACTTTCTAAGTTTTTATTTTGAAACCTGTTAGTATTTTCTCTTTCAGTCTCAATGATCTTGGTCACCATTCAGAATTTGAGTATCTGATTTTGATCATGGTATAGCTTCTTTGCAGCAACATTGCATAACGTTAAAGGAAAAGCAGTCCTAGCCATCTGTTAGTGCCTCCCAGAGCCATGTGTGGCAGCTGCAAGCAGCAGTTCTTTCCTCCCTTCCTTATGTCCAAGCAGGCACATTGACCTATTCATATCCTGCTGTGTATAATTGTGAATTATGAAATTGCTATCTCAGAATAATTCAGTCTTGGTCATCTTATTCTTTCATGCATAACTTCTTATTTTTTTTTCTGTAAATAATATTCTCAAAATCCTTCTTAAGCTTGTTTCATTTAGGCTTTTTTGTTGGAAATGATTAAAAACTTTGAGTATTGAGGGGAAATGAGTATAACTTATGTGTTTGGTTATGAGGAGGACTGATTGGGAGTGCTGGTATTAGCAGAGCTTCCAAGAGTAAACACTTTTCCCCCCCCTTGCGCTTCGNAACTTTGAGTATTGAGGGGAAATGAGTATAACTTATGTGTTGGTTATGAGGAGGACTGATTGGGAGTGCTGGTATTAGCAGAGCTTCCAAGAGTAAACACTTTTCCCCCCCCTTGCGCTTTGTACTTTTTGCTTTGGAGTTATATTTCATATTTTGCATTATCTTCTCTTTCCCCATCTTGCTGGTCCTGTTTTCCAGAGGAGGTTTGGTTTGTTTCTGTTGTTTCTTTTTTTACCAAAATATGTCTTTTTTTTTTTGTTGCTGTTTTTAAAGCATTATTCTCTTTAGACCTTTTTTTTTTTTCCTACATTGCATTACTTGTGCATCTGTGCAAGAAGTCTGCACATTTTGTGACTAATGAATAATAACAAAATTGTCTCAGATGCACATGAGTGATTAGGGCCTTGTCAAAGGATATCCCACTGAAGCAGGAAGCTCATATAGAAGTGATCCTTGGTAGGAATGGGGGAACCACATATAATTCTTACAGATGAGCAAAATTTGTCTTTCTTGCAACCTTCCATACCAGCCAACTCTAGCAATTTCTAAGCAGAATAATTTTTTCAACCTGTCATCCCAACTTCTTGGTTATTTAAAAGCTGAAGTGAGTTGTCCATGATTACTTAGTCAAATTAACAAATAGCAGGTGCAGAAATGTTCCTGTTTTCTGTTGGTGGCTCTGGAGCGTGTGTTTTCACAGGAGAAACAGATTCAGCTTGCTGTCCTACTAAAAGATTGAGTTTTTTCTGTTTCTTGTTGATTCCCCCCTGCCCCTTTCCTGTCGTGAGAGGAGTGGGTGAGGTGTGACCACAGCTCCAATACCAAAGCTGGCTTGAGTTAGGCAGCAGGAGCATGGAACCAAGAGCAAAGAGTGGGCAGAGGAATGACCTCTCTTTTTTAGCAAAGGTTAAGACTTTGGCTCAAGTCCTGCTTGAAGATGGCACCTTGAAACAGGATGGAACAACTAGAAATCCAGTGACATCAGGCCTGCTACCTTCTTACTGGTTTTCATGACTCAGCTGGGGAAGTCATGGTCACTAAAGATCAAAATAGCAAAAAAACAAATACACTTGGGTTTCAATTAGCTTTTCATCTTTTAATTGGCTGTTGAGGTTTTTAACAGCATATCATCACTGAAAAATTAAATTTTCCTGGAATAAATATTTTCACCAAAAAAGGGAAAATATTTTAACACTTGGGAAATGTTGTTGAAGCCATTTGTGAATGCAGTTTATACTCTAGGCTCAAAATGTTATGTTGCTACTTTATTATCAATCTGTCATATCATATGTTTAAAAAAGTCATAGTAGTTTCAAGAATTTAAAGTATATTCTTGAAATTTTTGTGAGGGTGTATGAATTTAGGGGAGGTTCATTCTTTTAAGTGGGAACAAAAAAGCCTATCCTCATAATTTTTCACTTTTTTATGCTTATTTCTGTTCCTCATTTAATAGTGGAGGCAGGTAATCTAGATCATTGTGGAATTTAAAAGTTGAGTTTTCTCTTCTGTCCAGCAAGTTGGAGGAAGTAATCTCTATTTTGTGCGATACTATTTTTTGTTAACTCTGAAAAGAGATACTGTGTAAATGTCTTAGGTGTGATTTCTTTCTGGTTTAGCTGCCAATGCCAAATGAATCATGCCAGGCTAATTCCCCCCAGTGTAGCACCACTGCAGTTGGTCCTGCTGGGGCTGAGCAGGCTGTGTGATGCCTGGGCACAGGGAGCTTTGTTCAGGCAGCCTGCTGTCCAGTTAGACACGTGCCTGAGTGTGTATCTGCTGAAACTGTTGTCTGTGGTAGTGCATATTAAAAGAGATTGTGTCTAATATCGACAGGTTTTTAAATGGCATTCTTTTAAATTGCTGTACGAAACGTTTAGAAATGGGGAATGTGCCCCCTTGAGCAGATAGCTGGTTTGCATTCACTCATTGCAGCTCTTTTAAAGGTCTCCTACTTCAGGCTGTCAGTTGTTTTCCTGTTACTGGTAACTTGCCCAGTTAGTGGTGTAAGCCCATGTTGCATTCTCTTAGTCTTTGGTTATTTCTTTCTAAATCATTCTTTCTAGAATAATTAGGAAAAATTACTCTTCTGCATTTGTATTCCAGTGTCCTAGCACTGCATGGAGATTTCAGAACCCTGAAACAATTATTTTCAGTTCCTAGCTGCTACCTTCCTTCTTTCATTTTTGCCTTGTCAGTCAAGCATAGTGTGTAACAGCATTATTTGCATTGTCTTGGTCCAAATCACCTATCACCAGGTGAATCAAGTATTACTGTGATTCACAAAATGAGATTTTCTTTTCTCCCGATTCCTGATAGCTTTTTGACTTTGGAACCCAGAGGTTACTCTGCAGGTTGCAGTCATAAACTAGGCACTCATAATGCCAGGTAGGAGATACCCTCAGAGAATGGCACTTGAAGTAGCCAGCATACTGCTGTGAGCCAGCATGCAACTGTCAAGTTGCATAGATAATAATGAGTAATAAATTTTGAGTCTAAGATTGGGAATCTGTGTCCAGGCTGCAGAGAATCGACTATATTAGCTGAGAATTCAGATTTTGTATGCTTTCCTGTGATTTACTGTTAGAGATTTACTTCCAAAGTGGTCAATGTCTGCATATTCTCCTCAGGCACATCTAGTGTCATCCTTTTTTCCACAGTTTACACTGTGGTATAGTAGACTCCATTGTATGATTTTGGAAGCTTTGGGGATTTTAGGAATTTTTTCAGCTGTTCCTAAACTTAAAATATGAACTCAACTCTTTCTCTGAATTATCTTATCTCTGGCTTATCTAGTAGCTGGGGAAAAAAAAGGTTTGGTTAAGCTGTTGCCTTTTTCAGATACGAAGCAAAGCTGTGTTTCTGAATTGTAAGAGGATTGGTTGTAACATAGGATTTGGATGACAGCAGATGCCCTGTTACATTTTTAGGTTGTCTCTCCTGCAGAGATGGCAACAAAGCAACCTTCCTGCTGAGCTGGCAGTGCCTATTTGGTTCATCTAGGTAATTTTTCAGGCTAGGAAAGAAAAATTAAATGCTTCAAAATAACATTGTGGTCAAAAAAAATATATATATATAATCTGCTGATCACCTAGGTACTGTGTGAAATGGAAAAATTTGGGTTTTTTGAAGAAAAGTCATACATAAGAATAAGTCTGTTTTGAAAATGAAGACTTGCTGCACTAGTCATCAGTGTTAACTGTGTTCTGGTTTTAAAGTTCTAAATGCTTCAAATTCTTGAAATTTTTTTTAGTGTATAAATTTTCATAATTTTTCTAACTGTAAAAATTGCTATATTAATTTAGTGCAACAAAATGTACTTAATACATTAGAAATTCTTACTTGGATTTGTTTTCCTCCTGTCTGGAATAGGTATATTGTATGTAATGAATATAATATGCTCAACTGAAGTTACTCAGTTTTTAAATAAATATTGAGAGTTTTCAGATTTGCAACTAGACTAATTTCTTTATAGTTTACTCTGAAGTTATAACTGATATCCAAAGTTTTTAGACTTCTGCCTAAGTGGTACTTCAGCATGTTGAAATCGAGAAATACTTAAAATGTGGGTTTCAGACTTAATTTTTTTTAGCCTCTTTAAAAGAGATAATGTATGTAATAATTCTAGAGTAAAAATAATTATTTTAAAATAGCAGCCAGTAACATCTGAGGGTTAGAGGGCAGTTCACTTGAAGTCCCATCCATTCAGTGGAGGGGTGGTTAATGCCTCAGGAAGCAAGAAAACACTTTGGCTCACTAGCCACAGCTAGGCACAGTACGAAGTCATTTCTCATTGTGCCCAACATCTCCTTTTGCAGAAATTACTGCCCAGCTGGGAGAACATGAGAGATAGGAAGGCCTGCTCCTGCTGGCAATTGGAACTCTCCCTAGCTGTAATACATCTCTTAGGCAGTTGAGCTCAGGGCAACATACACCTTTAGGGGAGAGGTAACAGTAGAGATTTGTGACTATGAATCCTTGTTAAGGTTAAGTGCACTACATGATCATTGCCCAGACTCAATTATCTTTATTTTTAAAATAATTTAAAAATCTGTAGAGTATAATAATGAACAGGTTGATCGCTCATTTCAATGTAAGTTGGAGCTGTTTTAATTAAACACCTTTCATAAGGTGTTTAAAAGTGTTTTCAGGTGTAGATGAAAGATAAAAATTCTTCTAATGGAAGTATATGTTGGGGAACACTGAAAGTAAACAATATATTTTAATGAAATAATCTGAAATGCGTTTTTAGAGCTTGTAGAGGACTTGCTCCTTTTTTTTTTTTTTTTTGCTTTTTCACCCATGTTGCAGTTTTCATGCTTTTTTATGTAGCTATGCTGAATTGCATGGCTGATGCACGGAGGCAGTCAGTTATAGCATCTGCAACACTTAGAAAATTGTCCAGAAGATGTATAAAATTAATTGTTTCAAATAATTAATTTCAGCTTGCTGAGCTTTCATGTGTCTAAAGAAAAACCGTTATTTCCATCCTAGAGATGTGTTAATAGTGTTTGAGTATAGATTCCACCAAGGGAAGCACTGAGCCTGGAAGTGTTGCCCTTCATCAACAGAATTAAGTTGGAAAGCTGTGTCTGCCAAAGAACACATCATGGTTGTGCCATTTACTTTTGAGACCCACAGCTTAAACATCCACAGATAACCTCTGCTGTCTGAAATGCAACATTTATTTGTAAAGTGAGACTTCGTCTGTTTGTGGCAAATAGCTTTTCTACTTATGTTATGTTGCCTTTATAAAAGCAAAGTAAACCAAACCAAAAAATAAAAACCCAAACCAAATACTGCCTAAAGAAATTTGTTCTTAGTTTTTGTTTGCCTTCTGTAAAAATACAAGTAGGAAAAAAGTCTAGGATTTGGCAGAACCCTATGATTGTGAGTTGTGTTTTCTGTAAAGTGTTTGAAAAGTGTACTGGGGAATATGGTGGCCTAATTTCCAAAATGGAGAAATGTACCACTCTTACATTTAGTACATTGAATTGTGTACTGGTTTTAGCTCATAAAATTAATTTTTTTTTCTCCGAAACTTACTGATTTGAGTGTTCTAAAAGCAAGTTTGTATTTTTTAGGAAATAAAACCTCAAAGCCATTACAACCATGGATACAGTGAATCTCTTGGACGGAAAAGCCACATTGATGATTACAGCACCTGGGACATTGTCAAAGCCACACAGTAAGTTCATTTTTGAATGTTAGATTTGTCTGTGCCTGTATCATTTAGAAACAATAAAACAGGTTGTTTTATTTGTGTAAAGTAGAAGATAAACTATATTTTTCAATCCAGTAGTGGAAGATTTCTGAAGTAAGCTCTACAAAATTACTGTTATGACAAATTTGTGATCATTGTATAAAAATTATGGGAGGAATTGTGCTAAGTTGTAAATATAGGTGGTTGCTGGACAGATTGTCGGAAGAGAGAATGGTACTGATGTTTATTTTCCGTAGGTAGTGATAAGTAAGAAGACAACATTTATATGTAAACATAAGGGTTTGATCAATTTATAGGTTAGAAAGAATGTGTCTCTAACTTCCATTATCTCTGATTGTGCAGCCTCAGTCCTACTGTGAAACTGAGTTTAGTACTGAAGGAGAACTGTAGGAGTAAACCGAGTGCAGATTTAATTGCTCTCTTTATGCAGATGTATTATACAAACTTGTTTGTTCCACAGTCCTTTAGCAGACACTAATTTACAGGACTTGCCAGAAAGTTGTTACAACACTATTTTTAGTTTGCTACTGTTTGCCATTCAGAAACCATCACCACCATCACTTTTCTTCAATGAGCTGCGATAGTTCTGTAAGATTTTTATTACTGTATTGTTAATTTGAATGCTTAAACCATTATGTATCTTGCAGAGCTATTTGCCTTTTTCTTCTTAAGAGAAGATTTTTCTTGCATTTTTTTTCTTAAAAGAACCCCTGTCTGAACTGAAGGCAGCTTTGCAGCTCTGCACGTGACACAAGCTCAGTATAGGCATAGGAAGTATGTACTTTCCTTCACTTTTTGTTTTGAGCTGTAAGGAGTTTAGTTTCCTGAAACAAATGTCTGACTCTGCTATTGTTGTTCTAAATACTTAATAGTAGCACTGCAACGTATAATACTCACATTAGGATATTTTTAGAAATTAAAATATTGGCCCAATATCAAACTAGCTCCTTCTTATAAAAGTATGGAAGCATGTTTGACAGCAGAAGTGGTTTTACAAGTTACCTACTTGTATTCTTGTATGCTCATTGTATGTTTGAAAACCTAAAATATCTTTGTCCCTCTTAACCCTCAGATTCAGGCTGATCTGTGCTTTCAGCTGAGTTGTTGCACTTCTTTTCAGGTCTCCTCATACAAGAACCAACAGCTCTGAGTTGACATCTCATCACAAGGACTGTAGTTTCCTGTTGTAGACCTAATGGTTATTATTGCAGGGAAGGGGGACTGTCAACATGATCAAGTTATGGTATCCAGATAGCACTTCCCTGACTAGAAGGAGAATTCACAGAATCACAGAATAAACTAGGTTGGGAAAGATCTTTGAAATAGTCAAGTCCAACCTGTGACCTAACATTACCTTATCAGCTAAACCATGGCACTGAGTGCCTCATCAAGTCTTTTTTAAACACTTCCAGGTGACTCAACCACCTCCCTGTGCAGCCCATTCCAATGCTGAAGCACTCTTTCTGTGAAGTTTTTTCCCAATATGTGCCCAAACTTCCCTGGTGCAGCCTGAGGCTGTGTCCTCTTGGGCACACGTTTATTTAAGCGTTTACTAGGTTTTGAGGGCCATGTTATAAAAGATGTCTGTCATAAAGGGAAATATCTCTGAAATTTCAGGTAGAAAATAAACCCACCAAATATCATAAGACTTAAAGTAAAATAAATAATGCTGCTGTTATATTAATTCAGTGTTCTTGAAAAGACACACTTTTCCTGCTAGAATGATGTAGCTATTTGCATTTATAGAAGCATAACCTATCATATCCATGCAGAAAAACAGGTGATCTTATTGTCTGCCCTTTGTCCTCAATTACTAATATTCACTGAGATTAAAGTGTCTGCTGATTTTTTTCTTGCTTTTTAGTTCAGTGCTAATGCAAGAAAGATGCCACAACATTTTTTTTTTAAAGGGGCCACTCATCAGTCTCCTAGAACTCTTCCCCCAAGCAGGTCATTAAGTTCAAGCAAGATGTAGCAAAATATAATAAGAATTATTTTCAGTCTCTTGGTTGGGATGGGTTTTTTCCCCAAGTTCAGTTTCTCCTGGAAAAAAATATGTAGTTATGTTATTGTTCCAAGATACATGAAAATTGAGAGCATTGTTCCTTAAATCTCAAAGATGGTGGTGAAAAAAATGAGATGAAAACATGTAAAACTCATCTATATTTCTTGTATGCTGTTTGAGTTTAGAATTCTATTTTGATGTTTTTATTGACACTAGATTACACAGAAATAAAACAATGTTAGTAAAATACTGTGCTCTATTTTGGTTCTCAGCAAGTAAAAACAAGAACTTGCAAACTCCTTATATTATTCCATAAATATCTGTATGTTGCTTCATATCTTACTGAACTGTTTCAGTGCTTTATCATCTTAATCTGTAGATTGGACACAAATTAACATGCTCATATGGTATGAGCTACAAATATCATAACTTCTTAATCACATTAAGATTTCATCTAGAAAGCAGTGGTTAGGCTCATTGAAAAGATATTGGTATTTGTATTTTTTTATCCATTATGCCCCTCATAAGTTGTCACCAAGACCTGGGGCTCTAGCCATATTTTGTATCAAA
Source organism: Urocynchramus pylzowi (assembly GCA_013397555.1). NCBI lineage: Eukaryota > Metazoa > Chordata > Aves > Passeriformes > Fringillidae > Urocynchramus > Urocynchramus pylzowi. Next base: position 255,036 of record VZRH01008052.1, read on the forward strand.
AATAGTCAGTCTCTGTTTTTTATTTTGCAGAAACTTTTGGTGGAGTAAAAATTGTAGTGTTTGGTTTTATTACCTGTTCATACAAAGAACACTTTTTACTGACTTTGTTGTAAACATGTCCAAGAGCATCTAGATAACTTTAAAAGTTGTACTGTCTAGGCTCTTCATGTTGCAGATGTTAGAATATGTGTGTAATTTTTTGCCATCTTATATTTGGTTATAGCAAAATTGTTTGGTTCACAGAAAGTTTCCACTGTGTGTCTGAAAGCAGAAGCAGGCCACTCATCTGTATTTGAAAAACTGTTTTCAGAGGAATAGTAAAAAAATCATCCATGCCTGCCTTTGGTTTTGTTCCACTGCTATATTCTCACTGGAGCTCCAGGGAGGGAATGGAATCTTGTTAAAAAAAAAAAACAAAAACCAAAAAAACAAAAACCAAAACTGTCACAAGTGATTTAAAAGTGAAATTTAATGGTGATACGTTTGGTACGTTTATTTCTATGGTCTGGCCGCAGTAGCCATCTATCATCCAAGGCAGCAGCCATAACTTTCAATATGATGTCTTGGGAAGTGTCCTGTGTTAACTTGACAAAGTTGCTGCCTTTGTTTTGTTTTAAATCTTTTAAGCTGAGAAACTGAGAAGTAGCTGAAGTTCTCATGCAGAGAAGCATGTGATGGGCTGTCACTAGGAGAACAAAATCTGAGACATTAATCCTCACATTGTGCTCTTCTGTGGAGAGTGAATAGACATCGGCTTGTAGGGAGTTTGATCAAATTCCAGCTTTGTTGAAAGTAAGTTAAATGACCATTATGAACATGGGTATTAAACATTCATGGTATTAATAAGTGCTTTTGTGACATCTGAAGATTGATTCCTTGTGCTCAAGTGTTATGATTTCATTATCACAAGATGAACTTTTCTGTTAAGTTTTATTCAATGAGATCGTTCTAAATGAAGTTGTGTGCATTGTGGAATAGTGCAGCATAAAATATGAATTATGTTGAATTTTGCCAAGGAAAAAAAAATTTTTTTCATTACTATTTCTCATCAGTCATAGGGTAACTGATTTAATTATTCCATATATACCTTTTTTAAAAATTGGTAAGGGTTGGCCAAAGGAACAGTTACTCCTGGCTCTTTTCAGCTAGTCGCAGGAGACAGTGGACAGACTGTGACACAGGTACACATCCATTATTCCTGGTTATTTCTGCCCTTGGAGTTGATTATATTGCTGAAAGTGAAATGTACCTGACTTGCTGTGTGGAAGGGTGGGACTTTTTTAACCTCATTAGTAATATGATCACAACTGTCTAGACAATTTAGGGCTTTGGAACTGTATTTAAGAGCTGAATTTCTTTTGTCTTTCAACACTACTCTTAATGGTCTATTAAGTAGCTCTTGAGTGAAACCTTTTCTGTTGAAAACAAAACTGTCTTACTGTTAACACAAAAACCTTGAGAATGTGTTAAAGGCTTTGTTAGTATTTGCCACCATTATTCATGGGAATGAGATTTCCAGAGAGGAAAAAAGATCCTTTTTCTGTTAATTGCGTTTCCAGTTCAAACAGCTTTGATTTGAGTTACAATGATAGCAAGATGAGGGAGTGAGCTCCTGGTTTACCTACTCCTTGTTGGCATGGTGATGTGCTCACTGTAGAGAGATTCCTTCCTATTATTGTGGCCAAATCTAATGTTAATCGTGCTGCAAAGCAGGGAGTGTCTATTTTCAGAGTCTGTGTATTTGTAGACAAAAGAATAGAAAATGGATTAAATATTTAAAATGCAGAAGGCAGTAGGGTACTGTTTTTCAAGGTATTAAGGTCAGAATATCTTTAACCTGCGATGACAAATAAAATGTTACAGGTTAGTTACTGAAATGGCTTAGAGACTGTGGTAGCAAAATGAGCTTGCACAATGGTATTTTTGGACTAATCCCATTTACTTCAGAACAAGACAAACTCAATAATATGCTTTAATTATTCTCCATATTGATGCTTACAGCATCACCCTCTAGAATTCACTCAGATGCTGAATATTTGTTAGATTAATATATCAGTCTCTTGTGAGGATTTCAGTCTTACTCTCCATTACCCTTGAAGGGCATAGAACCCTTATAACAACATTACATGCGTGATTATGCTGAGTGTCTGAAACAGGTGACTTTGTCATTTTCAAACCTAACAGTGCATCATGAACCTTTGGAGAAGGCAAGGTGAAGTCAGCTGCAGCAAATAGCAAATTGATTGAACAACACTGTAGGTTGTATGTGAGAGAAGAATGCTGCACTTCTGGGATGGATCTGAAGAAACCATAACTGCAGCAGATTGAGTGTTTTATTTAGTTGTAGAGAGCCTGCTGTTTCCAGGAAGAGGAGCAAATTGTTGTAAATTCCTAATGTTTTTTCCAGGCAGATTTTGTCTGTCAAGATCCTTTAGTCCTCTTCTGACAATAAATTGAAGAGTCATAAGGTTATACCTTGTTTGCTGCATCTTTAGTAAACAGTTATGATTGTGTTCAAAATACTAAATGTAAATTGCTAGAAACAGACAAACTGAGGGTGACCTAAATTTAAAAAAAAAGGGTATAACTTATTCTCAGTGTCACTTTTGGAAAGAGCTTTATTTTCCTGTAGAGGCTGTTCTGGTGTATTGTAGAATTTCATGTTCTGCTTTGTGGAGAAGTACTACCATGAACTGTGACTTGTAGATGGCCTTCTAGTGGAAGAATGGGAAGTCTATGATGCTAAGCCCAAAAGAATGAATCCATTCCTACTATTCCTTCTTGCATCTGAAGCCATGCCAGCTGGCTTTGCCCTGGGCCTCACCACAGTGGACGGGTGAATTCTAGAAGGAGGTACTTGTAAGCATCAGTGGAGCGTAATTGGAGCATTCTATGGGAACTGGCAACAGCATCCTTTATCAACAGGCTGCAGGCTCACTTGTGATAGCTTTCCTTGGTTTTCATACATCTTTAGCCAAGTCCTTCAGAAAGTAGCATCACATTTTCTGTAAGACTGGAGTTTTGCTTTTAATTGAATAACCTGACAAATAACCCTTTTAACCTCCTCCCCACAAAAACCCCCGAAGAATAATCACCCCTCTTCCCCCTTCCCTGTCAAGGATGTTTTGGTTATTCCTGTCTTGGCAGCATGGTCTAACAAAAACTTGGGTAGCAACTTTCAAGGAGGTTCATGTTGTATTGTTTAGTCAGTTTGATAGGACACTCATCTTGAAGCACATGTGCAGTTTGCTATAGCTGGCCAATAGTGAGGTAGTGGTTTAACTGCTGTGCAGCTGAGCCCTGCACAGCTGCTTTCTTGCTTCCCTCTGCTGGGATGGAGAAAATTACCAAAAGGGTAAAGATAAACAAAGTTTAATACTAAAGCAAAAAAGGAATTAATTTGCTGCTTCCCATGGTCAGGTGACTGTTCAGCCACATCCATCTAACAGTTACTCTGGTGTGTGAGCACCTTCACTCCAGATGTCCCTCCTTTGTCCCTCAGCTTTTATTGCTGAGCACACTGCCATGCAATATTGGATATCTCTTTGGTCAGTTGGGGTCAGCTGTCCCTGCTGTGTCCCCATCCAACTTCTTGTGCACCCCCAGCCTGCTCACTGGCAGGGCAGCATGAGGAACAGCAAAGGCCTTGACCCTGTGTCAGCACTGCTCAGCAAAGCTTAAATATTGGTGTGTTAATCAACACTGTTTGCTCATGAATACTAAACATAGCCTCATAGGAACCACTCTGAAGAAAAGTAACTTAATCCCACTCAAAACAAATATGTGTAGGGAAAATTCAAATCCATTGCATGAAAGCTTTAGATGATTGCCTCTTGCATTTTATTGGAACTTAAAATTATTGTATCCTTGTGTTCGTTGTATCTTTCTAATAACTTAAAATACTTTATTTTAAAAATTCCTACTTGTTGTTTTATACTGCTTACTTAAGCAGGATGAAAGTCAGCTAAACTCAGCCTTAGGCAATACAATTTTTTAAGCTGGTGACTGTTAAAACTGATAGCAGGACTTAGGTGAATTATTTCTTACATAATGGTTTCAATTTGTAGTTTAAGTGAAGGCAGCAGGCTATCTCCAGCAGGAAGGAGTGTCATAACAGCTGACTGGAGTAGAACAGCTTGTCAACAAATGGTTGCATTGCCATTCTGTATGAATCACTTTCCAGCCTGCCTTCAGACACTATAACATGGCAGTGTGGTACTGTACTGTAGGAGGATCAGAATTTGCTGTCCTGGTTTCGGAAGTCCTCCTTTCCCCCATCTCTCCTCCTTTCTTTTGATTCCTTGTTCTTGCCTGACCTGCCTTTTCTAGTCATAACCTATTTCAGTGGCCATTCCAGCTGACATGAGAAGTCAGGAATGGTATGTATGTGTTAAGCCATTTGTACAGGCACTCATCAGGCCACACTACTGATCTAAACTAGGATTTGGTAGATGGTGTGCTTCAAGGCTGGATTGACTTAGAACCTTACCATTTTTCCTAGCAGTTATGTTGGTCTGAGTATGTGTATTTATCTAGCTGGTTGCACATTTTTAAGTCATCAAAACCCAAGCATCTTCCTTCCACCTGCCTCAACGTATTAAAAAAAAGTTTTGTTGTCAAAATTGTTCGTGGCTGCTGCTTTTTTACTCAGTCTGGAGGACCGCATTTTATCAGTACGTTGCCACTTGATATGTGCTGCATGCAATAGTCTTTGTTCTGATCTCTTGTAATGTTTGAAAAGATAATAAGTATGACAACAATTTCCAGCATTTTTCATAGCTTCTCATGCAGATTTCCTAAGAAATTGAAAACAACACAATCTAAGTGGGCTGTTACATCTAGTACTTTTTAATAGTGTCCAACTAACTCCTGTGCTCCAAATCTGTGAATCAGATCAGCCTATCCTGCGATAGGCTTAGAAAACATTCCTGAGTTTGGTTGGCTTGAGTCATTTGATCATTCATTGTGGGAGCACCATCCTGGTTGAGGCTCCATTCAAATACATGAAAGAAAAAGTAAGAATGGTAACTACCCTAAGAAGATCTCTGCATCAGTTATGCAAGCTGATCAAGTGAACAGAAGAGCCTTTTCTAAGGTTGTCTCTTCTGCAGAAAGTAGATCATAGAAGCAGCATATGAAAAACTTAAGTCCCAACTTTGAGAGGCTGTTAAAATACTGTTTTCGCAGAAGTCAGATGTCACAAGACATTGACCTTGATTTCAAGGCATTCCCACATTCTCCTCATTGAGACTTGAGCAATCCCGATGGGATGTACAGATTTTTAAAATGTAATCTTTACTTGCTTTTCTGCATTACATTTTTGACACTAAAAATAGGTGGCAAAACAGTGTAAACATCAAGGCAAAAATTATTTCATGTTGGAGTTACTCCTACATTGAATGCTTAAGTGATGTTTATGCTTCCTGATTTATTTCAACTTTCAGATACGTGCAGAATTTTTTTTTCAATAGGCAGCACATCACATTTAATAGCTCTCTTTAATAGAAGAATAAATTTTGTATTAATGTACAGAATTTCAAAGTGCCCTAAAAAAGAAAGTTATACCAACTTGTATCAGAAAGATTGCTATTTGTTGTCTTGAGAAGAAAAATGGGAAGTACTTGAGCTGCTTGTGTTGATGATCTTATCTTCTGAATTTTAGGAAGATACTGTCAAATCAGCTGACTTAAGTTTTATTTGCTCTTCGAGAGCTGGAAAGGAAGGAGAACCAAAGTGGGAGAAGCAAATGTAGTGGAGTCCCTAGGAAGTGAACAGTTACTTAAATTTAATATACTACTGGTAGATATTTTGCCTTGCTCTGCAGTACAGTTTTCTGTAGACAAAAGTTGTGTGTAAAACCTGATTGAGATCTATCATTGAGCTAGATCTCAATGATTTGATTAATGTCATTTTTGCCAGTGGTAGCTTCTTGTTGCAAGACATTTGTAATCATTTAGAAAAAGAAAGGTTTCTTCTTAATTTCTCTTCTGTTGAATATTTTGTGTTGTGACCAAAAGTATGGTGTTTGCTGAATGCATTTTAATCTCAGGTAAGCATTTTGACAAATCTTATTTTATTCTTCAAGGTATGGAATATATGAGCGATGTAGAGAGTTGGTGGAAGCTGGTTATGATGTTCGACAGCCAGACAAAGAAAACGTAACGCTTCTCCACTGGGCTGCAATCAACAACAGGATAGATCTGGTGAAGTATGTATTACACTTTAACTTACACTTTAAGTTTAAAATTAATTATGCCCTTAAAAATGTTGATTTTTTTTTAAAGACAACTGAATGTCTTTAAATTTAATGTGTCTAATATGTCCTTTTTTCCTTGACAGTATGTCAAAGCTCTTGTCCATTAATGCATCTCTACCACTGTGACAAACAGCATTGCATTTTCTTTCCGCTGTTTACTAGAGCGCATGTAATTACTGATGTCTAATTGTATCTAAAATTCTCTTCTCTTGGTGCAGTTCTTGCACTTCAGATGCACTGTCTTTAGAGGATCTTGATTTATTCTTTTTGTATCGCTCACCTTATTGTGTGCTCTCTCACTCTCTTTTTGTCAGGCACTAGTTAATTTTATTTCCTCAGAATTAAACTGTTTAGTGTTTTTTCTTTTTGTTCAAGCTTTAGCACATTTTTCCCGAAGTGTTCTCAATTTCCCCATTATGTGCAGTGGATAATTTAATTAAATATGTTGGCTATTAAACTTGGTACTACAGAGATAAAGTTGTCTACTCTTGTGATACTAGATCTCAGTGTCTTGCTTTAGTGGGTGTTGACTATGTAAGTTCTTTCCAGTGAAGTAGCTTAGCAGCTTGTCTGTCAGGAGTGCAGGCTTGGAATTAGACTTCTCTTATTTTTAGTATTTCTTCATCCCATCTATTTTGAGACTTGAGATTCAGTGCACATAACGGGGAAACTCATTGATAAGGAAAACTACAGAACCTTTTCATATTTCTGTAGAGTCAGGGATGAGTGTCTACAACACTATTCTGTTTTCATCGTGACACTGATCTATTGATATCTCTTCAACTCAGCTTTGTAAAAATGCAAAAAATGGCCTTATGTCTCTACAGTTAGTTACTTCCTACAGTAGTTCCCCATCTCCTGTGTCGAGCTTTCTCCAGACAAGGATTTCTCTTCTACTTGTCCTTTTTCTAATAGCAGTGACTGCATGCACTTTGATTCCTCAAGCATTGAATGAAAGCTGAGGTAGTTTTCAAATGCCTGCCAAAGACTTAGTGATCCTAATGTGGAGATCAGTGGAAGTATTTTCTTCTTAAGGCAACCTCTTATGAGATCTGCTTGCTTTGAGTGTAAGTAGTTTGCTTAAATAGAACTTGCATTCCTGGCATCTTCTATTGGAAGCTTAGATGACTCACTGAGAGTGGGATTGCCCAGTTCTTTCTTTCTTCAGAGACCTTCTCACCTAGTACAAATTTCCTTTTGCAAGATCTCCTTAGACAAATAGACTAGGTTCTCAGTCTGGTTTTGCAGAAAAATCTCACCATTTTTGTATACTGAAACCAAAATGCAATGATAGATCTCAATGAAGTCTCAAAACACCCTTAAAGAAACATAAAATGTTATTTCAATGCACCATCTGGCAGGAGATTGTCGCCTTGTCTTTTCCCTGTTGTCGAACTGCAAGTTCTTCCTTCCAAATAAAACCTACTAACCAGTAAGCAGTTCTGCTGTCAGTAGAATCTGAACGTATTCTGCATTTCTGCGAGGAGCAGTGTTTGAATGAAGACAATCTGTTTAGTGTTCACCTCCCCATGAGTGGCTGTCACATCAGAGAGATGAATCCAAGCTTTGACTGTGAATTTCTCTGTGCTATCTTTTTATCTAGACAAGATTTCCTTTGGAGCTCCTTCCCAAGGAGGAATACATAGCTCTTTGGTTAGTAGCTGATACTTCACTGTAACAAAATTACTTTGTTTCTTTACTGTATAACGTGCTTTGTGTTTTCACCTAGACGGGACAAAGACTTTCACAAAATCTCCGGTTTTTCTCATGGAGAAATAAAAAAAACTTCTGCAGAAAGATGTTGAAGTTTTGTTCTTTTAGTGTTGGAGACAAGTGGAGTGGACTGTCCTGCATCAATCAGAGCAGATCTTATTTGTCTTTCACACTGGTTTTTTTTACTTTGGCAAATCTGTTGAAGTACTCTATTGTGTCTGATGGCTCTAAAGCAACTGTAAAGAAACTTTTTCTTTGGATGTGTTTAGTCTGACATGCATTTTTCAATTTCTGTTCCTAAAGGTTCCTAAAAGGGCTGGTTTTGAAATTTCATTATCTGAATCAATAAGCACTTTAGAAAATGAAGGTAGTTACCTAAGAGTCATGTTTTTCAAGTTTTTCTCTTTGTTGTCCTTCTTCTTGCCATGTCTTGAAACACTTAGCAGAGTTTGAGATGGCAGAAATTCAATGCTGAGGATTTGAAGGACAGCTCATGTGGGTGGGAGAGCAGTGTTCATATATACCTGACAGGTATTTTCAAAGTGAAAAGTCTGTAGGCACAGGTACTTGAAATGTGCAAGCACTTACAAATCTATAGCTAGGTGTAGACAAAGGTTAGACAGTGGTGAATGAAACCTTCCAGGAAGGCATGTATTTAAAAACAATAATTTCTTTATATAAAGCATGCATTTTCTTTTACAAAGGAAAAATAATATTGCTAGTTGAGTGTCCCAGATAAAATAGCAATGACAACAGTTCCCAGAAACATTACAAATGACTATGAATATAAATTGTTGCAGTTAAAAATAGGTAACTTCTTTTGTTCTTACAGATAGCTCATCTTTTTATGAATGTTCTTGAGGGAAAAATAATGTCTATCCCATGATTTAGAAATATTTTTTGAATACTCAGATGATTTTTGTCCTTTGATTAATAACAATTAAAAAGTATGTAAAAATCTCAGTCCTTCAGTAAATGTGTAACTTAAGTGTGATCTCTGGGATCAATGACTTCAGCAGGGTTATTCTAGTGATGATATAAGCTGCAAGTCTAATGGCATATAATTTTACTATTTAGCCAAAATTCTCTAAAAATAATAGTCTTCTAATACCATAATCTTTTACCAGTAATTCAGAATTCTGTTTAATGCAACAGCCCCATAATATTTAAGAATAGTTTATTAAATACTTCTGTGGTAGCACAGTTTGTACCACTGTACATCCTCTACATTGTATATAGCAATTGTTCTGTTTTACCTTAGAATAAAATTAGGAAATAGCGTAATGTTTAAAACACTGTAGGAGGCATCTCTAGCCTCCCAGCCCAGGTCAGAAATGCAAGAAAATTGAAAATATATGCATGACCTCTAAAAAGGAAGTTTATATGAAGCCAAGAAAATGTTCTGGTCTTCTGAGCTCTAGCTGCCTATTTTACATAACATCAAACATGCTTACCTGTGTCCTTTCTATTTAACCAAAACAATCAGTAATGTTTACTATTGCTATTATTCCAGGTACTATATATCAAAAGGTGCTATTGTTGATCAGCTTGGAGGAGATTTAAATTCTACCCCACTTCACTGGGCAACCAGGTAAGAAAAAAAATCTGAAATTTTCTTGTGTCTTTTTTTGCTTAACTTGGAGTACTGATGGCTTTATGGAATTGTTGTTTTATGGAAATACTTTGTATTAGAATTAATTCAGTCTTTGATATCTGGGCTCACTGTGAGTGTGGTATGTTTGAACTAANGGAAAAAAAATCTTCTGAAATTTTCTTCTGTCTTTTTTTGCTTAACATGGAGTACTGATGGCTTTATGGAATTGTTGTTTTATGGAAATACTTTGTATTAGAATTAATTCAGTCTTTGATATCTGGGCTCACTGTGAGTGTGGTATGTTTGAACTAAAAGAGCATTCAGCATATGGTTTTTTCTGATAATAGAGGAAGATGATTGCTACAATAGGAAAACAAGTGAAGTATAGGCAACTTACTTTACTCCTACTTCTGAAATCTTATTTTTGTCAAGTCGTCTGAAGTTCGGTGGCACTTTTGCAGATGGGCTGTAGGATGATTTGGTGTGACATTGTCCTTGCAGTGTTCTATTGCATATGTGGATTTTTAAAGAGGTACTTAAAATCGGGGTTCTTATGTAGAAGATGGTCAGAGAATGATAAATGGAAAAATTGAAGACAGCCTTCAAGCAGTACCTGCTCCTTCAGACAACCACCTAGAAATAGGTGGGAAAGAAACAGTGTCCATATTAATATTTTTAACTGTAGATGGCAAAAGGAGACTTGAAAAATTAGCTTTTAGAAGATCTAATGTATCAAAATAACCTGTTTGCTAAAGGTGAAGACTTGCTTGTTAGCCTCTATTAAAGATTTTAGCTTCTATATTTCTTTTTGTTACAAAACACAGTCTGTGAATTCTGTGTTAATAGCACAAAATTTTGACTAAATTTCCTGGTGTTCGTTCATACCTGTAATCAGTTCTGTGAAGCATTGTCCTAAGAGACTTCTGCAAAATTGAAAAGGTTTTTGCTCATGTCAGAAATGGTGTACTGACACTTAGGCACTGTGTCTAAAAGAAGGATATACCTATGCTCATTACACTAAAAAGATGCATAAGCTTTTAAGATAGTGTGGAGGAAATGTAGACCTTCAGTTTTCCTTTTTCCCCCTGCTTTTGTTTTACTACAGTTTTTAATCCCCACAAAAAGTGAGAGTATCTAGCCAGTTTGACCTCTCTTCAAATAGTAGGCTTCATATGTGGTTTGTAACAAGTCACAGTAGACTAGATTTCTCTATCATAACTTGTTTTTTTTGTTGACTGTCTTTTTTGCTGTGCAGTACAGTTCAGCAAATTGCATGTGATGAGTGCAGTATATGCACAGAATTTCTCATATGAATGAGTTTGCTTACTCACTTGGAGAATCAGATCATGGCAGTTGCTGTTTTTAAAGTATGAGTTAAAGTGTGGGAGTTCTGATAGTGTAATTAACTGCTAAACATTCTTGTTGTATTTCATTATTCAAATTTTAATAGTTTTCCTGCATATAGTTATTCAGTTGTTTGTTTTTTGTGTTTTGTTACATTTAGGCAGGGTCACTTATCCATGGTTGTACAGCTGATGAAATATGGGGCAGATCCGTCGCTAATTGATGGAGAAGGATGTAGCTGTATTCATTTGGCTGCCCAGTTTGGACATACTTCGATTGTTGCTTACCTGATAGCAAAGGGACAGGTAAATTTTAAGTAATACCATATTTAAATAAATTCTACTAAATTTTAGAGTAGGAACACATTTGAAACTTATACCTGTCATTAAGGAGATGCAAAATATTTACTTGAATAAATATAAAAATAATTCGATGTCATTTTTTGTCGACTACAGTGTTGGTGTGCCACCTATTAAATTACTTCCCTGTAACAGTCATCTGAGTACTTTGGCTTTAATTCACACATGCCTAATGTAGTATATGGAAATTCTGATCCTTTGTTTCTAATGAATTCAATCTTTAAATGTAGCTATGCAATAGTAGCAAGTGTTGTAGAATTCTTCAATGAAAACGAAACAACCCCAAACCTTCTTGCTAGCCCCTTATATTATTGCTAGATCTGTAAAGTGTGTATATAATGTGTATTCGTTACTGTTCCTGTTATGTCTCATCTGTTGTTCTGTCTGCTCAAAAACTTGGATCATGTTTTTGCTACGCACCCTGCTCTGTAATTTGTAGATTTCTTCACCCATAGGCATGTGCCTGAAGCGCAGATTTGATTAGCTGTGTAAGCCATATAGAAAAGTCAAAACCCTCCTCTTGTATGACTGTCCTACTACTACTGTTTACACTTTTGTATTCTGCTTATTCTTTCAAATACCAAGTGAGATGTGATCCAGTAAGTCATGTAGAATATGAAGTCAGTGAGTTTGGTCAATGTAAAACAAATACTGAATTTGCTGCAGAAAATTACTTATACCTGTACATGTGAAAAACCCCAAGCTATTGGGGTATACAACCCCAGGCAGTATTCGGTTTGTATCTGTTTGGTAAAACTTAGTGTATGATAAAGAGTGAGCTAGGCAAAACAAGAGTCTGATTCTGTTCTGTGTAACTGCTGTTTTGTAAGAAATAATGATTGGAGAGGAGTGTGTTTTTATGAGGAGCAAGTTTTGTAATTTCTTCTCAAATTATGTATAATTGTATGTGGGTTTTACGTTACCAGAAAAATCTTTCTGGTATTATATGAGTGTGAATTTGTTTAAAGCATAGCATTAATAAAGTACTAATAGCCTTTAAAGTATTCCACTGTGATTATGAACTCTCCCTGTGTTTGTCTTCATGTTTGTATACAGATTTGTCCTGCTTATTTGAACATATAATGCTTCACTTGAAAAGAAGCTGTATGTCTTTACATGAGTACATACATAATGACACAAAATTTGCCTTAAAATTTAAAACCTTAAAATTTAAAATTTTTAGGTTGAAAACAGCTCTTCTTATCAATAGCTTTTAAAACACCAATTTTTATTAAATTCCTCAAATATTTTCAAGTATGATTTTACATTCTTTCCATGATGTAAATTTAAATTAATTTTAACAGTAATTTTTCACAGCACTTTAAAAAGTTCAACTTAAAAAATTATGTATTGATTTGTATGTTTAGAATCTAGTAGTATCAATAGCATTATAATAACAATCCCTAAAATGATTGTTATCTAGCTATATTACATACAACTGCAGAACTACATAGTTTATCTAGAAGCTATGGGAGATATATGACTCTATTTTTTAATTTTTCTTTCAATTAGTACTGAGGTCATTGATTTCTTCCCTTTATTTCTTTCCCCATCTTCTTTGTGGTGCTGAAATTTGGATTTGGAAACTTGAACTCCTTTTGCTTCTGTGGGCTTGCCCTATATACTGCTACTTGTTTTCCTTTTGTCTTTATGGAGACCAGGTTCCTTATATCCAAAGAGTAGGCTAGCCCTTGTTCTGAACCTAATTCTAGTACATGTGTGGCAAATTACAGCTAAATAAATGTCTAAATGAGGGTCAGTGTAGGCTGTTGGGCTGTGTTAGTTCAGATCCTGATGCCTTTGTGGATGAGCGTGGTCAAAGAAAAGCCAACTTTCATAGCAGAATAGAGGATTGACAGGTGGATTAAGAAATTGCTCCCAATTGCTACCTTGTCTCTTCTTGAGACAGAACTGGAACCCAACTTCACTGTTGCTGTTTCACTTTCTTCTGGGCTGCAGCAGCCAATGGTAAAATTAGCAATCTGAGGCTTGAGTCCAGCCCTCCAACTTCTGGAGTGTGGTGAAGGGGAAGAATTCTTGGTCAGATGCACTCTGGCTTTGATTGGAAGTGAACCCATTTTCATGCCAGCATGTACTACTCAGCCAAGAGGCAGCAGTGGCTGATAGATGGTGCTTTTTGTTTAGTCATGCCTCTTACTGAATTCTGAAAGACTGATACCTGGCTGTATCAGAATTTGAACATGTTTGTGTCGGTAGGTTGCCTGGGTTAAAATCAAGCCTGGTACAAGTACATGATATAAATATAATGATAAATCAAGTAACAGAATCTGTAGCACAGATCAAGTTTAGGTAAGATCTTTATTTAAAAAATGTGAGAAAGAAAAACTGAAAAAGAGCTTGAAGGCACTTAATAATGTGCAATGTACAATTTGCTTGATTTTGTGCTTAGGCTACTTAAAATGCCAGAGGCATATCAGGAACTTGCATACACAAACATTCACCTGGAATAAGTTAAGATACAGATGTCGTATACGAATGGTTGAATAATGTGTTCTCATCCTGTGCATTTGTGAGGTAACTTAATCATAGATAATGAGTGACTGTAAATTTGCTCATAGGGTAAAATTATGTAAGAAATATTCTACTTCTAAAATTATAGTTTAACTATTTCATACTCATAGTTCAGCTATCACTTTCATAATTTAACTAGCACTTACTCATCAAGTACATTGGTTTTTATTTTCAGAGTTGCAGTTTTGTATGTTAACTAATGTCTCGAGCTATGTAGGGTCACCCGAGCTATGACTTAGAAGTCATCCTTAGAAGGACCCCAGGGTGCTGGGCATTTTGTAGACTACTGGAGCAGAGGAGGTTCTGGGGATGACAGAAAGCAACATCAGTCACATTCTGGGTTTTTTGTCAGGAATTTCTCTAGCAGAAGACTCATTAAAATGCTTTCCAATCTAATTTTCCTAGTAAGAACTGAGAGAAGTGATATATGAAATGTTGTCATAGCTCTGTTGCCTCTAAGGAAAACTCTTCACCTCCTGCATTACATTAACTTGCAGTGATTTTATTAGTGCTGGTCTGTGAAATCTGCCCAAATGTGCTTGAGAGTCTCATCTGCCTCGAATTTAGGAATTACCAATTTCCCTAGGCAGGAGAGGAAAGGGATTATAGATCAGTTTTATTTCTGAGGAGGTTGTTTTTATTAATGGCTTTTTTGCAATCTTAAAATTCCCTGGCATCCATTAACTGGATATCCAGATACATAAATACCTTTGGAACTCAGTGAACTAAGGGAAATAGCTTTGCAAGTGGATAAATAGGTGCAACTAGCATTTAGTAGGATGTAGGATTCAGACAGTGGTATTTATAGTAATTTATCAAGTATCTTTTCAAATATTGGTGCATTATTTTAATTTTCTTCTGCTTTTTAATGCAATATTACACCAACTATATATATCTTTAATGTTAAAGATTAATAGTAAGTTAGAAATTACTGGTCTTACACAGCATGACTGTTTCATAGTTTCCAAAATAGATTGGAGCAGTTATTTTTTGGCAATGGTGGCGTTAATGTTTGTTTTCATTTTTTAAATACTGTTTGAGTGCTGAAAGCTTGAAAAGCTTGCCAGTTTTTCTTCCAATTCAGATGATTAGTCTTAGAACACTGCTTCTCATTGCAAACATTGCATCTGCTGGATCTTGAGTATGCTTACTTACCTCACCAATGTTTTTTTCTTTTCTTTTTTTTTTAGGATGTAGATATGATGGATCAAAATGGAATGACACCTTTAATGTGGGCAGCTTACAGAACACATAGGTAATGCGTGTGGTTTTGACTTTATCTTGGTGTTAACCAAGTAGCATATAGTAGTGACTGGCTTGGGGAGTTTTTTGGAAGTTTTTTTTCTGTTCTTTCCACAGTTGCCATTTTATCTTCCTTCATTTATTGTTATTGTGAATTCATCGCACTTGGTAGTTCAGCCCCACACAGCCACTTCTTCACTCCTGCCAAGTGGGATGAGAAGGAGAATGAGGAGGGTAAAAATGAGAAAACTCATGTGTTGCAATAAAGACAGTTGAATAGATAAAGCAAAATAATGAATTCATTTGTTACTTCCCATCAGTAGGCAGAAGTTCAGCCATTTCCAGGTCAGCAGGGCTCTGTCACCTGTAGCAGTTACTTGGCAAGGCAGATGCTGTAACTCTGAAATGTCCTCTGCTTCCTACTTCTCTTCTCCAGCTTTTATTGCTGAGCACACTGCCGTGCAATATTGGATATCTCTTTGGTCAGTTGGGGTCTGCTGTCCCTGCTGTGTCCCCATCCAACTTCTTGTGCACCCCCAGCCTGCTCACTGGCAGGGCAGCATGAGGAACAGCAAAGGCCTTCACCCTTTGTCAGCACTGCTCAGCAACAGCCAAAACATCCCTGTGTCATCAATACTGCTTTGGTCACAAATCCAAAACACAGCACCATAGGAGTTAGTGTGGAGAAGGTTTACTTGATTTCAGCCAAACCCAGTACAATGCCTTTCTCAGAGAGAAGGTCTTATGAAGAAGTGCTCACTAATCCTTCCTGTAGCTTTGATTGGAATAAAATGATGAAAAATAACTCTTCTCCAAAGGACAAATGTTTGAATTAGATTCCTCTTTGGAAGGGCCTATCTCTATCTATTGTTGAGAAGAACACAAACTAGCTCTTGCCAATACTTCCCATTGCCAGCATTCACATCCTATTTTAGTTTCATCTTCTGGATTGTGAAGTGGAAACATAACATGTTTTGACCTTTCATTGTTTAAGTATATAATCATGTGCATATTTTTAAATCTATTAGTAGTGTTAGATTTTGGTAAACACAAAACTAGAGTTGTAGAACAAATGTTTCTTGATATCCCAGAATGAGCTGTCTTAGGGAGATCCTTTAAAGTCAACAGAATGGTGGTTTTGGTGGGAAGAGATTTTGAGTCATTTATAATTGGCAGCAAAAGATGTCACTTTGCTATTACATAGTGTACCTGATCAGTGATCTTCATAGAAATTGAATGCATCAGCAACAAGTTGGGATGTATTTAAGTTCATCTGTAGATCTAACAAGAATTTTCTTTTCTAGTGTGGATCCAACACGATTACTACTTACATTTAACGTTTCAGTTAATCTGGGAGACAAGTACCACAAAAACACAGCATTGCACTGGGCTGTGCTAGCAGGAAATACTACAGTTATTAGTCTTCTGTTAGAAGCTGGAGCTAATGTTGATGCTCAAAATATTAAGGTAAACGTTTGGTCTGGTTTAATTGTAAGTGGTTTAAGGCAGAAATGAGAGACTATGATAAATCTCAAGAATAGATTATTATTGTGGGTATAGTGGGTTCATGAAGAAGGAGCAAAGCAATGCCACTAATGTGTCATTTGGCAATTTTTTTCCTAACAGTGATGCATAACCACTAGATTTGCACCATAAAAGATACTCAAGTAAATTATTTAACAATGATTATGTGTAAACATAGGGGAGTGGGGTGTGCAATTAGACTGCATGTGTGAAGACTGGTGTGTTTGAATGCAAAATTGGAAACCTGAATGAATATCTTCTAGTGAAATTCTGGGATGACTGTTTGTTGGAGTGAGATGTGAGACATCTCAGTCCTGTCCTGGGAGCTGACAAATGCTCTAGTCTGTCTCCCAGTGCCAGTAAGCAAATTGGAGGCCTGAAAATGCCAGCAAGAGTAAAATAAGCAAATGGGCTCTTTTTTTGTATTTGAACTTAACTTGCCTGATTACCAGAATTTCTTAACAATGAATCTAGATTCTGTATTAACAGAGCCCAACTCCAGCATATGTTAGACCAGCAAAACAGCTCTTAGAATTTCTGCCATAGACTTGGAGCTTCTCCAGCCTTCGAAGGTGTGCCTTTGGAATGTGATTTTGTCCATTACTTCCAGATACTCTGTATATCAAATTAAATGCATTTTGCTGCCCAGTCTGTTTCATCTGTGGTGTCAGAGAAGAATTCACTTTTAGAAAAATAATTACCTGCTTAGTTTCTCTTCAAATATTTGTATTTTCCACTTAAAGAGTGTTACAGGCAGAGTGGTTATGCTTGAAAACACAGCTGTAACCTTATTTATTTGTCCTTTTGCCATTTTTCCTACTGATTATGATGTCTGGGGCCTATTTTGCTTGGCCACAAATGATAGAAATATATATATTAAAAAAAGTACACATTAGTTATCTTGGAGAGCATGGAATAGCCTTTTTAAGGAAGCAGCCAAATTTTGCTGGCAGCTCTTTAGGTCCTACATCCACTTCAGAATATCAGAAATGTTCATAATCATGAATGAAAACTCATTGCAAGAAATCACCTTTATACATGTTTAAAACAAATCATCTAGCCTCTTGCATGGACTGAGGTGAAGATACATTAATTATTCCTGGTCTGTAAGGTCAGTTGCGTGAAGGAGTTATAATTCTAGTCTCACTTCCTGTGTTGAAAAGCTATTTTCCTATGCCACCTATGGTAAAAGATTAAGGTATTTTTATGGAAAAAAAAATCAGTGTGTCATACCTTACTTGTCTTGACAGACTGATTAGTGTGATAAGAGTTCTAAAGTCATCACTGTACCTGCATTTCTGGACTCCTGTGAAATGTGTAACAAAATTTTCTGTGTTTGGCTATATGAAAAAATATATGCTAGCCTGAAGTAGTTCATGGTCTTGCCTTTTTTATTGACAGACAGCAGCAGTCAGTAGAAAAATAGGTTTTTGAACATGCTGGATCATGGTATCTTTCCAGTCCTGCCAGAAGACATGTGTCTGGTTTCACTGACCACTGCCTATCTTCTGCAGTGAAGTCTAGGTTTCTTGCATGCCTTCCCAGGTTTTTAGGATCTTCAGAGGATCAAAATCATTTGAGCAATGGCAGTTTTGCTATCCAGCCAATGACTTTATAATGGATGTGATTTCAGTGGTAGTAAATATATAGGAAATACAAAAATTTGGTTGATTCTTAAAGGCCAGTAGAAATTCAGTTTGGTGCCCCTCCTTTGACTGTTCAGCAAAAGTTTTCTTTGAGCCAAAAACTAATTAAGTGTTTGGCTCATGTTTCCTCAGAAACAAAAGGAACTGTGAAAGGCTTCTTTCTGATGCAGTCAGTTCCACATTTCTGCAGCACCATCTAGTGAAGTCCTTTTCTCAGATAGCCCATGGGATTGACCATGGCAGTAAGACAGCTGATATTACAGAAATGCATTGGCTGAAAGCTATTAATCTTCTTCAAATGATGAAGTGACTGAAATATTAGATGTGAGCTTTGACTTTATTGTTATCAGCTCTAGTCAGTCTTTGTTAGAAAGGCATGTGCTGCTGGCTGCCTAGGCTTGGAATAAATTGGGACCAGTCATCTCAGTAAGGTGTTCTTTACTTGGCATGACAGTTTGTGAAGTATTTAAGCAATAGCACTCCTGTCCTAAAGCAAAGCTTGATACAAGCAGTAAGTTAGTCCTGTTTTGTTATTTACCCTCTTTTTATTATGCTGTACAAGAAACTATTATTTTCTGTTTGGTAGTAAGATACTTCTTCTTTTCATTTTTGAGGACTAGATTAATGTTAGAGTTGGAAGCTGTATTTCAGTAATCAAAGTAGAGTGGGGTTTTTGTTTGGTTGATTTTTTTTTCTTAAGGAAATTTTCTTGCTAGACCAGCAGACAGATTGGGTGGACAAGGATAGGATTTCCCAGGGAGCTGGGTTATCACTGGGGACTTGGGAAAAACTTGTAAATTTTATTTAAGTATGAGCAGAAACTCCTTTTTTTAGTAGAGAGATAGAGACCTAAAAGAGCTCTTATGGTCTAAGAAAGATTTTTTATTTTTATTTTTAATCTATAGTGAAACATTTATTGAACTTCAAATGGAGTTTCTCGATTATGCAGTGTAACTTAGGCTTGTCCATGGAAGTCTACATGTACGGTTCCCTATCATAATGACTCTTCAGATTATTTTTTCTGTCTAAACACTTTAAATGTATATTATTGAAGCCTTACTGCTTGCTGGCAATTTTAAGTGTGTTACTAGATTAAGTTCCCCAATACTTTTTTTTTTTTAAATTTTTAAGAAAGTCAGCCATCAACTACTCCTGTAAGAGTAGGAGACAAGGAAAAAGATTAGGAAAAAATTAAAATGGCCAGAGATGAGAAACATAGTCAAAGACTTCTTTAAAGCTCCCTCAATTTTTTTATCTAGGCAGTTCCTAGGTGTGTCATGGCCCTCTAGTGGAAGGCATGCTCAGCTGGACCCCAAGACAACTTCAGGATTTACTTGGGAGGTCAACTCCCAGAGGGGATTGCTTGTCCACAGGTAATCTTTACAGTCTGGAATATAAGGTGATACTAAAACAACAGCATCTCTGGAGTTTCCCAGATATTAGCAATTCAAGGTGCTATTAAACCTGTGATGAAACAGGCACCGGTAGTTCGATTTCAAGCGTTTCTGTTGAGAATGGAGTTAATTTAGTCTGTTTTTTTAAACATCTGGCTAGATAGCTTTGAAGCCAAGTTACTCTTTTTTAACTGATTTTGCTAGTTAAACTCACACAGAAGGTGTGAAAGGTCCTGTTAAGTAGCAAAAACCTTCACCTCATAATTTATATTCTATGCTATTTACTCCCTTAAAGATTTGGAGCAAGATTTGAAAGGCAGAGATGGCAGTTAAGTACTCAGTTCCCATTGTCTTTCTGTGGGATATAGGTAGCTAACTGTAGTTTTTAATCTTTGAAATCTGTCTATAGTAATTATTGCCCTTTCTGGGTAGTTTCAGTTTCTAGTACCTGTCTCACTTTTTTTTTAGGAGGGGGCCGAGCGATGGAGGATTCAGCCATTTTTCAAGCCTCCATGAATGATTTGTTTAGGAGGGGAGTTAACTCCAATAGAAGAGAGGAAGAGTCAGATGCAAAACTGAAGCTGGAGGTACCTGCAATTGGTTGTCTCTTGCCTCCTCTATAATTTTAGACCAAGTCAATAATTTTTTCATTTAGCTCTCTTCCTAAGTGTTTGAAAAGCAATAAAATCAAATCAGTTTGGTAGGCACCTTTGGTCCCTGTATCTTTCACTCTGTGTTTCTCTTTTGCTTCATCTGTTAGTCCTTTCTGAAATTACAGAAATAAAAACATGAACCATTGCTGGCTTAGCACCAAAAATACATGAAACACAAGCTCAGAGTAAAAGCTCAGAATTTTGAAATAAGTTGGACATGAGCACTCACTTTATTCTTTCATGTTTTCTTCCTAGGACTTCCTTAACTGAAATGAATCTAAGAATATTAGGCTTATGGAAAAAAAAAATCCTAGAAGCACTCCATAATACTAGTAACTTCAGTCTGCCAAAAGGCAGAGAATTAACTAAGAAGTCAGGCTTTAGACTTGGGAGAGTTTCCATGATCCAGTGGGTCACAAGTTCTTATTCTTTGCTTGATTTCTGCTGCCTGTCAATAGCTGAGGGGGAAACACAGTCCTTCATTTACAGACTAGTAGACTGTGTGTAGAATAGTGGAACATAGATTTGTTCTCTGTCAAAGGCATCAATTATTACTGTCAGGACATACATCTTGTCAGAATCATACATTTAATATGCGACTTGTGCACACTTGTATAGTTATGAGAGAGTGAAAAACCAAAAGGAATGAATGATGTTTGGTGTCAAGTAAGCTACAGAGGAAAAGGTATGCCAGAATGTAGCTAAACTGTTCTAAAATGTGTTAGTTTTAACAGCCAATCTTCTGTTTCAAAAGTGCTCTAAATGCATTTTATTTTAAATTGGATGTTTCCCACATTTATACTCTTGACAGGGAGAATCACCACTTGATCTTGCAAAACAAAGGAAGAACGTTTGGATGATCAATCATCTACAAGAAGCAAGACAGGCAAAGGGGTATGATAGTCCATCCTTTCTGAGAAAACTAAAAGCAGATAAGGTATGTAGTAGCATAACACTTGTTCAAATCAATCTTATGGCTGCTCTTGGTTAGGGGACCCAAGTGTTTGTTTAAAAGTTCAGGACTGTGGTTTCCCCACATTTCAGCTTTAAGGAATGTCTTTTTATTATGACTAAAGTGATTGCAAAAGGAAAAAAAAGTGCTTTACTTTGGGTAGGAGGAAATAAAACCCTAAGCTTCCATACTCTTAGTTTTTGTGCTAACTAAAAGAAAGTGTTAGGAAAGTATTGTGTGGTCACGTATTGTTTGGGTTAGCCAAGATGTTCCAAAACTGACTCTCAGGTAGCTGAGGAATGAAGTATTTTGGGTATTCTGAACTCTGATCTCCTCTCTAGTTATATATTGTGTATTGTTATTGTGTTGAATGAAAGAAGCAGTCAGTCTTAGCAGTATAAAGTAATACATCAATCTCTAATGTGGAGGCCTTTTGCTTCTCAGAGTATTGTTTAATACTGCAGACAGGAAGAGGCCATAAATGAGGGTGTAAGGGTTAACATACTGTTCTAGCATGAAGAACTGTCTTCCTACCTATTGTTTGATAACTTAAAAAGAGTTAATATTTTCTTCTTAGTATCCATCAACACTCAGGCAGAGTTTTGATGGATATTAAGTGTTACTACCACTGTTTTATTTTGAAATAAAGAAATTAAGTGTTACTACCACTGATTTAATTTTTTGAAATAAAGATACATTGCATCAAGATGCTCAAAGCACTGCTACAGTCTGGGCTTTGACACTGGGGTACTGTAACAATGCTGTGTTTATTGACCTGAAGTGATTTGTACATTTCATTGTCACTGTACCTTAATTATTTGGAAGGAGTTCAGTGCTCTCATCAGAAGTTGTATCCATACAGTGTAAGATAAAAAAGGTCCTATGTTTATTCATAGATGCTTCAATATGACTTTAAAACTGCAGTTACATGAGTAATAAAAATTTACTGACATTGTCATATGCTGTGTGGCAGTTCATACACTTACGGATTTGTTAAAAAGAGCTAATGTTGCTTTGATTCTGGATTAGCAGCAAAGTCTCTAGAAGATAGTTCTAAAACAAAGTTATTGATTTGTAATATAATTTTAGGAAGGTTTATTTTGCTTGCAAATTCATTGGAGGTGTGTAAAGACAAGAAGTGAGAAAAATTTGTGAAGATTTATCCCCCACTGTCAAGCTTCCTGTAAATTTAAGTTTTCATGACTGTCCTGTTTATTATACAATCTGTTCCTGAAAATAGAGTTACTTACTGGTGTTTGTTTCTATATAGGAATTCCGTCAGAAGGTGATGCTGGGAACTCCTTTCCTAGTTATTTGGCTGGTTGGGTTTATAGCAGACCTAGACATTGATTCTTGGCTCATTAAAGGGCTGATGTATGGTGGCGTTTGGGCTATGGTACAGTTTCTTTCAAAGTAAGTGTTTTACTGGGACACCATCTGTATAGTGTGCATGCAAGAAGTATTTTGCTGGCATCTTTATTAGATAGGTAACCTTAAATTTCCATTTGTTGGAATTGGTCTTTATTTCTGCAAAAGATCTTGTGCAACTATAGCTCCTGTAATGCTCTGTTGTCTTGTGAAACCTGGAATTATCTTGGGTGAATACTGCTGAGCTAACAGAAGCTAACAGCAGAACAGAAATTCAGTTGTTATCCAGAGGAGGGTGCTGAATGTCTGTCTACAAAGAGTTATCAGCATGAATGTTGCAGAAAGCAGGCAATGGAGAAGTTACTATAAAGTAATAAAGACAATGTGCAAGTGTATTATTAAAACTGTTTTCTCTCAATAATTTAAATGCACTAAGGCATCTAAAGAGATTTATAGAGACAAGTCAGAATCAGATTTTGAAGCTTTTGTTTTTGTGGAAATAAGTGACTAACTAAAAAGGCTGCTTTCTAATAGTGTTTTTTGTACATCTTGTTACCCAATCATAAAGACTTTTAGTTGTATTTATGATTCATTTAAATGTCTGTAGATGCACCTACAAAGATATGCACACACACACACACACACACACGTGTAGTCATGCTTCAGTGGATTTTCAAGATCTGTAGACTACATCAGCTCTCCTTTGCTTTTCATTGTCATGTGTGGCCAAGATAGGAGAACTTGTTGTATGCACATGCTTAGGAGCTTTCTGCTTTTCTGGGGTTGGTTGTCATGTTTATTTAGAACCACTTGCTTCTCTTTTCTTTCTGTATAAAGAGGAAAATATATCTGCCCCTTAAACCAAGTTCAGAAGATTTTAGTGAACTTAGTAGACTGGGAGGGAAGTGGAAGGTTATCAAGCTTTTGCAGGATCTTGGAGATGATCTGTTTAGTCTTGTCACCTCTGAGGCTTTGCAATTTGCTGGCCTCCTCCCACAAAAAAACACATTTCTCATTTGTCAAATTCTCAACTGTGCCTCCTAGAGAAAGGAAGGACAAGATTTCTTCCAATCTCTCAAGATCTGTGTTTTGTCAAGTTTTTCAGTTTTGGCCTAACTGATAGGAGTTCAGGATTAACATTTTTATTTTCTCGCATCTGTTGCTTAATATTTAGTATAAATAATTTTGAAGTGTTTTACACAAAGCCCAGGTTTGAATTAAACTTGTGCTGTTATTCTAATAGTGTTTTCTTTCCCTATAGAATTTTAGTTAATCTGCTTAGCTGTGTTTTCCTCCCTACTTTCACACACACAAAAATGCACAGAAGTCACTGAAAGAAAGATTAGTGCAGAGTAACTGCTGTGTGTCCAAAAGTATATTCACTTATTATTCATTGAATGGGCTCATTACAGGATTTTCTCCAAAGACCTAAGGAACTTCCACTAGAGAAGAGAGAGTTACTGTAGGGGCATAAAGAAGTGAAATGGAAACTACTCCTGCACACATTTGTCTGTGGCAGCCCTGAGGGAATCACCAGCACAAAAAGCAAAATGGATTAATATGAGGATGTTTAGGCAGATGAGGCAGAAATTTTATTTTAGGGAGGTTAGTTGTTTAGAGTGTTGCTTTCCATAGGTTCTGTAGCAATTTCTTCTTGAATATGAAGTAGCCTAGTTATTCACCTAGTTTGTCTCACTGTATTCAGCTTTATTCAGAAGAGTCTTTAAAATGCAGAAGTGTGAGAAAGTGAAAATAATTCTGATGACTTAATTTTTTTTAAATTAATGTAGCAGCATTTTATCTTAGAACTTGGCAAACGTAGTGATATATGGGGAATTAATTAGTCTGGATTTTTTTTCAACTTTCTATTGGCAACTGTAGCAGAAGCAAAATATTGAATAATCTGAAATATTTCAAGTATATAGGCTGATAATACCAAAGTCTCTTAATCGTTTTTTCTTAATGGCATAATTGTATTGTGCAGTTTTCATTGTATGGGTTTCCAAAATGTCTTTAGCACTGGAATCTCCAAACTTAATATAGTTTGCAACCACTGTCCATGTTGCTGAGAATCTCACAGATTCCTAACTGCTTGCACAGTGTAGTTTTAGCATGAGTATTTACTCATTCTGCCTGTCTTGGCAGGTTGAAAAAAGGAATTTCTCGTGAACTTTGAACAGAAAAGTGAGGAAAATGTATGTATGGCATATTTTGCAGTATCCCATATAGTACATATTTTAATAGGAAGTGTTTTCCTGAAGCAGTAGTTCAGGATTTACATTTTATAAATCGTAACTTACCGTGTGACATTGTTCCTACATTACAGGTCATTCTTTGATCACTCCATGCACAGTGCACTGCCTCTTGGAATATATTTGGCAACAAAATTCTGGATGTATGTGACGTGGTTCTTCTGGTTTTGGAATGATATCCTTTTTTGTGTACAGTAGTATTTTTTTCATGTTCAAAGTATGAGGAATTACACAGGTGTATCCTGCATATAACACTAAGTAAACTAAGAATAATTTATAAAAGGGAATCGCCACTAAACCTTGCTTTCTATATTAATGTTAATTATTTTATTGCTTTAAAAATGTGCATGCTATTGCTGTGCTTCGGTAAGTAAAAGATTTTCCTCAAAACTTACTTACAGCACTCTGCGGAATTTCCTTTACCAGCTTCTTATGTGGAGGAAATGTTAGAAACATTGTAAAATATTCTCTAGCTGTGAGGGGACAGAATGTAATTGCCTGCATTTTTTAGACACTATTCTGAAAACAGTAGGCTGGTTCATGGTCTGTGTCAATTCCAGTGGAATTGGCTTCATAGTTAGATCTTTCTAAAGATTTTGGAAATTCCACTTTGTACAAACTTTAGATGCACTTGATAACTATATTTTCAGTTGTTTTGAAAATGTGTTTGTTAACAGTCCTAGTTTATAGAGATTCAGCATATTGCCATATTTTTGTGGTTTTGTTGTTTGTCTAGGTATGAATTTCTCTTACTCATGGAGGTAGAAATTGAGTCAGAGTTCCATGAGGAATGTTAGTTTTCCATGGGAAGGAAATAGATTCAAACTTTTAAACACCTTTTTTGGGTACTGTAATTTCAGTAGCCAAGAAAACAAAGTAGAGATTCAATGTTTAATACAGTTCTTATAGTTGTAATTGTGAGGTTTTTATCCTGAAGCTCATATATCATTCATATATTTACCATCTTGCTTAGATTTTTATTTCTGTTAGTCATTCTGATTAAATACCTTGAAGTTTGGCATATTTTTTTGTCATAGAATAATCTTAATTGTTCACTAGAAGTATAGACAATTACCTTAATAAAACCTGACTTCAGAATGTCAATACAATATTGTCCTATTTCTGTCCCAAGTTGGTGTCTCACAACCTTTGCAACAGTCTTTTTGTACAGAGAAGAAGTGGTCTAAGACCTTCAGTTACTAATTACTTTGATTAGAGCTGACATAATTCTCTGACAAGCAGTTTTAGAGACCAAGTGCTTGAGGCCATCTTCCTTTAATTGGTGATTTTTAATTGGAAGTCTTTGTAATAAGATTCCAAATTCATTCTTCTTCTGGAAAATAGCCCTTTAGCTTTATTGCAAAAAAGAAATTGCGTATCTCCTCTATTTTTATAACAGGAGGCATAGCATTGTAGTTGGATAAAGAATTCCTGTATTTTTACAGCTTTATATGATTGCTTACAGCAGACTAGAGTACTACTTTACACTTTGTAGTGTTCAAGTGATAAAACCTGTCCTAGTAGTTTTCACAAATTCTGACTGTCTTTTGCTTGGGGAAGAGAATTTATAACCTTAAACAACTATCAGGAATTGCCTTACTGGAACTTTATATATTATAAATAACATAAAGATCTTAATTGCTGCAAGTGCAACTTTAATGTTTAGGTCTTTAAAGATCCTCAACTCTTGTGTGTTTAATCCTAATGGGACAGAAAAGGGCAGTTGATGCAATGTATCATAAAGAAAAATAAAACCAAGGATTTGCAGTGCATTTTTTTTAATTTCAGTGTGGTCACATGAAAAATAGGTCTCTGAATTCTCAGGTTTAATGATGTGTCTTTCAAAAAGCCAGTATTGAAAATGTACTGATGGATTGAAAATGTATTGAAAATGAACTTTTTGTAAATGTTTCCATTCTGCCATTATCTTGGTTTTTCTCAGCAACTTCTGAGTCTGGTGTATTTGATAAAGTAGAAATCCTATTCTTGCAGCGAATGAGGAATATGATTTATGTATTTTTGAGTCTGTATATGAGTTTATGGTCCAGTGCCTCCCTGCCACTGTTTTGCTGCATCCCTGTAACTATGACTTTGCTTGTAACAAAGGATACCTATGTCTTGCCCCATTCGTGTATTCTAGCTTTCTAGTGTTTGCAGAGTAGGAGCGAAAATGCCCTCAAAAATTCTACACACTAAGTCACTATGTTTTTGATTTAATTTTGTTTTATTTTTAAAAGAAAAAAACTTATCTAAAATTACATTTTTAATAATGTGAGAGTAGAATTTCACATTTCATTCTTTTTCATTCGTATTTTTTGGTATAACATTCTCTTGTGTCCTGTAAATGTCCTGCCAAGATTATACCTCAATTGTTCATGCAGTCTTTTCAGTTCCAGCTGAACAAATACTGCTTGTTATGTCAAAAGGTTCTTACACTGCTCTGCTTTTCTAAAATATTTTCTGTGAAGCTTCTTTACTGTGAAGGTGAGCATGCACTGGAGCACATTGCTCAGGGAGGTTCTGGAGTCTCCCCTCAGCGGAGGTGTTCCAGAACCACCTGGACACAATCCTGTGCTGCATGCTCTGGTATGACCCTGCTTGAGCAGGAAGGTTGGACCAGGGGACCCATTGTGGTCTCTTCTAGCCTGGAAGAAACCCATTCTGACCCATTCTGTGGTGCTATGATTCTGTGAATTGGCAGGTTTATTAGCATATATATTTGATCTCTGACACCTTACACTGGCTGCAGATTTTTCTGTGCAGGAGAAAAGGATGTTTGGTTAATGAAAGGGCACATCTGGGTCTATCATGTGCATTTTGGCTTGATTTCAGACTTGTATGATACCTGTTAGCAGGAAGCTGCATGTATTTGGGGCCTTTTAAGTAGACTACAGTTCACAAGGAAAAATTAACTTTTCCCATGTTTACCTGACTTAGGGGTTGTCTGGTGCTTGTTTGGTTTTAATTTTCTTTTTAATGAGATTATCTTTTTCATTCCTGGAATAATTTTCAGCATCTTGTACTTGTTCTAATAATTAAAGACTATTGATCCGGACTAAAAGTAGGAAGTGTTTTGTGGGTGTTTCTGCTTTGCCTCTCAATGAACATTGAAACTGGGGAAACTGCATAGAAGAGAAGCAAATTGGTGGTAAGGCAGGAGGTGTGAATGCCTGGTATATTATGCATTTTGCAGCCTTTAATAATATAGTAATGTACTTTATTACTTTTTCTTTGTATGGCTGCAAATGAGGATGTTAACACAAAACGAGACACTCTCTAGAGAACCCTACTCTCTCTAGAGAACCCAGTTCCTTACTCAACTCTGAAGCTATTGCAGACCTACAAGAATTTCATACATGTGAAGAGTTTTGAGAGATGTCTGTGATTCAAGTTGCTAAGATCTCTTTCAAAGTAGACTTCAGAAGGGAGTTCAGTATGATTTTAGATACCTCTAGTGTGGGCATCTGTACTGAAGTTTAAACACTCTTCATAGCCAGTGGCAAAAATTAGCCACTTGTAAGGCTCTGCTTCTCTTACATAGTTTAAATATCGTGATACTGAAGATAGATGGGACATGGTTTTTTTTTCCTTCCTGATGTCTGTGAAGGAATGCTTAGTGATTTAAAGTGGGTGAGATGAATCTGACACCTGAAGTTGTTTACCTACATCACATGCTGGAAATACCCTGAAGAAAACTTTTGAATTCTCATTTAGCCTCCCAGCTGCAGCACAGAAGTCCCTTATCTGCCACCATTTACATTGTCAGCATTGTACTCATCTGACACCACAGTGATAAAAGGACAGGGAAAACAGGTTCTGTGGGGTGTCTCTTTTGTTCCCTCTGTGTTTGAGGGAGTAAAATGGGGGAGGAGTCCATTGAGACAATGGACTGCTGCTTTGTTACAAGTTATCCAAATTTAAGTTAGCAGAAAAACAATTCCAAAGCATTAAGGTTGTAAAAACCCTCTTAGTCTCTTCTCACATCTTCTTTAAAAGTCTAGACATGACGTATGGTGTTTAGAAATGGGTCATAAAATTGGTTCCAGTTGTACCTTCATTGTTTGTAATGGTTGTCTGATTAAGGTACATTTAATGGAAAACTGGTTTTCACTGTTATAAAATCCCAGCAATTATTTTTGTATTCTAAAGAAAATGTAATCTCTCTCTAGCTAAGCAGTTCAGTTGCACCAGCTTATTCATGGCAGCAGGTAGTTCTAGAAAAAAACAGGAAGAAGTTGGATTGTATAAATTTTGAAGTCAGAGCTTTTCATTTCAAATGTGTAAAATAGAACTTTAAAGTGTTTAGGTTATAGTATAGCTGATGTTTTTTCCCCCCCCGATATAAACTTGCAGGAAACATCCTGTTACTGGAAAGATTAATTGCCTTTAGTGAGCTGATACTAACATTCTACTGTATAAGATACATTATTAAAATTTTAATTTAG
Organism: Urocynchramus pylzowi; assembly: GCA_013397555.1. NCBI lineage: Eukaryota > Metazoa > Chordata > Aves > Passeriformes > Fringillidae > Urocynchramus > Urocynchramus pylzowi. Next base: position 284,310 of record VZRH01008052.1, read on the forward strand.
CTTGCCAGTATTTTTTTATTAGAAATTCACAGCCAATTTCTTGCCCCAACAGGAAGAAAACAAAACTTATTTGGGATACGCTTCACATGAACAATGAGGCTTCCTTAGCATTTCTGAAGTCAAAAAGAGACCCACTTGTATTTGTTTGCATTTCTGGGTTCTTTTGCATCACAAGCTATTTAGATCTGAATGTATCTAAATTCCTCAAAATACAGTGTAATTTGGGTGTGTAGTGTTTTCTGCCTGAGTACCTCGTGTCCTTTTTGTTTTGGATAATGCTGTAGAGGCTTCTGCCACCATGGATTTGTCAAGTAGGGCATCTTCTTGCAGTTATAACTGACAGTGACAGCAGGTGTCTTCAGTCAGTTTTGTCAGGTCTTTTGTAGGTTTATGAGAATAAATAATTTTCATTTTGTGGAAGAGAAACATCTTAAGTATTTGGTTTTTCAGTATCACTGCTAAAAATGTTTTAATTCTCTGAAGAAATGTTAAGTGCTGTAAGACTAGCATGTTACATGGCAAGACATTGAATGCAGGAAATGTATTTTAAAACAAATGGCTATTTTCTGTTCTTATGGTAAGTGATTTTATAAACATTTCTGGAGAATAATAAATCCTGCGGGTTTTTTAAGCGTTAGACATATTAGTACGTTAAAAATAACTTTCAGTGATGCAAAATATGTGTATTGCCTTATTACAGGACCAGGTTTCAGACACTACTTTTCTTGGAGATAAGTGGTGTTGGGACATGATTGCTGTGCAGTGGTGGCCATTGCAGCAGAATTCCTTGTATGGCCAGAAACAGCCTGTCCTGTGATAGCACAGGAATGTCAAGCCACTGAAGACATAGGCAGTCAAATGTCTGTCTTATAAATAGAGCTCCAAAATGTTTATTCTGAAAACAGGAAATAGTTATTAAGAAGATAAATTTCATGGGATTTAATTTAATTAAAAGAGAAAACAGTTACAAAAACTGGACTATTGTTATTCATCCTTTAGAAGGATAAAATTTAGAAATACCTTATGGAACAAACCATTCTTAAAAGTAGGTTTTGAAGGTCAAGCAATGGAAAATGCTGAGTACCAAGCTAGTTCTTACAGCAGTACTGAATTTTGTTAATTCTGAAGACAGTGACTCAAGGGCGTTAGTAAAATTTTAATTTAGTTAAATTTTGTTTCAGAATTATCAGTGAGAATGTTCAAGAGGAAATTCAGTTTTATACTTGAGATTCCTTGACTGTAAACACATCTCAATTTTTTCTTTATACATCTTCCGTTCCTTGCTAATAGTGTTGCTCTTTTCTACAATTTTGGAAAATCCTGGAAATCTGATCCAGGAATCATCAAAGCCACAGAAGAACAAAAGAAAAAGGTAAAGCCAAGAGATACAAACTAGTTCTTCAACAGCCTTCCATCAGCTGATCAGAGTATTTAGTTTACTATTCAGTACATTACATTTCAGTAATTTGTATAAAAAAAAGGTTTAAAATGTTGAAAAGTCTTCCAGATTTATTTTTTTAACATGTGGAATGCATTTCAAGTCTTAACTGGTGCAAAAATGCATATTAGTCATTTTGAGTTGCAAAATAAAATTCTAACTTGAATTTTCAATATTAAAAGTTTGAAAAGCAGTTAAATGAAAAAGGAAATGTGAAGTTTCAGACTTTTGCCATACTGAAACAAATAGCACATTATGGGAAAAGTGTTAGTTAATTTTATGAAAACTTTCCAGACTTCTGAGTACCTCTAATTTTCTTTACCTTTCTATCTAAAAGTATAAGACTGACAAACATTTTGAGGCTAAAACAGCCAAAACCCCTGGCAGTTGGGGTGGGCTTTTGTTTTGGCATAAATTTCAGAGAAAATCTGGGTGATCTAATGATATCTAAGACGTTGTATCATTATTAGCATCTCATATTTTTATTTTAAATTAAGTGCACTGGTCTCAGCAGCCAAACTGAGCCTTGAATATGCCAAAATTATACAAGCAACAAAAACGTTTTGTTTTGTTTAAGTTTCCTAGAAGCCAGCATTCCACCTAAAATGAACTTTGAGCTTCTACTTCATGGTTATTTGTGAAAAGACCTGTGTGGATCAAGATCAGACCACTTGGAGTTATGTCCTTGTGTAGGAATGAAAATATGATAGCCATTCAAAGGATGGGGTAGATGAAATATTTTTTGTGTTCTGCAGTAGGTTATAGCTGAGTTCTTAGTCAATATGCAGATTCGGATTTACGCTGAAAATTCTGTTTCTGTTACTGCCAGTTTGCCAAAGTAAATTCACAGCTAAATTCTCTTCCTTCAACTGGACTAAATTAAGTAGAATAGTCAACTATGACTCTTTGGATTGGATTCAGCAAATTGCACAAATACACAGTTTATCTGATCTACTTGCTTAAGTAGGCGAGTGTAGTTCCAAAAGCCTTGTTGAACTGGGTAGGAATTGCAGAGTGCAACTTCTTGAGGCAGATGCATATGGCTGTGAATGTTTTAGATTTCTCACATTGCAGCTAACCACATGGTAAAATGTTCTGTTATCCAGGGGTATGAACCCCTGTAGGATATGTGTGTTACCTTCATGGAGTGTAGCACTTCCTAACATTTTCATAATTTGACTTCAACTATTTAATGCTGAGTTAGCCTTTAGCTTTGAAATAACTAAGAAAATGCTTTTCATTTCAGATGACCATGTTATGTATGTTTAGAAACGTGTAGTAAGCAACCATTTCAGATGTTTGTTGTTTTAATATGTCATGTCCTTTCTTCTGTGTTACAAAATAACCCAAGTCACTCTTAAAGCAAGTGAAGAAATAAATAAAACATTCCTATAGTTCAAAAGCATAGAAGGTAGACAATTCTTTACAAAGCACAATGATGTGGATCTAACTGAAGATCCTGGGTCTGCACAAGACTTATATTTAAAAGCTCTTCATATGCTCTTGTTCAGTTCTCTTCTCCTGAGGTTTGGGATTTTGCTTGTGGACAATACTGAGCTCCAGTGTTGAGTGTCAGACCATGCACATTCCATTTTGCATCCTTTTGTTAGTCTGTAGTGTAGTGTTATACTCCCACTGAAATCAGAGGGACTCAATGAAATTGTCCAGGATATCAAAAGTCACACCAGCAGCACTGAAATCACAGTAGGTGACTAGGAATAAGTATAAACTAGAATTAATTTAGAAGTAAATATGCATATTGGTTTAATAAAGTAGATTCAAAATCAGTTTCATCTGAATTGATTTTGTTCCTGTGTGTAGAAAGTACCCATAATAAAGGGTTCACAGCTGCAGGTCTGAAAATGCTTGTCACTATTTGTTTATATGCTAAATTCTAATTTTTATTTTTCCTGCAGACAATAGTAGAACTTGCAGAGACAGGAAGTCTGGATCTCAGTATATTCTGCAGTACCTGCTTGGTAGTATATTTTTTGATCAATTTTGCTGGGTTTTTTTTTCCCTTTAATGCTAAGCCAAAATTTGTGTTCTTGTAATGCACACATATTTGACCTTATTGCAGTTTCAAAGGCAGAATTTACTTGTTCTCTTTAACCTAAGTAGTGTTTTCAGTACAAAATATATACACAAAAAAAAAAAAAAAAAAAAATGCAACAGTGAGAGGAAAAAGATTATCACTTTGGAAATAACTTGCCAGTGTCAAAATTCAAGTACCCAGTATGTCCACCAAATTGGTTGGTTATATACCTGGCAAGTTATAAAAATCACACGTGACATTCCACTACCTCCATAACTTGCAGTAAAATTATGTTGTGCTTCTAGTAAAATATTTTTTCAAAAATCAAGTGTGTTTCCCTATCTGGCAATAGTCAGGAGATGGGGAAAAAACTTAATTTTTATAAAGCAAATATAACACGCTTTTTCGTTGGAAGTTAACTAGCAGATACAAAATGCTCAAGCATATCAGTGTTAACCCTGCAAAGCTCTGATGTATGTGGAACATGAATGATGTTTGTATCTCCAAATTTGAAGCTGGAAAATTATATACAGATTTGGCACCTTAAAAATTATGTGTGTGTGTATGCATGAATATTTCAGACCACTTCTTTCAAGACATAACCTTTCAAGAAGAGTTTTTGGGAGCAATTTAGCGTTTTAAGTTCCATCAAATGCTGCTTGTTGAGTAATATTTCTGTTTTTAGAAAACAACCTGAGAAGTTTATGTTAGAGCTTGGTTAGGAATTATACAGAATCACGGAACTCAAGCTCATTCTATATTTTCATTGTTAAAAGCTGAAATGAAGCTGGTTGCTATACAAAGCTCAATAGCTGGAGGTGATAGAAGAATTTTGTATGAGAAAAATAATTCTTTGTATAAGAAAAAAAAAAGTGAAAATCATTTCAGTGCACTTGTAAGGACGCTTGTGTTAAATAGTTTGTAGATTAAGCTAAATAGCTAGGATTGCCTTAAGAATTAGCTTCAAGTTTGAAGTTCTCTGAGGAATTAGCAATAATACAATCAATTTACATTTAAATTGAGGGTTTGTGTTTCGTTCTCTTTAAAATATATCAGGGTAACTTGCTTTTCTAAACAAATGTTTATTATCTGTTACAGATACGGAAGCCAGTGAGGTCCAAACACTGCGGTGTTTGCAATCGGTGTATAGCGAAGTTTGATCACCACTGCCCGTGGGTGGGGAACTGTGTAGGTGAGGAATTTGCTAAATGCTCTGCAAGGTCCTGCCCGTTCTCATTTCACAGTGGGAGTGACTTGGCTTCTTCAGAAAAGCTTTTCAATATTGAGCTCAATTCTTTTGCTTCATGTGATTCTCTGCATTATTGTCATTTGTATTTGTCTACTATATACCTGTCCTCAAAATTGTTCTGTGTCTAATTGTTTGCTACGTATGTATTTTAATTGACATGAAGTTTGCTAATGAAAAGATGCAAAGATTAAGTGCTGAAAATGCATGTCCCAATTCCACAACTGATTATTATCCGTTACAGAAGATGAAAATTTTCATTTTGACCAGTAATATTCAGTAACTTATTGGTAGAGTATTTAAAATTGTTATGATTACACAAGTTAGATACAGAACGACTTCCTATTGAGGTTTTCTCCTCTTTTTGACCATCCAGGTTGTCTTTTGTATTCCCCAGTGATTATGAAATTAATGGATATAGAACAGAAATAGTCTCTAAATGCTGCTATTTCCAGTCATATTTTTTGAGAAACTTATTTGAAAACCATTATTATGCAGGGAGCACTGAAGACCTCTCAGCTAGGAAATGAGTGCAGCTTGCTTCACATGTTTAATATTTTAGGACACAAGCAGAGGTAACTTTAATCTTGGGGAGGAGTTAAGACCTGGGTTCACTGACAGTTGACAGTTTCATAAATGCTTCATTGTAGTCCTTTCAAAAATGTATAATAATGAATGATCAGAGTAGTTTGATCTGAAAATCAAGAGTAAAATAGTCGATCCTGGCATTTAAATTGTAACAAAATATCTAAAGTCTCATTGAGATCGACTTACATCACCCCTTTCTGTTTTATGTTTCCTACAGGTGTAACTGTCTGGGATTTTTTTTGCTTATATTTTAGATGTTTTACAATGAAAAACTCAGAAAATTTTAATTCAGACAGGCAGGGGAGCATGGGCTCAGGTTTTACAAGAATACTGAGGAGTGTCAATGGGACAGAAAGATCCAGTATTTTGATCAGTAATTGGAAAAAAAAAAAAAAAGAAATGGGGAAGGAAAGACCTTAGTTTGTGTGTATTGAGAGAGTGTATGAGTGAAGGGATTATGGTAGATGGAGGAAATGGTTTTTAAGTAACAGTGATGATGGAAAAGTTGAATCTGTCTTTTAGTGGTGGTGTACAGAGTGAGGTAACTGGAGGTAAAAGTAAACATTAGGGCCCTTGAAAGTATGCTGGGAAAAAGCAGCTGAACTGGAGGGAGTGATGGTCTGAACAGCCTTATATGGCTTCTCTGTCTCAGATTGGTACGTGGTCACTCTAAGCATGGGATTGCAAAACAGAATCCATTCTTAAAACAGCATTTGTGGTATGTTTGCCAAAAAGGGAAACATGAATCATGCCTTTCTGGAAAGGTGGAATTTGGATGTGTGTGGAATGTGTTAAAAGGATAAGAATGTTGCTAAAGATAGGAATGAGAAATCTTGTAAGACTGTTTACAGACACTCTAAAATAAATCCTTTGGGGATAAAACTTGGCAAATAAAGAGACCTAGAATATTTTCACCCTTTTGAATAGGTTGACAAAAAGTGGAGACTATTTGAAAAATAAATTAATTAGCAACTAGGGCAAATTGTTTTCCTCAAAATTTTAGTTAAAACACAGCAAGCAAGTTTCTGGAAGTGATTATATTTATCTTCTAAATGGAGTATCAAAATAGCATTATGTTTTTCTACATTTTTTTTAAATTTTATTTTAATTGCAGAGGATGACTCTATTCCTGCCAGTCCAGAAGGCAACTGTAGAGCACAGTACTGTGTTTTGCCTAATCTTATTCAAAATAGAGTTTCACCACTTTTTTTTTCCTTTTTTTTCTTTTTTTTTCTTTTTTTTTTTCTTTTTTTTTTTTTTTTTTTTTTTTTTTTTTTTTTTTTTTTTTTTTTTTTTTTTTTTTTTTTCTTTTTTTTTTTTCTTTTTTTTTTTTTTTCTTTTTAAACTGCAAACAAGATTGTACTATTTCATTTATAGTTGTAAATGTTACACCCATGTTTTTAGCTCATACATGGATTTCATACATGTTAGGCAGAATTTGGTTAGTATCATTAAAGATGTTGCTGAAAGAAGCATCCCATCAGATGCCTCTCAGATGGGCTTCTAGGCCACTGTTTAACTTCTGTGTTCTTTGTAGAATGTCTTTTATGAAACTCAACAGTTCTGAAATTTAGAATGCAAATGAAAGTGATACCTTAGGGACATTCCCAACACTTTGCTTTCGATCACCTAAGGGCATATGACAATATTACAAAATAATTTTGTGTTTTCAGGAACTTGTTTGATTTTCAAGGAAGTGTCTTATGTTTAGTCTAGCTTGTGTTATATGTATGTTTTTCCTCATCTCTTATTTATACAGTCTTTCAGCTCACTTGCTAAAAGCACTTGATTATTTTCTGCCTCCAGAGGATGCTCTTGTTTTAGCAGGGAAAACATTTGACATAATAAAGAAGTAAATGCTTTACTGGTAAATGGTGACAGCCAAATCTTTTGTAGCCCATTATCATCTCTGTGGGTTTAGTTTAGAGCCTGGAGCTGTTGGAAGGTTGCAACACTGGACATATTTTACAAACAGAAGGAAGGCTGACTGCTTCAGAATTATTATGTACTGTCATAAGAGGCATATTTTTAGCTCTACTACTGTTAAAAATAGATCAGTCTTTAGTAACTGAGTTTTCTTGCATTAGAATTCTGTCTAAAGCAGAGTCATTTTTATCCCATTCATTGTTACAGTTAGGTTCTTAGGCCTTGTCTGTTCAGTTACAGGTATTTGTTTCACAAGTTTTACTAGATACTTTATTTTTAGCTAGCTTCATCAAGCATCCAAACATAAAATGTGAGTTAGCTTATTATCAAGAATGTTGTATATTTGTTCATATTTCTGTTACTTTTAAGAAAGTGAACTCCATAGTTTGATGATTTTTCAGTGGCTTTAAAAAAATACTTACTAATTTGTAATTCCTGGTTGTTAAGGGCTCTGCAACAGCTGTCACCAACTTTGCTCTAAATATTGTCTATCAATGAACTAATTTTATTAGTTCATGAAAGAGGTTACAAATGAATTAGTGAATTGCAGTTGTAACGTGACAGAAAATTAAAGAAAAGTTGCTTTGTTATCTGGGAAATGAAAGAAAAATCATAAGTAAACAAGCTAATTTCACTGTCTTGAAGTTATAGGGGCTTAATATTTCCTAGCGTAATGTTTCTATATACAATAATAAGCAGTACTTCTGGGCAAGCAATTAAACTTTCTGGTGTAATGTTGTCTTTCTGCTGCTGAAAGTCTAGTAATTTGGTCCCTGTTGTGCAACTTTAGGAGCAGGGAACCATCGCTATTTTATGGGATACCTGTTCTTCCTGCTTTTTATGATCTGCTGGATGATCTATGGATGTATCTCTTGTGAGTAAATGTGATTTTTTGTTGCTTTTTTTAGTTGCTTCTAAATACTTTATCTCCTCATATGGATTTTTATAGATCTTTGCCTTATCAGAGTTCTGGGTATTTTTATCCTGGAATTGAACTGCACATTAATATTTGATTATATTGGGTATTTTAATTTAGAAGATGATGTTTTTCTTGTTCTAGATCTTTTTTTCTTCATCACAGACAAGTATGTGCATATGTCATGTATTCAAGGAGTTAGGAAAGGAAGAGAGAGCAAGTAAAGCTCAGAATTCTGGCGTTTGTCATTTTCTTATTTAATTTAACACATTCTCATGTGGGTATTACATGGTGCTGTAAAATAAACATACCTTAAATCTTCAGTATGTTTTTTGACTGGTTTTTTCTCTAGACTGGGGTTTCCACTGTGAGACAAGTTACACAAAGGATGGATTTTGGACCTATGTTACACAGATTGCTACCTGTTCTCCGTGGATGTTTTGGATGTTTCTAAACAGTGTGTTTCACTTCATGTGGGTGGCTGTGTTACTCATGTGTCAGATGTATCAGGTATGGAAGAGCACTTCACTCATAATGCTGTGTCTTGGGAGTGACATAAGAATATCAAATAGTTCTGTCGTTTAAATTTTCATGTTCATTGTGCTAGGCCAAGTGTTTAATCTCCCAGCCTTGATGGAGGAGGCAAGCATATGCTGTCTCTCAGTATTAGGCATCATTCAGCTCTAATTCACATGGCCTTTTTTTTTTTTTTTT
>VZRH01008052.1:293200-309622 GCA_013397555.1 Urocynchramus pylzowi
GGTTAAAATACCTACCTCCTGCTTTCCTTACTCGGAATGACAAAAAGGTAAAACAGACCAGAAAAATATAATTAAGAGTAATAGAGGATAAGAGCTGTGGGGCCAACTTATAATAATGCTGTATGTTATTAACAGAAAGGGAGTGGTAGTTTGAAAGAGGATGCAATAATTTCTTACACTGCTTCAGTGTGAGGTGAGGCCATATTATTATACTCTAATCTGACCAAACCCAAGTTTTCTTTATCCTTTCTAAGGAAAGAAAAGTCATACTGAAAGCCTTGAAGTATGACTTGTCATTAATGAACCATGAGACTTAATCTTTCCAGAAGATTTCCTGGAAACAGAAATTATCCTCTAAGGCTTAGGTAAAACTTTTCAGTAAGTTTCAGTTTTGTCCTCCATTTTTACAATATTTATTACTTATAACATATATCAATTTCAAAATCTTATGGTTTATGTTTGCTCCTGATAATTTCCCCAGCAAAAAACTCATTTGTCAAAATAAGGACTTTAAACTAGTAAATTTTGTCCTTTTTCAGTCTGTCTTGTGCAGTACTTGGTTGCATATTTTAATGTGAGCTAAATTACTTATCCTTCCTGTCTTAAGATATCTTGCTTGGGTATCACAACAAATGAAAGGATGAATGCAAGAAGATATAAGCACTTTAAAGTTACAACCACATCTATTGAAAGCCCATTCAAGTAAGTTTTGAAGCATATACCAATTTCTTATTTGTGTAGCCTTGCTTGCATACATTTGAATCATGTTGCTTGTTGAAACAGAACACACCTAAACACTTCCAAACTCTTTCTCTACTTGGAGTGCTGAATCTTGTCAGCTATTTTCACAGTCACACATTCTATCCAGTTAAAGGAAGTGATTAATGTTTTGTAGTGTAGGGTGCATAAACACAGAAAAGAATGCTTTCCAGCAGTGGTTGTATTTCACTGTAGAGTTAATGGGGAAATAAATATCCTCTTTTTAAAGCAGATGCTCAAATCAGAGGTAGTTGCTTACTGCAGCATGTCTGTGTTGACCTGGACATTCATTTCCACACCGGGCACTTTCTCCTGAATATTGTATAAGAATACTTATTGTGCTGTTGGAAGTTGTTCTGTGCAGTAGCTCCCCTTTCTCTCTACTGTGAGAAGAGAGGCTTCACTTTCTTCCTTTCTTCATGAGGAAGAGAAGGCCAAAGGTATTTGTGGGGAAGGGAGTAGGATGTCCCAGGAACTGAAAGGGGGTGTTGCATGGCTGAGTGCAAGCTGATGCATACAGGTTTTGGGCATCAATATGTAAAAGAGTAGGGTGGGATTCTGGTTTCTGTAGTGATGAGGGTGCAAGATGAAAGATGGGGGCTCGGGCTTGAAATAGCACTGAGATGTGAATGCAGGGTCATGAAGCAACTTGTGGAGCCAAAGCAGGACATAAATGAAGGCATGAAGCTGGTATATTGATGGGTTGAGAGCATGTTACAAAAGGAGCTGGAAAAAGAAAAAAGCACATCTCATCCTGCTGCACATGCTGTGTCTCCTGTGGGAGCTGCTGCTCTTTCTGGCCACACAGGGTAAAGGAGATAAGGAGATGGGAACTGTGATCAGGAGCAGTCAGCATGGATTCACACAGTCCTGTGCAGTGTGCTCTAGGATGACCCTGGCTGAACCAGGGACACACTGTGGTCCCTTTCAGCCTGCCCATTCCATGATTCTGTTATATAGCAGATGGATTTCTGTGCTAGAAATTTGTGTGGTCTTTTTTTAATATCTCTTCATACAGAACTTGTAGTGAGAAGCAGACAAGCATCTCTCTGTAGTTACAGTGCTCCTACAGATCAGAATTGTAACAAAACCAGATAATTACTTTGCCTGGGAAACATGGAGTGGTGCACAAAATAGGAAAAAAGTGCTAGTTTGATCCCAAATTACTGTCACATTCACAAACCATTTTAACTGAAATAGCTGCTATTATAAAAATTATGCCTGAAAATAATACCAGATGTCTGAAATAACTGAATTAGCATCACCTGTCACATGAAGCATTGACATCAAATAGTTTCATCTCCTTGTTGCTTAGTGTAGCTGACAAGATTCAGCACTCCAATGTAATGATCTCTCGTATAGCATTACATGAGCTTCTCTTCCAGAAAACTGTGATCTACTCAGCCCATGTCTAATTAAGTTAAAAATCCCCAGCATGTTGGGAGTTTTAATGTAGGTTTCTTAAATATTTGACAGTTAATTGATTGAGCCACAGAAAGTGCTTGAATAGTTCATATAATTCAGATCATGCTTTCTTAATTTTGTGTTGTCAAGGGACTTGGTTGATTCTGGACCTGCAGCTGGTGAACCAGTATGTATGCAGAAACAGATGCCAGTAAATATGGAAATTATTCTAGGAAGACATTCACTTCATGCCATTTTGTTTTGCATCCATCTGTACAATGCAACTGTCCTCTTAGAACAGGATCTGAACTACCAGGTTGATGGACTACATGGTGATGGACTGTTAAAAACATGTGTTGGCAGATAGTGGAAGAAAGTTGGTTATCAAATCCTTGATTATGCCCAAGGATCAAACATTCACCAGTCTGGGGACCATTTCTTATTTCAGAACTTACTCATCGACTTGCTTATAAAGTATGAGAAAAATTCTGAGCAGACCTGGTTTTCTAAAGTTAGAAACTTTAAGGGTGAAGAATCAAATTTGTAGGTAGGCGAAAGATTATGTACTTTGTTAGATGAGCTATGATATTGCTTGCTAATGTGTGTTTCTCTTTTGTTTTTAGCCATGGATGTATAAGGAACATTATAGACTTCTTTGAATTCAGATGCTGTGGTCTTTTTCGGCCTGTTATTGTGGACTGGACAAGGCAGTATACAATAGAATATGACCAAACTTCAGGATCAGGCTACCAGCTAGTGTAGCACCACCTTCATCCTGTGAGCATATCATCCTGAGTGGTGCCTGAAAAATTTTCTCTCTCTCTCTCTCAACTCTGCATCCCTTGAAGAGTAGCATGCTATGTGTAGGGCTGATGATGAATCATAAAGGTACCTTCTCTTCATCAGAATTTTATTAACAAAAGTTAAAATGGACAGAATAAACTGCCAAACCTGATAAGGAAGAGGAGGAAGATCAAAAAGGGATTTTAACAGTTCTTAACATGAGAATTATTCATGACAACATATTCACAGTATTTGTTATCGAGTTTTTATTTAAGGTCTTTCACAATGGAGCATGAGATTATTGAAGTATTGACATAAGTAGTTATATTGTGCTGAGCAGAAAAATTTGTATCCCGATATCAATAATTCCACTGAAACAAGAATCTAGAATATAAAACTAAATTTCATGATACAGAGTTCACTGATCGCTATGTTGTAGTTCCTGTAATGTGATTTTTTTTAATACAGATTTTCTGTAGTAAGATGTACATTGAAAAATGTGCTTTTCAGTACTCTTATAAACATCCTATGGTGGGGATCCCCTGTAACATGTTAAGTTATAGCAGTAGGGCACGTCAGGTAATGTTGAGTAAAAATATGTTGCCCACGTTTTTTGGTGATTGTTTTTGCCACCATTTAGTGGTACAACTAAATATTTGTAATAACCCTGTTCTGAAATAATGTAGTCTGAAATAAACAGCTGCGCCAATAAGGAAAGCTTTTCTGTCAAAGTTAAAGCCCTGCCTAAATGCATGATACACCTGTAAAATTAGTTTACAGTATATAATGTTCAGGGAAAAAAGTGGGGAAAAATAATTATCTTTGAAGTAATTGTATAAGCAACTTACAAACTAGCAATGTTTTAGTATTAGGTTTGGTCCTCATGCAGTACGGTGTAGTGTATTTGGAGACACGTTGGAAGAGAAATTACATGGGGGATACCACAGATGTAAAAGCAAACGTCTCAGTTATAAAAAGACAAGATAGTTTTAAATTGAATGCAATTGGAGAAGAAGAGCCCTTGTTGCCTGAAATGCCTGTTTCATTTGGATGTGAAGTAATGGAACCCAAACTTTGACGAAATCAAAAAATTAAGAATCCCCATAACAGCACGTGCGCACAGAAAATGCAGAGCAGTGTTCTGAAGAAGATGGTGTATTGGCACGTGGAAGTCGCCCTTAATTTCTGTTTTTAAGTTCTCATGCTACAGATGTGTTTGGAAGGTAAGGAATGATCTGAAATTGCATTCCAAAGGGTCTTTTCTTGAATGTGATGCACTGATTTTTGTTATGGTGTTTTCATATACTCATAGTGAATTGTTCACTGCTTCCTTAACTATTGTTTACAGAGAGACTGAGAATCAGTTTAGTTCTCTTCTAAGTGCTGTAGCAACCCAGTGGTTCGAGGAACCTGTGAGGGGAGTTTGGGGAGGGTCCTGAAAGCAGATGTCTGAGACCAGTGTAAAGAATGTGTATCTGTATATAAATAATTTATCAAATAGTTTTCTCTCTGTGAGTGTGTGTTTAGTGTATTTAAAGCTGCTCATTTTCATTTTATTCAACCAAAAAAGTATAGGAAGATATCTAATGAGCTTTTAGTGATGTTTAATATTGCTGTTAATAGGCATTATGCCCTGCAAATTCACTGCATGTTTGATGCTTGGCAAAATTAGCGTTTTCTGTAATACGCAGATTACAGGTAATAAAGCAATCTAGTGGTATTCCCGGCCCTTGCCTTATAGTAGGAGGAGCAGTGAAACTGTAAATAGTTGATGTTCAGTATTTGCAAGTAAACCTTTTTTCTGTAGTTGTTCATTGATCTCAAGACACACACTTAGTTTGCAAGTACCAGATATCAGGATTTACAGAAGTGCAGCATTAGAGTCCTTGAATGTTTAATACTGGAAAAATCAATGTTGTCTTGGACACTTCTAACAGGAGAGGTTTGGGTATAGGGGTGAAGTTTTGGCTACTGTTGTCAGACAAAATTTGTAATCCTAACAAAAACATGCTCTATTTCTGTGAAAACAATTGACTTCAGTTATTCATATTTTTTTCTAATCAGAAAAAAGTGTGAAAGCTTTACACTATGGTTTGTTTTAATCACCAATGGTGTTCTGCATATTTGTTCATTAATTTCTTTTTTCACATTTTAGTTGGGGGTCGGTTAACTTGAGGAGCTTCAATACTCTTTTTAAAATATCACCCAGCCACCAGAAGAGCAGTTCAGTGCATAATGCAAGTTTTGGGCATATTTGCCCAGTAGCATTAACTGTCATGACTTGCATCATACACTCCATGTCAAAAATGTTTGCAAAAGAAGAGGTGATCCTTGGTAGCACATAGCAAGTTCTGCACTATTTACATGTCAGTAGCTCTCTGGTGACAGATTTGTTGAGACCTGCAGAATCTGAGCGATAGTAGGTAGTTGTGAAAATTAACATGCATATATGGATTTGGGATGTATGAAGTTTCCAGTGCAAAATGTAACTTGTCTTGAGTAACACTGAATTGTTGATGTGAAATCATAAAGCAAGCAGGGGGGAGCCAACTATGCAGCATTTTTTCTGTCAAGTTATCAAACTTAAAATTCACTTGTTGAACCAAAACTGCATTGCTTCTGAAACTTAAGCTGATCCAGACCAACAGCAGATCAGACCAATTTAATCTGACATAGGTAGAATAAATAGGAATTTTGTCTTGGCCCTAAACATGTGCTGTTTCTTTGCAGGTTTTTGTATTCTTTGATGTCCACCAGATTTTTTTTTTCAATTAATGTGTAAAACAGCATCACTACATTTTAAGCTGTGGATTTTTTTGTATATTATTTATAACTGTGCCAAGTATTATTTTAATACTGTCGAGATCTTGATGTGTATTACATTGTGAACAAAAAAAAAAAAATCTGTAAAATGTTTAATAAACTAGCTCTCCTTACATAAATTAAATCTGTTAAATTTTGTAAGTTATTAATCAAATAAATATTGACTCTTAGATGCAGTGTTTGTATTGACTTGGGGTGTGATTTTATACAGTGTAGTTTGTGTCCAGTTTCAGAAGCCTTTCTGGAAAAATGCACAGGTGTCTTACAGATGGCATGCACCCAAATCTGTACAGATGCAAAATCCTATGAGTTACTACACTGTGGTAAATTACACCTTTGCACTACCAATTAAAGTTAGCATTCACTAATTAAATATTCCTGTCTTTTGAGTGAAGCATGCTGGCAAGGTAACATTTCTTAAGGGAGAACTCAATCTAGGGAATGTTTCATATGGCCTAATGTACTTATATAATGACATTTAAGTTATTCTAAGGGTCAGCCAGGCACCTACATGGGGCTAGGATGTGGCACCAAGATGTGTGCTTCTGGGTGGCACTTGTGGGAGACAGACTACCTTGGCTATTCTGAGCCATGCTGAAGGTTAGAGTTTGAGTAGAAACAAGGTAACAATCCAAGTTTGAATCTAATCAGGATGTTTATAACCAGCAATATGCATTAAAGTGTAAGGCTAGGACTTAGGAGCACATCTAAAAGGAAGAAAAAAAGTGTTTTCTTCTGAGTCTTGGTTTGGTATTGACATTGAGAATTGGTGATGCTGTTCTCCCCATCCCCAAGCAGTGTTTCTGGTGAGGCTGTGTCCAGGCTGACCACCCTTTGGCTTGTCAGGAAGAGACCAGGGAAGACTTTTGACCTGTGCTGAAGATCTCCATCCAAGACTTGCTCCATCAGAGGGATTGCTGTTCTTGGAAGTCTTGATGATTTGAAAGCTGGTTCCTGGGTTTGGGGTTTTTTGGAAGGAAGCCAGCCCTCTGCACCCTTATTATACCTCGACTAGAGTTCAGTGCCTTGCACCTCCCATTAGCTGCCTTTTAGTAAAATTAGACTTTCTTGCTGTGAAAGCATTGTCGATGGTATGAGTAGCAGGACTGAGAGTTGTTCCTAGGCTGTGCTGTTGTTTGCTGCCTCACTCCCACCTGAAATGTGCTGCTTCAGAGTTAGTGTTGTCTTTTTCAGCTCTAATCTTCCCTGCTCTGTGAACTGGACAAGCTCTTGGGTCACTGAGCTGGCTTGTTTTCCTCCTATCCACATGCTTCCTTTATAACCTGTACAAAATGCTCTTTGTGTATTATTTTGAGTAGTACATATTTTTCTAATTAGGCTTTTGGCTTGAACTGCTTCACTGCCTCAGACCACAGTCATAGATCTTGCTTGAAACTGCTTTAGACTGTGATGACACAGTTGCTTAATGTTTCATTGCAGCAGTCCCAGTCATATGTGTTTCCATAAATTCAGTGTTGTGAAGGGTTCTTTTATCCCAAAAAAGTATCAGCTTGCTTCTCAAACCAGACAGGAGTTTCAAAGTTCTTTTCCATTTTAACCTACCTTCTTAATCTGCTGCTGTCTTGGTGGAGTATTTCTGCACACTAAGTTCTGTACATAACAGTACCTCAATACCACAGCATGCTCAGCCCCCCAGAATATTATGGTTTGGTTTTCATTTACCAGAGATTCTGTGCCAGAGACAGGCAGCCATTTAGGCACACAGGTACCCCTTATCTATCACTTTCAGAGCTGTGTCACCATGCAGAGCAGTAGATTAAGATTTACTACTTTTGTGCAGCAGGCAGCTCTTTGCCTTGCACAAGCATATATTATGGTGTGATACTGGAGGAGAGTTACTCAGCTCTGAAGGCCGTGACTGGGTATGTCCAGCTGTCAGCAGAGCTGTGCATCAAGTCTATAAAGCATCATTCTTCCACCCCTGAAGTACTCAGCAACACTACCTTCACTTTTATTGCTGACAAAGTAGACAACACTTAGATTTAGGGTATATCAACAAGCAAAGCTTTATTGAATCAATACTCAGTATTAAAAGTGTTACAGTGTGATACACAAGGCAAAGAAAAAAGTGTGTGTGTTTGTTTTTAAAATCATTGGCTGAAGGTACACTACAGTAACTATTATCTGTTTCACAGTAGTTAGTAACATTTAGGAAACTCTTGTTCCTTCTGGCAGGATCTCAGCAGAGCTGGAAGGTGTTTTTAGCCCCCTCACTGGGCATGAACAAGGGCACCCGCTCCCTGGCCATACCCAAATCCCTTGGGGCCAAAGTTCTTCGCGTAACAACCTGTGAGAAAGATGAACACACAGTAGTTGAGTTTTATGGCACATTAATGAAGAACAGCACTGTCTGGGCTAAGCCTCTCAGCAGCTTCTCCTTAGTCACTAGACTATCCCCCTGGGAAGCAACACTTAGAAACATTTTGTTAAGCTGCATGCCTAACAGGACTAAACGCAGTAGGCAGGACCGTTCAGTCTGTGTAGCTCCCAGCCTATTCTGTGAGAGCAGTTCACAGGTCAGGTCTGTGGCTTGGTATCTGTTAAGGCATTTGTTGTCATCAAACCACTGTGTGGGTCAAGTTTATGTCCACAACCACTCAAGAAGGCAGAGCACGATGCTTGCTGGCTTGTTTCCCTTACTCGGATCAGGCACAGGGCAAGGGTGCTGCTGCATTTCTCTGTATGTGATTATTTACTTGATTCAGATGCCAACTACATCAGCAGCTTCAGTAGTATCTATTTCATTTTCTACTCTATTCCTATGACTTATGGAGCACTTCCATGTGAACATGAGCCTGAAAGTTTCTTATATCAGTAATATATTGGCCATTTGTCCTTGTAAGGCATCTTGAACCATAAACAAATGGTATTTGCTTCTTTTCTCACCTTTACAATAGATTTCTCCCTCTTTTTCGGTTAGGGTTGTAGATTCTAGACTTTTTCCACACTTGGCACATCGGAAGCAGTTCTTGTGCCATGGCTAGAGAAAAAATAAAAATAAAGAAGATATTATTAATACACAGGATGCCCAAGTTGGTAAAAAAACCACATTAACTGGAGATATTTGCATCACTATTGATTAGAGACTGGTTCAGTGAAAACCAGCTGAAGTGCACCAGTAGCAGACAAGAGCATCTGCATTTCTGTGAGCAGCACAAAGCCCCAGATTCCACCCAGCATCCTGCTCAGAGCTGCATTCTGAAAGGTTTGGGCTTGCTGTGATCAATTCAGAGCACATCTTGGCTCTCCGAAGCGAGTGAGTCAGACAGCTGGCAGACTGACATGCAGTTTAACATGGTATTTTCAGAGACCATCCCCCTTTAGATGAAACATTCAGCCTCCCTCACAAGCTGCACACTTCAAGATTGTTTCCTCTTCTGGGTGAGAGGGGCTTATGTCATTTGCTTCAAGTCTCTAGCATGAGACAAGATTTAATATTCATCTCTGAAATCTAAGGTGATCACTCATCACCCTGCATTTCAAGTGCCTTTTTTTTTTTTTCAATTAAGCTGATTGATTTGACTATTTCCAGTGCAAAGAAATGCAATTTTAAGATAACTGCCCTGCAGTTGGTTCCCTGCTGGGACTGACATAACACACCTTGCTCACTAACAGCACATGCAGTTCCTTACCTTTCCAGCTCCTATTACTTTCTCTGCTGCATAAACAGAATCACCACACCTGGAGCATTTCTCTGTGCCTCCAAACTTCTGAGCGAACTTGGAAGGGTTTGGATTTGTGGTGGGCCGGTGAGGAGAAGGCGTGCTGAAAGAAACAGGACATTTGTTTTCTCTACTCTTTTACTAAATGATCTCTTGCTGTGCTTAGCAACATGAACAGACCAGCATCCAGCACATGGTACAGAATACAGTGCTGCTGCAAAACTGGAGAAGTAAGTTACCAGCAAGGCTATCCAATTACACTTGGTAGGGAAAAAACCAAAGGCACAAGAACAAAAAGAGAAAGGCCGTGCTTTAAAGGATAAAAAGAAGCTACTGTAAAGGCTGTTTTCCTGAGGAGCCTTCCCCTTTTCACTTAACTACAAGAGCTGAGCTCCATCAGAACATAGATTTTTCAGCTAGTAAGCTACAAATAATTCTGTTAAATTCCTTTCCACTGATTATAATCAGGAACCTGAATGGATCACTGAACCTGGCTGGTGAGCATACATCATATAAATGTTAAGCAATAATTTGGGAACTTGTATGAAGCAAGCATGTGAGACATACCTCAGCTTCTTTCCACGTGCTCTGCTTTACAGCAAGAACTTAATCAGATTAGGAATGTTTACTATTTAATGTGACTTTTGATTTTGACTATAATTAAGCACAAATGGTTCTTCACTTGCTAGTTAAAAATTCATTCTGCTTGTAGTGCCAGATTCTCAGCTGTCCAAATCCATCCCTGCAAGAACCTGTTGAACATTGCCATTTCCAGCTCATTTAGGAGAGCAATGTGAGACTCACAGTCAACCTCTGCAAGCTCATGCAATGCCATCAGCAGCTCCATAATCCAATCCCCTATGGCTCATTCATAGGATGAGTGTGTCCTTGCTCACACTAACTCCTGCTTCTAATGTTCTGACTCACACAGTCACCAGTGGGAGCTTTGTGCAATGCAGGTTCAATGCCCTGCATTCAACTAGACTGGGGTATTTTGCAGCATTCCTATTCTAAACATGAACATAAACAAAATCCAGCCTGAAAGGCTCCTCTGAAAATAGTACTGAAGGACAAAGGCCATGCACCCCCAACTCAGTTCACTCACCTCTCAGGCTTGATGCCTAGTCTCTCTCCCCTGTCCATGTTCAGCGTGCCAGCCCCTTGGCCATATCCATAACCTTTTGGGCCATACTTTTTCCCATAGCAAGATTTGCAGTAAACTTCAGCATCATGAATTGCTACAGTTGTGCTGTCCAAGTTTTTCCGGCAGACCACTGGAGGTTAAAAAAAAAAAAAAGTTAAAATGCCTTAAGGGACTATTTCCATCAGCACACATAGTAAGCCAAAAATCAAGTGAGAAGTGATGTTATGGTTTTCCTTGTCCAAAATTCTTCCCATTAGGCGGTGGGACCACCAGAGATTAGAGGGAGCAAGCTGCTCTTTGAATTTGTGAATTATGCTTAGCCCCACAAAGGGCTCGATTCCCTCCCACCTCTTCATGACCGTGACATTTAAAGCCTGGAAACTTGTCATGGTTTGATGAAGGAGGCTGCTCAGAAACCCAGAGAGGGCAGTCAGCAGTTTCCCTTGACAGATGCCATACAGCATGAAGCAAAAGCCTATGAGTACAGAAGAGCCCCTGCCCTGCCCTTTTGACCAGGCTGGGGTTGGGAAAAAAACCAAAACGTCAAGGTTTCCCACCTCCCTCTCCCACCTCAATACTGCTTCAGGGCAGAGCTGGGGCTGGTTCACAGCTGTCACCAGAGGGGCTGTGCTTTTCTGGCATTCCTACATTGTCCTTTAGCACAATGCAAGCCCTCTACTCAAGGTTACAGTAGAAGGGAGAATTATTTCCTTAAACCTCCTTTTGTAAGCCAACTGGCATGTTCTTTCCATCTGCAACAGCATTATGCCCATGGAATAGAATTTGGGGGAGAAAAAAAGAAATGCCCTCATGATTTTTTGNGTGGGGTTGGGAAAAAAAACCAAATCGTCAAGGTTTCCCACCTCAATACTGCTTCAGGGCAGAGCTGGGGCTGGTTCACAGCTGTCACCAGAGGGGCTGTGCTTTTCTGGCATTCCTACATTGTCCTTTAGCACAATGCAAGCCCTCTACTCAAGGTTACAGTAGAAGGGAGAATTATTTCCTTAAACCTCCTTTTGTAAGCCAACTGGCATGTTCTTTCCATCTGCAACAGCATTATGCCCATGGAATAGAATTTGGGGGAGAAAAAAAGAAATGCCCTCATGATTTTTTGTTTAAAGATTTTAATGTCTGCAAAACACTGGGTGACTTTTGCTTATGGCAATCATTAGCTCCAAGGTTCTTTTTTATAAGACACTAATATCCAATAAGTAAATCAACTAATGCATGTTTGTTAAGTCTATGGACTTTAACCCCAACAGAAATATGCACTAAGGAAAACCATGTATTCAGACACACTAGAGCCATTGTTTGACTGCAAGTTCCAGGTTTCTTTTAATAGTAACTCCCATAAAAGGCTGAAAATGAGGCAGCTGAGGCATCTAATCTTTGTTTTTTGTGACCACTGTAGAGCTCAAGGAAAGGAGTGTAGGTGTGCAAAGGCTCTCAATGCCAGCACAGCACTCCAAGGTTAGGCAGCAGACTTAACAGCAAACTTGTTTGAGAGGCCCAGCTGTAACTGCAGCCAATATAAGAAGGCTAAACCCTAGCTCTGCCCCTGAGTATTAATCACCTACAGTACCTCATGTTTGCAATAAGGTAAAATTCTCTGATTCAGACAGAGAGGCTGTCTGCTTGCAAAGTAGGAGCCTCTGATTCAGAGACCCTTTGTCCCCTTCATCTAAGCAGAGGTATTTTCAGCAGAGAAAGCAATTTTCAATGCCTCACTGGGCTTGTTGGTTGGACTGGAAAATAATGCTTTGGACTCCTTTCATCTGAAATAAGCCACAGGCCTCTGTGCCAAGAAAGTTTAGGCTTTTGGCTGTGCTAAAGCATCAACAACTCGGCTGTGCTCGTGCGCACTGCTGTGCCGGTCTGCACAGGACTCCAGGGCAGCAGTTTGGTAACTGTTCCTTCAGCTTCTGCCAGCCCCAGGACCACGGGGAGAAGCCCAGCTGAGCTCAGATCAGTGCAAACAAGGCTCTGCCACTGGCCTTCCTCCTCTGCATGAGCAACACTTAGGCCAGGTTTTCAGCCTCAGGATCCCTTAGACTCCTGAGGGAAAGGCTGGCAAGAGTGCAAATGGATGTGCTTTGCTCTGAGACACACATCCCACCCCAAGTACAACAAAACCTCTCCAGGAGGTGAGCTGTCCCCTCAGGACTGCCAAGCCCAGGAAGCACATGGGGAAGCAGGAATCATGATGGACAAAGTCACCTCTGGCCACTTCCATCCCCAGTGTCTGGGACACCTCCTGTGGACCAGCCCCTTGCTGCTGTGACCCCCACAGCCATGGCAGGAGAGATTTTGGAGGAGAATACTTACTGCAGAGGAAGCAGCACCGGTGGAAGCTCCTCCCATCGCACTGCACCTCCTCAGCATGGTAGACGGTGCGGCCACAGGCACCGCATTTGTTGCCACCTCCCCAGTTTGGCATGGTGCTCCTGTGTGCCCAGCCAGGCAGGAGGGGAGAAGGAGAGACATTTGTTAAATGCAGTGTCCTCCATCACCCTGGCCCCAGGACAGCTGGGGTTACAGGCTCCTTTAAAACAGATCTGTGAAGTTTGTGTGGCATCAAAGCACAGCCCTGCAATTTCATCAACTGTTTAAAAACGTGACCCTCCACTGCGTGAGAAGCTTTTGGGACCAGTTCAACTTCCCAGCTCTTCAGATGCCAGACCAGACTTAAAGGCTTAGGCAGGCTCTCTACGGCTATTTGTAAAAGCAGATGAACTGGCAAGGGGAACAGAGACCACTGCTGCTGAACAACAAGAAAAACAGAGACAGTCTTCATGAGCCATGTCCTCTGTCCCTGCCGGGGGATTTTGAAAGTTACATAAATTGGATATGCACAAATTACAGTTTCATGCACAAGAGCTTTACTGTACCTGGAACGAATGCCCCCCCAGATGGATATAATTTCAGTTTCTATGCTTCATTAATGCTGGGTCTCTTGTCTGATAGAAGCAAACCAATTGTGACAACAATGGCATTTTGTTTTACTGCAGGGCCTGTCATTTGGGACATGGTACAAGCCAAAGTTCACTTCACCAGAAAACCTCTTATTAGGGTTGTAGGAACACTCTGAAGTGCAGATCACACTTGCACTTCAAAGAAGTTTAAGGGGGATTATTTTCCAGGGACTCCACCCCTGTTACATGAACTGCACCTTTACCAGGCCGGTATATCAACCAAACCCAACTGCTCAAGTAGCAACAGCTGATTTAAAAGGAAGCTCCCTCTCATGCATTACTTGCAATGGACACTCACAAAACTCTGGGGACAGGCATCTCACCCACCGTGTCAACCTGTAGCCTTGGGAACAGTCTCTTACATTAAGCCAGAAGCAGTAGCTGTCCCATCTCAAGCTGATCTGCTCCCTCCCGAGCTGCCCTGCACTCTCTGTCACCACATCAGCGGTTGCTCTCCCCCAGCAGGACGAGGAGCTCCTCTGGCTCCTCCCATTAACTGTCTGGGATTAAAGCTCCAAAGCGGAGCCCTGCCCATCACTGCCAAGATTTCTGGGGCTTTCCTCCCGCTGCCACCACCGTGAGCTAACACAGCTGTGTTTGCTGAAGGCTCATCTCGCTGTCAGCCCTGAACTGCCCTTGGCGTGTGACTGCTGTTTAATGCTGATTTGCTCTCCTGCAGTTCAGCACCACCACCTCTCACCAGCACAGAGGCCAAGAGCAGCCAGACAGGGTTACTGCCTTCATGAGCTTAACCCAGCAGAGCTGCTCAGCACTCATCACCCCAGCGCTCCTTACTGATCCTCATTTCACACAGGGTTTTTGGGCAAGGACCATGGTTTGCCCACTGGAAGCCCAGAGGGCACCTCCTGCCACCCTACCCCAGCAGCAAGAGCATTCCCTGCCTGCAGAGTTCCCACAGCAGCACTGCAGAACAGGCCAGCTGTCAGGGAGGGAGGCTAGGAAGGAATTTCTTGGGAGCTTCTGACTTTTCTCTGCAAAACTCACCTTCAGTTGCCCTGGGAAGCTCTCTTAGGCCTACAAGGAGAAGATACACACAACAGCATCCCCACACAAAGCCCACAGCCTGCTGCTTTCAGTTAACTCTGCACTTATCCCTCTGAGCCAGAAGCAGAGGACTACCAATCTCCAGTTGCCTCCCTCATCAGTAGAGAGGAACTGGAAGTGCCACCCCAGGTAGGCAGAAAGGAGCACTTTGCTTCAAGAGCTCCTTTCTCTAAGGGGCTCTTCTCCCAACGTGTGGGACAGGCCTCAGAGCAGAGTGAGCTACCTCACACCCCAGGCAAGGTAGAGCAGACTCACAAATCACAACTGAGAGCAGCAGTTTTGGCTAAGCCTGAATTACGTGACCCATCTTGCTTGGTAAAACAAGCCTCCCACCCCAGCAGCACGAGCAGCAGTTCAGCAGTTTGAGGGATGCAAGGTAGGATGTGTGGTTCCCAAGAAAGACATGCTGCCAGGTAGCTGCTACAAGACCTTTGTCCAAGACAAGCAGCCAGCCATTCATGGCATGTGAGAAAATAAGATTAGTTTATTAACCTAAATTGGGGCACCTTAGATACATTCCTAAGCAACAGCTTAGGAAACTTCCTCAGAGTGGCTGAGCAGTGCCATTTGCACACTGACACCAATTACTGAGATAGCCCTTTGTTTAATACTTCCATGGGATTAGCATCATTACTGCTCCATGGTTTAGCACTAATACCCTGACCTAGCTCATAAAATTAGTTTTATGACATTCCCCACTTTGCTTTTGTCATTCTTGGCATAACTGTACAGTCTAAAAATCAAGATTCCATTTCTTTCATCCAAGTGCTTGGCTGTGCTACCACACAGCAGCTGACATCAATCACAGCAGAGAGCGTCCTTAGTTAAAGGGAATATAGGCTGCAAAACCCTTTGGAAAAGGAATGCATGGACTGGAAAAAAAAAAAAAAAGAAGAAGAAGAAAAGAAAAGGAGAAGAGGTTCCTTTCCACTCTCTGTGGTTTCCAAAATGTAAATGGTATTTGGTACAAGAACTACTTCTGTCTTTTCCTCTCATTGCCACCATGCTCATGTTCTATTGTGCATTTATACGAGCCTACATTATTTTAATCGTTTTGTTAGCAAACAGTAACTTAGTGTTCATACACGCTAGAGGACCTGAATCAGGTTTCCCCAGCTTTGCCCCAGATTTCACATGCAATATTGGGCAACACAGGCTGCAGCTCCATCCTTTCTTCCCCGAGAGAGACAGAATACTAGACGACCCGACAGCCATTAGCTAACTCAAAACTTCCGATAAGGGCTTTGGGAATTCATTACGTGAAAAATAAAAAGGAACTGAAGTCGGTACCCGTCAAGGGTCAAGGTAACCGTATTCTCTTCCAGAGAAGGTATTTCCATTTATCCTCCCCATGATGTTCCCATGACGCTTGCGTGGAAAGAACGGCAATATTTCCTCACTTACTGAACAGCAGGAGCTCCCTCCTGGCAGCGGTGCTCGGGAGGCGCCCCAGGGGCCAGGGCCGGTGCCCCGGGGCAGCTCTGCCCCTCCGGCCCGTCCCGCTGCCCGCCCGCCGCTCCTCGGCGGCGCCCGGAGCCGCCTGCTGCTGCTGCTGCTGCTGCTGCTGCTGCTGCTGCCCCGGGCTCCCTCCCGAGCCCCGCGGGAGCAGGCTCAGACCTCCAGCCCCGCCTCAAGCCTGCCCTGCTCCCCCGGGATTCTCCGGCGAGTTCAAGCAGGCCTCCGGGGAGCGCAGAAGCAGCAATTAAACATCCAGGTGATCCCACTGCCAACACCAACAATTCTGGCTGTCGGCTGCGGCTTGATGGCAGCTGGTCGTACCCAGCGCGTC
>VZRH01008052.1:310203-338601 GCA_013397555.1 Urocynchramus pylzowi
GGCGCGGCCCCGCGGCGCCTTAAAGCGCCGGGGCGGAGCCGTGAGGGGCCCGGCCCCGCTGCTGGGCCGGCCGAGGGCCAGGGACGGAGGGCTCGGCCCTGCCGGAGCCACCCCGGGAGGCGGCCGGAGGTGTCCCAGCTGCAGCCCCGGACCGCAGCACTGCAGCTTGTGGTTTTACCCGGTTTTAGGATTCTGCTTGACATTCTTGCAGGCTCCGTGACCGTGTTTCCCCAGAGTACAGGGAAAGGATGCACGGGTCGGGAAAGAGGTTTCCCAGGACGTGAGGAGCGGGCGAAGGCAGGAGCCGATGCCCTGCACCGCAGCTCCCGCTGAGCCACTGCTCCAGTGGGAACCGATTAGGAGGGGCCTTAATAGTTTTCACAAAAAGCCGGCAATTAGGGCTGTCTACAGCATGCTGGAGAAAACTGCCCGAGGCTTCAGCTGCTTTTTATAAGTGTCCCCATCTCCCGGTTTCCCAGGGCTGTCACACACTGGCTCTGTCGGTATCAGGATTATGCACAGGGCTCTCTATGTCTAGCGGGAGATGTGAGTTTATCCCCGGCTCCTTATTAATCCAATACCAAATCACCTACTCGTTGCCCACAGGAATGCCAGGCAGCACGGGAACGACCTTCTCACACACTCCAGAGATGGAGCCCCAGGAATGAAGCCCAGCGAGCTTGGTGGAGGCAGCACCTGCGAACCCTCCTGCACAAGCACTGTGCAGCGAGATGGGCTGTCCTAGCTGGGGTGAAAGAGATCCCGCGGAGCTGTTGGCACAGACAGCTGGGTGATGTGCCACCTGGGCCCAAACTGCCTGTGAGATGGCTGAAAATGACCTCCACACCAGGTGGAGAATGAGAAGGCTTACCTCTTCCCTCCCTTTAAAATGTTCTTTCCATGTACTGCAGCCTGCGTGCTGGCAGCTGCAACTTGCTGAGATTTTTTGCTTTCTGGTTTTTAATTTTCTTTTTTTATTTGTAATGAATCTTGAATGACCAGGCTGTGCATGATTTCTGCACATCTCAGAGCCCTGCTCCATAAGCAAAGCCAGTATCTGCTCCTGTGGAACAAGCTGGTGTTCGCTGTGAGCAAGACCAAGAGTCTGACCTCAAGCATCATAGCAAAACCTTTATGCTAGGCTTTGAGGGAAGCGAGCACCAGGAGAAGCAGAAGTGTTAGCAGCTGTTGTTTCTTGAACTGGAGTCTGCATGAAGGGTGAGGATCTCTCAAAGTCAGAGGAGAGGCTATGAATCAGAGCAGGCTGACTCCATTTGCTGCAAGGAATGCCTGTGCTCTCTTGTCCAACTTGTCCTGCTCCCAGCCCTGCTGGAACTGTGTATGATGATGCAGTTATTTACCATGTCTCCTCGGGTAGCCTCCAGAGCTAATAGATTTTGTCTTTTGATAACATTTCCTACAGACTATAAAAAATAAACAGCAGAAATCCCAATGGGGAGAGAGAAGCTTTGCAGACCTAGCAAGGTCTGACCATACTCAAAGAAAGGAAATTCTCACTGTGAGTAAGGGGCCATGCTGGTATGAAATAAAACACTCTTCAGTGGTGAGGCACTGCTGAGTGAGCCAAAAGACAGTCCAACATCCAGTATTTCATTTTCTCATGTTTAGTATTTAGTCAGTTTGTCAGAAACAGAGTAACCATGAGGGTCAGACATAAGTATAGCAAGTCCATTACTACAGGAACAATATTAAGGATACATTACTGCAACACTTGGGAATAATACCTTGGAATTAAGAAAAACAAATAAAAGAATGAAAAGTTTACCACATACTTTATTGTTATTGATTATGGACTATTTTATCAATAGATTTTACAAATATAAGTATGCATAGGTATATTTGTTATCTATAAATACATAGTTATTTTATTTATAAGCATACTTATTCTATCTCCTCTGCAGGTCTCTTTTTCTCTGTTTCTCTCCTGAGAGCATAGTTCAGAATTTATTTAAGATAAAGCCTGGATCCAGCCCTGCTGCATTCCTCCTTGCTGTCCTGCACTCCTTCAACCTGTCATCCTGAACATGCCTGCTGTTGCCCAAGCAGCCCCACTGCCCCCTCCACCTTCCTCAGCATCCTCCTGACCTGATCCTATCCTTCCCTGTGTTCCTGCCTAACACCTGCTGTAAGCTACTCTTTCTGACTCACCCAAAATTTCAGATGATGCTTCTACTCACTGACCTGGGGAGAGATTTCCACCAAACCACCGTGGCAGGCCACTGTAGGCAGCCTGGCTCCTGCAGTCTGCCAGCTTTTTGTCTGGCTTTTGCCATTTTGAGCTCAGCAGATTATAATTAGGACAGTTTATTTCTGAAAAGCAGTGTTCAAGTGTATTAACAGCTCCTGTTCCTTTCCCCTGCCGATTCGGCGGCTCGGGGGCGGGAGGGGGGTTGGGGGTGTGTGTGTTTCCTCTCTGTTCTTCTGCTTCCTTAGCCATGGGAAAGCCCACAGGCTCTACACAAAACTAGCTCTCCCTTCACATGTAGAATTCACCTGAAGCACGTTTGTCACCTCAGAACTAATTTCTCAAGGTTTCAGCCATGCCATAATTTTATGCAAGGGCTGTTTTCCATGTTTTGAAAAGCTGAGTAAATCATCAGCTAGTTTGACCTAGTTTTCAAAAGACTTGGCACACATCAGTGTACTCAGGTCTTTTGCACCCACTAAGTACCTTCCACTCACCTGGGATTATCTTATCCTCGTTTGATCTGGTAAGCATGGCCCCATGCCTGCTCATGGCAGAGTCAATCTGCTCTGCTGGTAACCTTTGCTATCATTTTCTGAACGTTTCTTCTAGTTAGTCTAGATTTTGCTTTGCAGGAGGTATATTCATATTCTGACACTAGTTTTTTGTCAGAACTAGTTTTATCCAAATACTGTTACTACTGACTAACTACCTTAAGTACATTCTCTCTCATAAGAGCATAATTTCAGCTATTTTGCCTATTAGGAAAGCTGTTTTGAGGGTAGCAAAGAGTTTATTGTTTACCAGCCTGGGAGGTCAGACACTGTGCAGTGCTTCCCATGGTACCTTGATTAATTTCTCACTGGCCATCCCCCAAACTTGCCCCTAGTAAAAGGGATTTTCAAGCGCAATATCAGAAAGTGAAAATTTAATTTGTGCCCAGCATTACCCAGATTTGTCCTATCACAGAGGGGACCATGTGTTTAGCTAATTTCCTTGTCTAAGCATCCATGCATCTCAGCAGTGTTATACATTTATTCTACTATAAATACAATCATGATAAATTTGTGAAGTTTGCACAAATTAAGGAAAACACAACAGATAATTCTAGAGTTTACCAGAGCTGTGATTTTTTTTTTTTAATTGTCTCTTCAAGTCCAACATACAGATATGGAAAACATTCTCAAGTATGAGAAGATTCTGCTTTCTAAGGTTATTGATTTCTTTATTATTGGTCATGTTTTTATTTTATTTTGCTTTAGAGGCTCCAAGCAAACATGGAGGCAACTTCAGAGCTGCCCACTGTTACAAATGAGTGCTGGTGGGATTTTAAGGAGACTGGGCAGTGAGTTTTGACTCAGAGGCTCTCAGATTCCTCTCCAGTTCAGCAAAGTTTTTGGGACCCAGTGTGTTCCTGGTCCCCCATGGAGATGGATCATTCATTCTGAGGGTCTTGCATGCAGCACTGCAGCCTGATGTGAGAGTTATCTAAATGAAACACATGGTTTGCATCTAATCCTAAATACATTTAGCGAGGTTAAGCATAGTGTAGGCTGCCAGTGAAGAAATTATCAGATCACAGCACTGTAAAAATCCAGCAAAACATTGAAGTTACTATATTGAAGTTCTAAGGGTTTGAACAGAGGTTTCTGAAAAGTCTGGGGAAACATGAGCTCTATTTTAGATGCCAGCTCAGCAGAATATGAATACCTGGACTAGTAATGATGTCACCTCCCTGGCAGGAGGCATAATCTAGGCTGAAAGTATTGATTTCTTTAATAAAGCTCGATTTTTTCACTGTACACTCACAAGGCCAGGTTATCCCTTTGCGTTGTGCCATGGAAAAATCTGCAGGCAAGAGCTTCAGTAATCTCAACCATGTACATGTTCTGTTGCTGACTGACAGGATATCATTAGTGGAGGACAGAATTTGAGGACCCATACAGCTTGTTCCAATAATACTGTTACTGATTTTGAGGAGGGCAGGGAAATGTGTTTAATATTAGATATAAAGCAAAGAGGGGATAGTCAGGTGAAACTCTCTGACTCTGTAGTTTTCAGAAAGCTTCCCAGCTCCATCAGGCTGCTGAGGGAGTTACCTGGATAGCAGATAGCAGTTTCTCCAAATTCATAATGTCAAAAAGCACTGGTTGGGCTAAAAAAAAGAGCCCATATGATCTTCCCCCCGCATTGTCCCCTTTCCCAGTAACTCTTAGGACTCTAAACCCTTCTGCACCATGCCAGCACCTCTACATGCAGCTTCTTGTCCTGATAAGAGGAGGAAGCTCAAAGGCATGTCATGCCAGGGTGTTACATCACCTGAGAGCAACCTTCCTCAGAGCCACTGGCAGTCTTGTGCCAGAGCTCTGTGCTTGAGTATTGTGAGAAAGAAGAGGGCGGACAGTTTCCAAGTTGCATTGTGTTGCCATTACGTGAAGTTTCCAGCGTCCTTACATCAAAGGAAAAGCACTCCAGGCTCCACAGAAACAGCTAGGGGGTGGTCAGCAGTAAACCCAGCAACGTGCTGATGCTTGCTGCAAACCATTGCTACAAAAGCTGTCCCTGCCCCTGGCAGCACAACACGCTAAGATGATGCTTTACCTTTCCCAGGCTAGGAACATCAGATGTAGAGAAAGGAAGGGAAAAATTTGGCAGAAAAACTATCTCCTTGAAGGAGAATAAGCTATTGAGTGTGGTGGGGCTGGTAGTTTCCAGCATGTCTCCTTGCAGCCAGCGGTGCTTCAATTACTCTGACTCTGCAGAGGGGCTTGGGGGGGTTTTGTGCTCATCTGAACAAAACATGAGCATCAGACTCCTTTTTACTGACTGTAATGCCAGTGACAAGCACATGTCATTTGGGAGTGTATGAGCATGCTGTGAAGCCTGTTTTTCTCCAGCAGTAGGAAAAGAAAGGGTAGGTAAACCTTGTCTCACATTGAACCTCCTCAGGGGAGAAAGACAGGACTCTCCATAAACACTGTTGTGCTTCATTAACAGCCACTGAAGGGGAATAGGACTCTAAACCTAGGAGTGCCTAAATGGGACTGGTCTCCACCTTAGTGGTGCTTCTAAGACTGGGTGTGCCGGCAGCAAGAGCCAGTCCTAAGATACAGCCCCTCTCTGATCCCTTTGCCTGAAAACTAAGCACCTGAAGCAGGCTCAGTCTAAAAAAGCAAGGGTATTCTGTCTGCAGGCAGCTTGCCAAGGGAGACCTGTGCCTGAGAGCCATTCCCAACCTGCAGAGCTCCTGGTTTGGTGCCTAGCAGCTGTGAGTCTGAGCCCCTGTGGTGAGCCAGCAGCAGCACTGTGTTTGTGTGATGCCTTTCTCCAGAAGATACCAGCTGCAGGTGAGGCTGCATTAGCTCCTGCCATGAAAGTGAGCTTCCATTAAGCTCTGGCTGGACCCATTTCTGTCTCTGACATATCCCTGGTGTGCAGGATCTGTGGCAGCAGCTGTGTGGCCATCTTGGTTTAAAAGACAAATATCTGCCAAGGAAGATGGAAAACTTCCTGGAATGGAAAGACACCCCCTCCCTCCAAACTATTGTGACTGTGTGACACAACAGTAATACCTCATCTGCATTTTGAAGCTGAACTGCTCACTTCAGTGCCATCTGAGGAGGAAGGAATACTTTGTTTGTTCAATCAGCTAATCTGGTTATTAATTAATGTAGTTATCATCACTGGTTGGAGTATTTTAATTACCTCTATCACTAAATAATATTTGAACCAGTAAAACCAGGTAATAATAGCACCATAGAAATGCTGATTGTATGCAAACGTTTCAAGCAAGGAGGGGACTGAGTGCTTGGAGATGTGTTGGTGATTGTATTGACCTAAAGCCATTTCAGTGCACAGCAAACACCCTTTGTGAGCTTCCCAGCAGAAACTGCTCATTTGGGATGCTGTTTCCTGCCATCAGCAGATATATCCATCACCCAGCACTGGCACTGGAAACCCCCATGTCCCTCGGCCCCAATGCTCATTCCTGCTCCCATTCCTGCCCATGCTTCACCCCTCCTATTGGCCACAGCATTAACCAGGGTGCTCAACAATCCCAGTTAAAACTGACTGTGCAAAAATCCTACCTAGCTGCATCACCAGCAACAAATCACTGCCAGGCACCCTGCTTGTCTGTGGTTTCTCTGGATAGCAATTTACCACCCCTTCCACACACAGCGAGTGAAAACCACCGAGCTTGGGAAGAGCGCTTTGGCCAGCCCTCGCGCATCACGCAGTCTTGGCAGTGATCCCTGTTTTCTTGGCACCAGTGCAGAGGCTCGAGGAGGCTGGGGGTGTCAGAACCTCGCCTGCACGGCGCCGATGGTCAGCTTTCAGTGCTTGGCTTAGTCATTATTGCCAGTGCTGTGTTCAGACTGTGACAACCACTGTCATGTAGTGCGTGGTCTGTGACAGCCACACACCGGCCTGCTGTGACAGACCGGTGCCCGTAAAGCACAGATCTCCTTTGCTGAGAAATGTGGGCATAAAAAAGCAATGAAAGAGCTGAAAGGATTCCTATGGAAATTTTTATCACTTGGAAAGAAGATCCAGCATCAACAGCAGTGAAATTCCATGGTCAGGAAAAAGCCCAAACAATTTCCAATATTTTCCTTAATTGGATTACAAATGCCACCTTAGGAGTACATTTTGAAATCAATTATTCTTTTCTCTTTGTTGTGCTGTCAGTTTGTTTTTTACACTTCATTAGGCAAGGTAATGAAATGAGGCTGTTGTGTTTCTTATTGATTCTGCTTTGTGTTTGAAGTCAGTTTATCTTCCTAGATGTTAGGCCACAGTAAACTGTTTTCTTTTCTAGCACAGATGAGATACCTATCTGCACAAACTTTAAAAATAAGGGAATTGCCATTGTCTAACACAGAGTAATTTCTAGTCCTCCTTGAAGTCCATGTTCTTCCATACACTTAATTAAAAGACATATTACACCACAAAAGAGATTGTAGGGAGGTTGGGAAGACAGCCTGCTTAACCCAACCCCAAGAGGAGATGTACTAACAGAGGTTGAAGGGGAGGTGGTTGAGATTTATTATCTAAAGGGCAGGGATTTAAAAAGGTTTTAAGAAAGGAATGTTCTGGAGGTTGTTTTGAAGGCATAAGTGGGACACTGTGGCAGGCAGAAGAGAAAGTGTTGAGCTCAGAGTGAGCATAGGAAGCAAAGAGAGTAAACAGGGTAAATAGGGGAAACAAGCTGAGTGGCACTGAGGGAAACTGAAACAGAGATAAATAGGAAGACAATATGCAAGGTCCTAGTGGAAAACATTCTGGAAGAGGACAAAGAACCAGCATTTAATGCTGTTTCAGACTGGAGACTGACCTAAGGAGACAGTCATCAGCATGAGAGAGTTTTTAGTATTAGGTTAAAAAATATTTTAAAATTCAGAAGTCTATTAACTCCAAACTGGTTGTAAGATGCAGGAATATATGTATTTTCTGTATTCCTTGCAAGTTATGTTACTGCTTGTACAGTTAGATTTATCTTTGATTTTTTTTTTTCCCTAAGATTTTTTTTCCTGCAGCAGTCCAGATGTTCAAAAGCTTTATTAAACAACACATTAATTGGAATTTAAGGATTTAAGGGTGATCTTTTCTTACCACTGAAAGGACTGTTGTCTTAACTGAAAATAATTGGCACATTTCATCAGAGATTGAATTTTAAGTCAGAAATGTATATAGCCCTATCTGTCTGTCTGCCTATCTATCTATCTATCTATCTATCTATCTATCTATCTATCTATCTATCTATCTATCTATCTATCTAATCTGTCTATCTATCTATCTATCTGTCTATCTGTCTATCTGTCTATCTATTGAGATACAGATGTGGACCTGTTGGAATGGGTCCACAGAAAGCCAGAACAATGACCAGAGGTCTGGAACACCTCTTGTATGAAGGCAGGCTGAGAGAGTTGTGGTTGTTCAGCCTAGGGATGAGAAGACTCCAGGGACACCTTAGAGCACTTTCCAGTGCCTAAAGGGGCTGACAAGAAAGCTGGAGAGGGACTTTTTACAAGGACATGTAGTGACAGGGCAAGGGGAATGGCTTCAAACTGAAAGAGGGTAGGTTTAGCTTAGGTATTAGGAAGAGATTCTTTACTGTGAGGGTGGTGAGGCACTGCAACAGGTTGCAAGAGAAGTTGTGGATGCCCCATTCCTGGAAGTGTTCAAGGTCATGTTGGCTGGGGCTTTTTTTGAGCAACCTGGTCTAGTAAAAGATGTCACTACTGATTGCAGGGGGTGTTGGGCTGGATGGCCTTGAAAGGTCCATTCCAACTGAAACTAATCTATGAGTCTGTGATATGGATGTCTGTAGTTTTTTTTATCCTAGGCTATGCACATTATTATTTATTCTCTGTAATTTGCTCAGCATAAGTACACACCCACCAGTCCAATGTAAATCACCCAAACATTTCTGCTCTCAATTGAAAACCAGTAAGTTACCATGCTGTACCCTGCAGTTTAATACTATGCTTTGTGTGCACATAACAGCCTCAGTGACATGCTTCAGAGTGGGAGGAACAGCAGAAGGTTTTTGGCATTTCTCTCTCCCAGGGGCTGGTGTAGGCCATGCTAGAGCAGCTCTGGCTGCCAGCTGTTGCTGGGCTGCAAAACCCTCCTAAGAGTAGGTGATCCCCTTGTCTAGCCAAGGCTGAGGCCAAATCAAGAACCCACTAATCACAGAATCATAGAATGGTTTGGATTGGAAAGGAACTTAAAGGTTCATCTAATTCCAGCCCTCCCCACGCTCCCCCCACCATGGCAGCTAAAAGAAGCCCATGGATTTCAGTAAGGTTTGGATGGCTTTTCACTCCTTTTCCTTGGCCATCTTACCCCTGTTGAGTGAGGATGGCAGCTGACATTGTGGTCACTGAGCAGGGGCAGTAAGTTTTAGAGAGCCATATCCCTATCACAGCTGGTTGCAACTGTAATTAAAGGTCACTAATTAAAGGTCAACAATCTAGCCTGAAGATTTAATGCTAGGCAATACTGTTATGGCTCTGGTCATTGAGCAGGCAGCCTGCTGTGTGTCTCTCCTCCACCAGACGTGGTCTCAGAGTCTTTTTCCTGCAGTGAGCCACAAGTTCTCTTTGCCCAACAGCAAATCCTCAGCACAACTCAGGCCAAACCCTGCAGAAACAGCAGTGGAGCAAAAGTGCAACAAACACTGAAAAATTTTAGCAGGTATTGCAGCATTAAAAGCTTATTAATTTTTCAATCCAAAACCTAACTGTTGTGTTTGCTTTACAAAAGAAATAAAAGACTTTAGTTTCCAGACCATGATAATTTTGTGTGAATCAGGCCTTGTAAAGGCCCCTTGGCATGGTATGCATTCTTCCAAACCTGGCTTTTAATGTTCTAAGAGTAATTACTTGGGCCTGAAATTCACAGCTAAAATTTGTTTTGATTTATTTATATGTAATTTTTGTCAGGCAACCAGATACTGTTTTCAATTAAGCATTATGTTCCCAGCAAGACGGTTAACAGAAATCAAAAGTAATTAGCTCTCCTAAAAAGCAGCCATTTTATGTCAAACAGAAGAGGATTTTTATTTTTGCAGATGTAAGGCAAAATAGAACTGCTTTGTAGGTTAGCACAATTTTTACTGTTTGGTGATACTTTCAATTGTCTTTAATAATCAGAGAAGGAAATGGGTCAATTCCATTGTCTGTGGTGAATTTGGAGTCTGGGGCAAAACCAGTATGGAAATCAGCTGAGAGATGAGCATTCAACCACTGGACAAGACTCTCACTGATAATTTGGGGTAACCAATGCTG
Organism: Urocynchramus pylzowi; assembly: GCA_013397555.1. Taxonomy (NCBI): domain Eukaryota; kingdom Metazoa; phylum Chordata; class Aves; order Passeriformes; family Fringillidae; genus Urocynchramus; species Urocynchramus pylzowi. The sequence continues at coordinate 320,203 of VZRH01008052.1, forward strand.
GTAGTTTCCATCAGCTGTTTGGCTTGAGCAGAGGGCTTCCCAAATTTAGGGCACACAGCAGAAGCCCCCTCATGTGCATGTTGCCTCCTCTCTCAGCCCACCTGGCTTGCTCTTACCAGTTTGGTATTTCGGGAAAACATTCCCTAAGAGCTGGCGTGCTTCAGGAGTACAGCTCTTGTTTGGAGAGATGGCAGGCAAGCTGGTTAGATACTAAATCATTTTTTGATCATACAGATTTAGTGTAGGGCACCTGGACTTGGAGGCTTGAAGGTGTTGGAGATTTCTATCAGTTTCTTTCCTTGCTTCCAGCCCATTGTTTCACAGCCCAGCTGGCATGGCACTCAGCCAGACATTTTTTGGCCTGTTTGCCCATGTTTTGTTCATTGTGCTGGGATCTGATTGTGTGTGCTGAAGCCTGTGCCAGCTCAGTGAGAGGCTTTCACCTCAGTTGAGGATGTTTGTGGGGGTCAGCACATCACTGGGGCCTTGTTTGAAATGAGTTTGTACAAATGAGGAAACAACGGGTTGCCTGGTCCTGCCGGTGGAGACCACTGACAGCTCGCCTGCCATCAGGACCCTGCTCTTGTTGCTTTGGACTTGTCCAAAAGTCCAGACAAAGTCCTTCTTAAATGAGGAAAGCCAGTGATTCTTGGAGTTGTTTATTTTAGCTACTGAAACTTCGTAAGATATTTAAATCTGTGTGAATGTAATCCTTGTGTTTTCTATGCTAATCACCTTAGTCATGTGTATGGAAGTAGTTTCTTGGGGCTGTTCACTAACTTACACAAGCATTTCCTGATACTCATTTTGCTTTCATTGCCTTTTTGCTTCTCTTGCTCTCACTGTATGGAAAATGCAGGACATAACATGTTGCTTAATCCTTTATTTTCCCCTATGCCTGGCAGTCTTTTTTGCCATCTGCACTCCAAAGCCTTAATCTGACGTATTTTACTCCTCCTTGCCTTAGAGCAGCCCTCAAGCTGGTATGGAATGCACACCCATGCACAGATGCATGTGCACGTGTATACAGATCTCTGTACAAACTTACTCTTTTCACGGGGACTGGGAGGAAACGTGGTTTACATCATCTCGTGTCTATTGCCCTGACCTTTTCAAATAACTCATGTGAAGTTTCAGTGCTATTTTAGTTTGTCTTAATAGCAAGTTTGGAGTTGAATTTATATAGTATTTTATAGTTTGAGTCTTTTTTCTGTAGTTCAACTGTACTTCAGGGAAGAAACGTTGGAAAAAATAAATACATATGAAATAAAATTATTGTGCAATATACCAATAATATATGAATATATCATGCAATATATGCTAATGTTAGAATTTCACTGTGCTATAAATAATTTCATGTATAGATGAGGAACAGGGTTTTGGTTTACTACTGACTGTTTGAATTAGTCATATATGGTAAATTTCTCTAAAGGGGTCATATTTGACCGAAGGTGTCTGTTATTGTTGGCATTAAGAAATATGCTTTCTAGAACTGCTAGACTACTCGTGGCACTAGACCAATTTGTTATTTTGGGAGTAGATAAAGTCTTTGTTTAGCCTTCTGGCACTCAGCGCAGCTCTTAAAAATGGGTCTCTTTGTTTTGCTAAGGTTTTCTGTTCCTCTTAAATCTACTCTGGTCTGTGGAGTTTTGTCAAAGGAGACAAGAGGCCTGAGTATTAGGTGTTCTCTTTCTTGGATGTCTTCCCAGAAGGCTCAATTTCAGGTGGGTGGGAGGGGGACACGAGCAGATAATGTACAATACTGTGCTTGTACATTGCAGTGTCAGCACTCCAGCATTTGTCTAAAACCAGCAGCTGTCATTGTTGCTGACATTCACTAGATGTCAGATAAGATTTTCATACTATACAATAGTACCTGGAGAAGCTGAATCATATTTTTTCCACATATAAGTGTTACCTCATAACTTGGAGTCAAATCTGGTAGAGGACTTGGGCAGTTAAAGTGTGGGGATTTTTACTTGATGGCAAAACTTCCTCAGTTCCTGATTTTAAGATGGCTGGACTTGCTTGTTTACAGAGACCCAGAGCTGCCCCAGCCCTGGCACAGATGTTACCTCGGGGTGTGGAGGATGCCAGAGACCAGCTGGGATCCCAAGGGAAATGTTCCTGCCCCGCAGCCATTACCGTGCTTAGCACACAGGCAGGATTGTTCTGGCAGAAATACCATTGCCAGCTTCCCTGGAGGCAGCTTGTGGTGCTGCTGTGTGCACAACCTTGCAATTAGAGCAGTTAACAAGAGTCTGGGAAACCTGGACTTAGGTCCCTTTCCAGGCAGAGGGGATGCCAGCCGTCCCCTTGCCAGGCTCCAAGCTGCCCTGTGGGAGTGGGACTGTCACTTGTGGGTGCAAAGGGGCCCGTGCTGTTGGAATAAAGGCTTACCCACCCTGCCCTTCCTCATGCCTAGGCCTGCTTTGGTTCATCACTCAGAGACTGTGTCCTGTAAGAGCATCCACAGGGGTCTGAGCTTCTGTCCTGCTCCCATGTCTGTGGGCTTGATCCCAGCTGAGGCTTTCATCCTGTTACACAGTGAAGACAGACTTTTGTGAACCTCAGGAGGTCAGTGGGCTGCACTGATTTACAATCCAGAGCAATTTGCTAGATTCAGGCTCTGTACTGATACTATTTTTATTGCAGAAGTTGCCAACAATGCCTTTTGTTTGGTCAGGGCATTATTTGGTCAGTAACTATTCTCCCTGATAAAAGGCCCACTTAAGGACATACTTAAGTCCCCATCAGCTTGAATGAATCTTAAGTAGGCTCCCTGCAGTTGTTTTGCAGAACAGAGCTGTGACCTATAGGACCTGATTTCACTGTCCCTGGTCAAACATTTAGTCGGTAGGATGAAGGGACTGGTATTGTCATGCTATGGCTCAGGTCTTGGAGCTGAGTGAGGGGTTTAGGCTTTGATTCTGAGTAGAAGACATGACCACCCCTTTGCATGTACAGCACAGAAATGGCACTGTGCTGTCTTTCTGTACTCTCCTGCCACGGCATGTTTTTCAGAGAGTTCAACAGAGGTGGTAGACTTGAAACACTTTTGAGGCTCGTAAAATATCTTTCACTCCTCAGCCTTTTGAACTGAAACACTTCCATACTTTCTCAAGGCACTTATTAAAATGCCAATCAAGGAAAATATCTCTAGGAATCCAGTTTTCCAGGAGACAGCTCCTCATTCATTATGAGATCCAACTTACACTGCAAAAGGCCCAATTCAGCAAATGTAAACCCAAAAAATTACCTCAAGTACCAAGGGAGCCTTGCTGGGTATAATTCTGGCTTGCATTAGCAAGTGTTCGAAGAGCCTGAGTGCAGATACCCGATATTGGAAATATTTATTTGACAGCATTTATTTGGAAATGTCACTCCAGCAGCCTGTGGATCTCACTCCAGCCCTCAGGAAAGCAGCAGGTGGGTGTCACTGATGCCCTGTGCTGCAGGTGCTCTGATAATAAAAGTTTAAATTATTTTTAGATGGATGAAAACATGTTTCAACACTTGGTTAATTTTTATCCAACATGTGCTCAGTCTGTACAATTTAGATGGCTAAATGTCAGCTTGCAGTGTTGCTTAAAATGTAGGGCTGTACTTTGCAGTCTTTTGGTGGTAACTTGAGGCTTAGGCGTCTGGATCTTCTGAAACACAGCTGAAGAAGCTGATGTGGACAGCTCTGTGTCACAGGTATATGCAGTACCCCAACATCCCTCTTTCCCTGAGACCTGGGCTCCTGGCTCTACCCCCATCTTTTGAGGGGCCTGAGAGGAAGGACATGCCCCAGCATCCTTGTATATAATCCCCTAATTCTAGAATCAAGGCCTTGAAATCTCAGAGATGTCCTTTGGTTTGTTTGTAGTTCATGTGAAGTGACAGGACAGGGAGTGCTGGATGCAAAGAAGGGAAGCCACTCAAAGACAGCAACACCTAGCTGATGGGGGCAGGCTGGTGAGCAGCACTGGAGAGGGCTTGAGAGGTACCAGTGTGCTGGCCACACCCTGAAGTCCTCATGCTACTATTTGCTCAAGCAGGCTGTTAACATCAGATGGTTTGTCTGTATGAGGTGAGGTATTTACAGAGTAAGAGCATGGATATTTGATGTCTTACAGTGAGAGAGGGAACTGTAAAGCTACAAGTAAAGAATATGCTTTAAAAAACTATTTGAAGGGCAAAAAGGGGGAGTGAGGGTTGGACAGGAAGGCAGGTCTATTGGCTTATAGCTAGAATGGATTTTAACACAGAAGAGCATTGTGGGTACAAGAAGATTCAGCTGCTTTTTGATTCAGTGTTTTGGCCAACTCATCACTTTGCTTGTTTTTGGCTGAGTGGCTGTAGTGGCTTGTTTCCATGGTCATCGTTGGCTCATCAGCTTTGCTCAATTCTTTGGCATTTTCAAAGGGACCAATTAAGGCAATTTCCTTGAACTTCATCATTAGAGACAGAGCACAGTTTGTGCATTCTGGTTACTTGCCAGATCTGGTGCAGCTGTCCCATGTTTGGGGACTTATGTACAGCTTTGTTTTGTGGAACTGGGATTTCTCCTGTCAGCAGAAGAAAAGTTTTCTACCTGACTTGAATTTCCCCAGGCCTAGAATGATACCCAAGAGGAAACTGGAACCCATGTTTCTTTTATTTTAAATAGATCTGCACAAACATCTGCCATAAAGGGGGCTTTGAATTTCTGGGAGCAGGGGCAAATGGGAGAGCTCCATAGGGTATGGGAACATTTTGTAATGCATAGGATTTGGGTCTTAATTTGAGTTTAGCCAAAAGAGAGGTGTCAAAATATTGATCTTTCCAAATTTTCTGCAGCATATATTAAAGTTGGCCGCTGAGATTTTACTTCAGTTTGCATCAGGATCATTGATACAAGTCACTAATATAAACATTACTAAAAGGTTCATTTTTCTCCTTTAGCATGGCTTCTGGTGCTCTGGAGTTTTCAGTTTCATAATTTTTTTCCTGACTATTACTTACTAAAAATACACATTTAATGGGTTACCTTTTTGGCTGGAAAAGTATTTTATGGTGTGGTCAGTGATGTTTATTGAACAAAGCTACAGCCTGGGTCAAAAGTGGTGCAAAATTGCAACAGTACATTCCTAATAACTTTTAACAGTAAAGTAATGTTGAAGAAATATAGTCACCGTCCTACAGTACCTGGCAGTGGATGCATTCTCCTACTTGAAAATTTCTTAGCATCAGATGTCATGTGAGGAAATGAAATGTATTAGATTTTTTAGATGAGAAGAGAGGTATATGGACATTTTAATCACAGTTACCCCAGCCAGGAGCCAAGCCCCACACAGCTGCTCATTCATTCCCCCACCAGTGGGATCAGGGAGAGAACTGGAAGGGTAAAAGCCAGAAAACTCATGGGTTGAGATAAAGACAGTTTAATAGGGAAAGCAGGAGCTGTCACACAAGCAAAGCAGGAATGAACTCATCACTTCCCATGGGCAGAGAGGTGTTCAGCCACCTCCAGGAGAGCCCCATCAGGACCTGGAATGACAAACACCATCACTCCAAATGTCACCCCCTTCCTCCTTCTTTCTCCCCCTTTACATACTGATGGCATGATGTCAGATGCTCTGGAATACCCCTTTGGCCAGTTTGGGTGACACGTTCTGGGTGTGTCTCCTCCCAACCCCCCAGGCACTCCCAGTCCCCTCATGCACGCAGCAGGAAAAGCAGCAAAGGCCTTGGGTCTGTGTAAGCCCTGCTCAACAACAACAACAAAAACATATTACCAACCCTGTATTGAGCACAAATCCAAAACACAGCCCCACACCAGCCACTGTGAAGAAAATTAGCTCTACCCCAGCCAAAACCAGCGCACTGTTCAGGAAGTTAGGATCAAAGAGCAGAAATGATGCTTCATCTTTGCTTTTTTTTCTTAATGAATTAAACAAGTTATTTGTTCCTGTCTTGGGCTCTGGCAGCCTGAAATGTATGGATCTGGTAATGGCTGTTTTGCAGTAGCAGCCTTCTCTCTTTTTGCTTTTCCCAGCTCACCTATTTGTTTCAAATATATCCATCAATTTCTCTAAGTCCTTTTAACAGGGTTTAATTGAAAAATCCAGAAGTTATCTTCTTCCAGATAGTAGTATAGTTAGGAATGAAAATTCAGATTGGCCCAGGTTATGCTGTACAAGCAGTAAATGTACTTCTGCTTCAGAAAATCACTCAGTTTGCAATGTTTTGAATGAATGAGCAATCAAAGTGATAGATGTGACGCTTTTATAGTTTTGGTTTTTTTCCCTCAGAAAGAGCTATTAAAAATAATTCGCACATTTAATTTCAATTCAGTACACACCTGGATTCTGTTCTGAGATATGCAGAAATGTGTTTCTGGTACCCATTTCAGCAAGTCACCTCAGCTGAAGGCACTGGTGGTTATACCACATAAGCATGTTGATTTCTGCCCAGGAGCAGACATATATTCCCTATGTACTGTGTACAAACACAGTGAATAAACTGTGAATAAACACTGGTCCAAGGGTTCCCATCAAATGCAATCATTGACAGAACTGGTTTTGGATGAGGCAATGAACTTGGGCCTCTCTTTTCATCCATGTAACAGTCTTCTGCTCTTGGAAAACTGACTAAGAAGCTTATTTGCCAGTAGATTTCCATGCTGAACAAATGAATGCAGGAAGGAAGGAGAACTAAGTACACCAGCAGATGTAGGTAAGGAGTTAGTAGCCCAGAAGGAGCAATGAAAGTTTTAGGATGTAGAGGTTTTTCCCCACTGCAGTGTTACGACTCTCTTATATTGTGAAAGGGAAGATGATTAACCATAGCTGTGTTGCTATAATGTTATAAAATGGATGGGATGGTATCTTTCAAGGAGGCTATCTAATGATCCAGTAGCATGGATAACTAACTGCAGATTTCTCTGCATGACAGGACTAAGTTGTAATAACAGCTTGGGAATAATTCTGGTATATTTTTCCATTAACAAAAGTTTAATTTCTGGAACTTTGACAGATTTTTAAAGTAACATAGACATTTCTTAGCACTGAAACCCACATCTTTATTACAAAGCCAAACTGTTCTCTCTGAAACCGCATTATGCGTGTTGTAACAGTACTCTCCCACAGATGATGACTACTTAGGACATATTTTTCCATGTGAATCATCCATTCACTTAAAAATAAATTCTCTTATTAAACAAAATACAACCATGTGACACATTTTGTAGGTTTCTCTCTCCTTTTCATTAGCTTACCAATGTTTTTTTACTACCTCAAATAATTTTCTGATGATTTCATTATTTTTCCTCTTTACCCCTTCCTCCTCTTCTTTTCAATGTAATATAAAGCAGTTTCCAGCCTCACTTTGTTGCAAGCACAGCTCAGTAAAATCAGTGACCAAGAACTGATCCTGCAGTGAGATGAGTGCAAATAGAACTGTAGTGCTCCTTGAAACCAATGGTCACACAGCTGTATTTGAAATTGCCTGACTGCATTTCTCTGCTGGATAAAGCCCTTTAAGAGAGAGCCATCATTGCAGTTCCCAACCCTGGTTCCTGAAGAAAACAGTCTCCACAAATTTTTTTCCCTTCAAAACTAGAAGGTTGCAAGGGAGCATGAAAAGCATATGTTGTTGTAATGCTGGTGCTCTGGGTGAGCATCCATCACCAGATGCTAAGCCTTGCCACAGGTGATATGGTTTTCATGGTTATTATCTGACTGTTTCACAGCCCCAGATAGAAGATAAACAACATCCTAAGTTCCAGGACTGATTAGTTTTGATAATTGTTCTGCTGCTTGCTTTGTGCAATTTACTTCTATAAATACACACTAGGGGAATCATTTGTCTAGTGTACCATGGCACAGTAATTTCCTATATAATTTCATCCAACTGCTGCAGGAACTCATTTGAGCAATTGTTAATTAATCATTAGCAGTCATTAACTTTGGGTAGCAATGATTGCTAATCAAGATTTTCATGCTGCATTTTTTTATTTCTGAAGGTTCCTAATTAATCAAATTAGTAACATTTTTTTGTTATTTGAGAAAAATAAACAGTATGTTTCTAGCAGAACTGTAAGTTGCATCTTTGCCTTTAAAATCTTTGCGTGCCTTCACTCTGGCTGCTTTTTCGCTGCATAAATTGCTGGAAAATATCTTGCAGTTTAAATTAACAATGCTCTCCCATTGTTCATGCTATTGGCAATTATGCTGCTAGGAATAACCATGAAAATAGTGACACCACTCCAACTATTTCCCTTATGGTTAATTTTCTTTGCCTCATACCTCATGCCTTTGAAAAAAAAATTGAAAACCCCAGGTATTTATAGTACTTTTAATGCCAGCTTTTTCTCAGTGGTGTAGCTAACAATAATCTCTTTTTCTATTGTGTACCCTTGTGGCCCATCACCACCATGCTTGTAGATGAGGTAGATGTTGCTACCTCAATATTTTGTGCACCTCCTCAACAGAGGAACATTTAATTCCGATTTTCTCTTGCATTGAAGTGACTTTGCAGAGTCCCCTTAGAAAGAATAGCGTGGCACAACCCATGGATGACACTGGGATGGAAACTTTCCCTTAGGGAGAAAGGTTGGCTGGGTATCTGTGCTTTCCTTCCTCCACCCCTTTGCCTGCTACCCTGGATAGTAATGGTGGTGGAAGAAAGGCGTGAAGGTTGAGCAGAGCTGCAGCTGGGCTGCACCACATCTCCAGCAAGGACCTTCACCCTCTGTAGCTTGGCCAGGCTGCACCAGACCCACATAGAATTTAGGGTGACCACCCTAAATTTAGGTGGGACAAATGGAGAGAGTCAAATATTAGAGAGTCAAACATTTTCCCTTTCTGAGGCGATGGAGAAGCAGCCCAGAAGCTGTCAGGTTAGCAGTGGAACCTCTGCAAGCACTGGGAGCACAAGGACAATGGGCTTCCTAAATTGGCTACAGGATCAGCTCCAGCACCCTGGCTTTAGGCAAGAAGCTCCCATATATGTGCCTTCACCCTGGCCAGAAATGTTAATAATTAACTCACAGGGCTGTGAAACAAGAAAAGAGCACCTAAATGCAGCTGAGCCTGCCTCTGTGACACCAGGGTGAGCCGCTGGACGGGTGTGACCCACCAGCCTTGGGATGTGAGATTAGCCACTCCTGTCACTGTGGTTACTGAGATAAACTGATCACACACTCACCTCACTGGGAGCTGCAAAGACTAACGTTGGCAAGTCCCTTGACAGTGAAAATGCTATTGAATTGCACTAACACTTTATCACTGCTGCTTGCTGCACAAATACTTGCTATTACAGTCATTATGAAAACACATTTCCTATAGAGCTACAGATTGCAAGGCTATGAAAAGTAAAAGGCTGAAATGAGGGTGATCTTTTTTCAAGGAATTCCAGAGGAATGAACAATAATTTGCCACTAATTGCAAAGAAGCTTTGATAAAAACTCTGAACAGATTCCCAACAGCACATATTTTCCAGAGGCTGCCTAGTAATTTTCAGTAAAACCCAAGAACAATATGACTATTAACTTGTGTGTTAAATGTCATCCAGATTTGTTCCTATCATTCTCCTCTGCACTGCATCTTTTCTGGGCATGCTTTCATAATTTATGGTGTGTGGCCACATTTGGGCTCGCTCAGTTTTACACCCATGGAAAAACACTAGATGAAGGTCAAATGAAGCCCATGGGGATGGTGGTTATCTTTCCCATTTAAGTCTTCTTTTAAAAGTACCAAAGTTACCTTCTAGCCTGTGGCTTCATTCATCAGATTGCATCTGCACAGACCTCTTCCCACATAAAGGTGCAGTCAATATTTCCTTGAAAGGAGCAAGGTCACGAGCAGTGGTGGCATTTGATGGCATTTGATGGCACAGTGAACGCCGCAGGGGTGGCTGGTGGCACTGTGTGCAACCTAAATATAGGGGTGTGCTTGTTGGGAAAAACCCCAAACCTCTTCATGCTTGGCTGGTGCTGCTGAAATTGTTTGATGGCTGTAAATGTTCAGAAAATTGCCAGCTATTTGTGAGGCTGTGCTGAAGGCTTCCCAGTTCTAGTGATGCTGTTTCATTGTTGTGTTATACAGGGTACAGGTTGGGTCAGCTTAGATTTGTTGCCATTTAAATTTCCAATACCAGTAATCAATACCAGATGACTTAACTTACCAACCAAAGAGACCCATGGATGGTTGAAACAATTTGTAATACCTCATGGAAAAGTTAATTGTTCAAATTATTCAGTGAATATTGCAAGTTCTCAGACAAATAGAACATTTGAATATTTTGTCATCATGAAAGATCTATGTCTGTGCAGAATATTATTTTAAATTAATATTTCAACTGATTAATGTTTTATTTCTTCTGTGTAGCTGGCCTGGTTTTGTCCTATTGATAGAGGAAGTAAAAAAATGTATGCACATGTTCTGATTCCCCAATTCCCTATTTAATAAAACCTATTAAAAAATTAAAAACAAGCTTTAAGGCATATCCTGCTGTGTGGTTAGTTCTCTTAAGAAGATTAGCAGACAATCCTAGCTGTGCTGTGATCCCAGCTGCCAGTGGCTGAAAGGTTGGGATGCACAAGTCATTAAAAAATATAGTTGTTGCTATGTTTAAGTTGCTTAAATTAGGAGAGGTCCTGATATTGCCTGAACTGGGAGATATGCATGATAGTCATTAGTGCAAATTCTTTGCTGACATAAAGCCACAGAAAGAAATACAACTGACTCTAAAGATCTAGAAAGACCTTTAGCATAAGACTTTTTATTTCAAATTAAAAATACCAGCTATTATAATGTTGTTTTTAATTAATAAGGGTCAGTGCAGATGAGATTCTTTGTATGGTACATTGTATTTCCTAAGCTTTTAGGTAAGGTTTGTTATCTGTGTCCTGTTTTAAGGTGTCCTCTCCAAATCATGACTTTGGTGTGGCCAGCACTCTTTTCAGCTGTTTGCTGGTCTGAAGTTACCAAAGAGAAATTTTGTACGAGTCTCTTACAATTTACATGTACTCTGATTTAAAATGTAGAAAAATAGTAGATGTTGATGTATTTTTTCCCTGAAAAATAACATGCAGCTTGTCATTTAATGAAGCCTTCTCAAGAACTTTTGTATGAAAGAAAATGGCTTGTACCCCAGCAAAGCACTGACAATTTGCTGGGATATGTTGGTCTGATTTTTTTGTGGATGAGAATGTGACCAGGTAGAGCAGCAGGCTGTACCAAGAGAGGAGAGTGTGTTTTTCCTGGGGACAGCAGTTTTCCCTCTCCATTAAGTTGCAGAAGCTGGTTTGTGGGATAGAGCTGGAGAGCCAGGGTGTCTGTCTCTCTGGTTTCTGGAAGCTTTTGCCCAAAAGGACCTGCTGCATTTAACTGCACTTAACATTCAATTAAGTGACAACTCAAGCTTCCTAAAATACCTGAAAATCTGGTGTGGGTGCTTTCCACATACTTGATCAAAGGTGTGTATTTTACCCCTGGGATTAGCAAAGGTAAGGATTGAATGCTTGAAAACCATTCTGAAAAAATGTCTGCTGCTGGTCCTTTTTAATAGAAAATCCATTATAGCTGCAATTCTGGGGCAGGCACAAAGTAAAGATGCACAGGTAGGACAGTAAGACAGGCCCTGGTAAAGAGCTGAGAGGGTCAGAGCATGTGCATCAGCTACCCTTGTTCACATCTCAACCTCTGAATAGGTTCTGCTACAAAAGACAATGGTTACTGACATATTCATTGAACTGGAATAGTCAAAATGCAATTTGTCAACTTTAGTCTAACAACAGGGAAAAACCAGCCAAACAGTATGCCACAATAACACCCACTATTAAACAAAAAAGCTGGTTTTCATCAAGACAAGTTACAAATCTGCACCTCAATTGTCCTATTGTCAGAAAGCACTAAGGTGTCAAAATGCTTATCCTTTCAAATATTTATGCAAAAGGACATAGATAGCTCTAGTATCTTCGTTTTTGCTGATTTATGTCCTTTTGTGTAACAAGATATTTTTAAATTGCACACTTCTGATAACTTTATAGAACAGCTATAATTTCTTTTCTCCCTTTTTTGCTGTGCCTTGTAAAGTCATATTACACTGCAGCATTTAAAGCATGGACAGAATTTGACAGTACCTCATACCAAATGTACTTTTCAGGAATAAAAATAATAAATGCCCAGGAAATTGCTGTTTTTACTGTTATTGTCCATTAAATCCATGGAAAGGGAGAAAAATACACTGCGAAGTTGAGAAAAGACCCACCAGCTCAATCTGGTTTTTAAACACAGAGGAAACTTCAGTGATGTTTTCTGCAAGCAGGAAATTTTCAAACTAAGAAAATTTCTTTTAGAAATCACTAATATAAATGGTAAGCTTATTTATACTTTGCCCTCTATTCTGCAAATAAGTTTTCCATGTTTTTATCCTTGTATTAGGTGGTCCATTTAAGGCCAGGAAGATTTTTGTAAGGCCAAAGCCTCAGTTGTCATTAGATTTATGAATCAATTTTGCTCCAATATGGAGCTCTGAAAGAAGTGAAGCAATCTGATATTTCTGCTATAGGAAACAAATAGTTTTTCACAAACTCAAAAGCTTTTTTTTTTTTTTTTTTTGTTGCTTAATTATAGTATTATATTCTGTTCCTGATTTATATGTTTTGGCCCTTCCAAATACCCTTTATCTTCCAATTAGTTTCCCCATTACATGTATAATTAAAGACAAATCAGATTATGGTGATTAGCATATATTATAAGTAATTTTACTAATTTCTGAGGGCATATTCCTACAAGGGATAACATAGAAATTAGAAGACTAATTAGGCCAAAATTACCTTTGCTAATGAATCTAAGCAGTAGTTAAATCCTCGAACAAAAGAGACATTTTTGCACTTTGGAGTTTGAAGGTATGGTTCTCAGGAACCAACTTTAAAATGAATCTGTGGAGTTTCAATATCTAGAAAGGATTCAGCTCCAAAACACCTGAACTAATTCTCTGAAAATCTGCTGCCAGGAGGTCTAACTGTGGGTGCTGGAGACTTTCATAAAATAGCTCTCTGTAAAGTACAGCTCCTCTGCTCTTGAGACTCACGAGGAGAAAGAAGAAGGGTTCAGGAGTGAATGCCACATTTTATTTGGGATGTGAGGTTATGATCAGGCAGGAACAACAACACCCCACCAGCAGGGTAAAGGCAGGGTGTGTGTGCATGTGCTTGCCCCTGTTTGCTAGGCAAAGAGATGTTGCATGAGCAGTTGGTGCAGGGTCGTAGTCAAAGACAGAAACCTGCAGCGGAGGAGTTCCTTGTGCCTGTCTGTCCATGTCATGTGTGCACTGATCCCACTCCCTTATTGAGCAAGAAAGCATTCTGAACTCAGGAACAGTTGTAACAAACAAAACATCTCTAGGTGTTGAAACAAGCCCAGAGTTCAGGAAACCCATTGTGGTTTGAGGCCATGCAGTGAAAGTGGGTACACAGCCTTTGAAGGTTAATGAACCCCAAACCTTCACATGCATTTGAGCTCTTGAATCTCCTTGAAACTAGAAACCAAAATGCCTTTGAGGGCTTGCATCTCAGTATGCCCATCACAGAGTGGTCTATCTGTATAGAGGAAAAAATTACTTTCTGCTTCAGATATGCTAAGTATGCTGAAGAAGGAGGAGTGGTTCAACAATAGCAATGAAAGGCAATAAAAGTCATTAAAATCCACCAACTAAGAACTGGCAGAGCTGTTGCTGGGGTAGGTATCTGTGCTCAGCCTGGAACAGAGAGCTTCTTCCCCTCATTCTTAATTGGGATGTATATTTGTTCCTGTTTAACAGCTCTATTTTCAGATGATAATCACCCACCAAAAATTTGGGCCTCTGAGCTTAAGCTTTCCAGACCAAGTTTCTACTCCAGATTAATTTTATTTAGATGTGTAGTTAACAAAGAGCAGCTATTCTTGTAGGCAGGGAAAATCTCCCGTCATCTAAAGGAAAAAGGAAAAAAGTGATAGATTGTTTTGAACAGCTTTGGTGTCAAAAGGGGTGGGAGCAAGTAAAGACTGAAATAGTATAGGAAAATAGTCCTTGGAGAGGTGACAAGACTTTCAGAATTCCAGTGAAGCTAGCCAAGGTTTGGGTATGATAGCTTCCATATGGATAAGTGGTTTGCACAACCATTTCCCCGTTTTCTGCATGAAATGAAGCATTGCTGCACGTGGTGATCCTGTTCTTTGTGCATGCTGGAAAACCTCCCCAGCTGGTGAGGGGGGCTGCAGCTCAGTGCTCTGCTGCAGGTGAGGGTGTGGGGGCAGTGAACACCTAGAAGGGAGCAAGCTTTAACTTGCAAAGGTGTCCATTGGAAGTGATGGGGTTTGATCTGTCCTACAGATGGACAACTTTTTCCTTAAAAAAAAAAGAATAGGAAAAGACCTGCTCCTGCAGTCACTGAGCACGTGCATGGGTGTACGTAGGCTGAGCTGACTCCCAACTATGTGCCTCAAGCTGTTAAGATTGAGGCAGCAAGCAGTATCAAAGAAACTGAACTATATATTTCAAGAGGAATATTACAGACTCAGAAACTGAAAGGAGAAGAGAAGTAGGTAAAAGGGGTAAAAGGCTTTTTGGAGGAATTGAGTCACATGAGGGGCTTGTAACTGTTTTTCAAATCTATCAAGTCCAAGGGCAGATTTCAATATGACACTGGCAAAATAGCCTTGACTTTGGAAAATAATTTAATTTTTGACACTTTAACTTTTTTTTTTTTTAATTACCAATTTGGATTTTGATGAAATTAAGATGATTAAACAAACAGGAAAACACCTTTCCTCTCCATTCTCCAAACTCAGCTGAAGCCAGACACCTCCCAAGCCTCAGATTTCTTTGTTTCTGCCAGCCCCTTCCAGGTCCTGTGGTGAGGTGATAGGCACTGCTGGATGGTGGATCTGTGCATAAGGGTTTCTTTCAGCTACTAATTCCTTCTTACTTTTTTTCATCTGCTCACCAGCTGCAGGAGTGTCCCTGCCCTGACGTGGGTCATGAGTCCTCTGAGGTACTGCCCCAAGCACGGAGCAGCTTCTCCCAAAACTGCATCCAGAGTGCTGCCAAGAAGGGGGGAGCAGAGTGCCAAGTGTGAGCAGTAGGTGCAGAAGAAATGCAAAGGAGGTCAGAGCTGCATGCATGAGTTAGTTGGTAATGGTTTGGCAAGAGGAGGTGACATCCCCTGTGCACAGCAAGCAGTGTGTCTGAGAGAGGGGTACTCACTCCTGGCCACACAGCAGGCCAGGAGGGGCTTGGGCTGGAAGTCCAGCTCCAGGAGTTTGCAGGAAACCATCCAAGCCCAGGATGAGGTTGATGGGATTAGGTTATTTTACGCCCTTCCTTTAAGCATTTCCTTTTGGCTAGGTCAGGTTTCTGCCTCTTAACCTCCAATGCTGGCATAGTCAAGGACTGTAAATCCCTCTCTGGAAGGCAGCCAGCTGAAAAGCTGGTCACTACTGCAGCAGCTTGTTGTGGTTTTAGGTCTGTTTGCCTGTTCAGAAGACACTACTGCCATCTCTGCTCCATACACAGGGGTCCCCATGCCCAGTTTTTGTGGAAGAAAGCTAATTCCTAGCCAGAATTAGGTGAATGGTGTTATGCACACTATCACTGGGCAGGGACTAAGAGACTGTATAAAAAGAAAAAGCTGAGAAAATCCTGGGGGTGTTAAGCAAAATTTCCTTAGGGAATTTATTGTCTTATATCCTGAGCAATGAATGGATGAGTTCCCTTCCATTTTCCCTGGACATCACTGCTGCTCAGCACCTGTGCTTCCTCTTCACCACAAAGTTTTCCTTCCTATGGACTTGTACAACAGTTAGTCCTGGTGCCTGTGAGCTTGGTGGTGGCCCTTTGGCAGTGACATGAAGCAGCCATGAACCACAGCTTAGGCTGAGCTCTCTGGCACTGGGGAAGCCTGGCCACCAAAAAATACCAACTTCACTTGGAGGAGACCTGCCTTGAGCCCAGCATGAGTGGAGCAGCTGCACCTTCTAAGATGTGTAGTTCCCAGTCTTTTTTACCCCTGCCTGACTGTGCTGGGTATTGTTGTTGTTTGATTGATCTGTTTTGTCCTTGTCCTCTGAAGTGTCCTCTTGAGCTTCAGGTAGCTGGACTTGCTCACACTGACTGTCTACAACCATCACTGCAGCACATATTTAATCTCTTTGGAATATTTGCTTAGCCTCAGGAAAGTTTTCTGTTAGGGCAAGCCCTAGGAGATAGCCTGATTAAGCTTGAATGAGTGTAATTTTACTGCCTCGGGAAGAAACAGTTTCTGCAACATAACATGTAACAATTTATAAGGCTTTTCTTCCCTGTGGCACTTAGACAATATGTCAAGTGCAAAGAATTCCAGCCAAATATAGAATTCAAAACACAAAGAACCTTAATTAATTTTCTGGAAGAATTTATCATGAGGGAATCAGTGGGAGGTGAGAAGCAGAGCTTTTAGCTGTGTTTCATTTTCCTTAGCTGTGTGTGACAGTAGCTGTACTCATCACGGCTCTTTCTTGTAAGCATGCTCAGATGCAGCTGGAAACTGGTTAGGCTGTGACAGATGGTGCCAAACCTCTATTGTTTGGCTGGAGGTGGGTATTTTGGAATGGTTTTGCTTTGAAAACATCTCTCTTCCAAACTTTCCATTCTCTCTGAGGTCCAGGAAAGCTTTCCAGTGAGGCAGGAATCCTCGTAGTGATGTAATGAGTGTAAATCTACCTTTACTCCTAGATCCTTTCTGTAGGCTGAAAGATGGAAAAGCTCAGAAGCATTCCCATGCCTGGTTAAGCATTACTGCTGAGCCATTGCTAGAACTGTGCTCCAGGACAAGGCTTTCACCAAAGAGCAGACAGACGCTGCCGGTTGCGTACGATTGCAGCTGGCTGGAGCTCCAGCTAGGCTTACCCTAGAAATGTTGGCTGCAGTAGGAATGCTGGCTGGGGTAGAGGCATGTGTTTTAATACAGAGGATCAGTGCCAGCAGCAGCTGAAGTGTAGATGCAGCCATGCTAACACAAGTGCTCTTGCCAGCACAGTGTATACAAAGTATAAGAGACGCAGTCTCCCTTTCCAGAGCTTGGCATACACTTGAGGAATTGCACTAGTGCCTCCTGTGCAGGCTGCAGAGCTGAGGCCTTGGAGGAGGAGTTATTGTCTCTGAACTGGGCATAACACACCTGCCAGGGGATGGTGGCTATGGCTGCAGTCCTGAGCACAGCCCCAGAAACCAGTGGTTTGCACTGGTGGAGCAGGTTGCACCTTCAAACAGGGACAAGCTTTGGGTGCAGAAGGAGCTGGTTCTTCCTGTGCACTGGGGATTGCATGGATGTGCCTGTACTGACATCTGGTCTACTGAGGACTCAAATCAGGACTAATCCCCATTATTGGTTAGTCCTTACAAAAATTCTGCTAAGAAGGGTAAATCTTGGTAAACAGCCATTGCACTTGGCAAGAGTCACAGCCAGCTGGCTGAAGCAGGCTAAGATAGCTGGTGCTGACTGTTTCTTCAAACTGAGCACCCTCAAGGCCCTCCAGAAAGCACCCCCATCAATATGTTTTCAGAGCTAGCATATTGCAAAAGCCAAAGGGATCTTGGGTAGAAGAGATTTTGTTTGTTGCTGGGGAGCTTGACATCCTGTAAGAAGGGCTTACCTTCTCAGAGGCTAGCGGGTGCCAGTGGGAGGGAATTTGTGTTCACTAGACAAATGCAAATTCCAGTGAGGAGATTAAACTTGTAAGAGTCTTATGGAAAATAAACATCCTGGTTAGGGAGGGAGGCTGGAGAAACAACACTAAGTATAACCATTGAGTGCTTTGCCTCAGCAAAGAGTATTAATGGATAACTTGATATCCAAAGTGCTAAAGAAAATTTCAAAAGCCCATTTGAAAGGAGTTAAAGAAACTCTGTGTGTGTATAAGATAAGGAAAGAGGCCAACAAACACAGCACTGTTGAAGGTGATGAGGGTGATTTAAGAGACAGGAAGAAGATCCAAAAAGCAGTTAAGGCTGTAGGAGACCCTACATGCAAGGCTAATGGGATTCTGATTTTCACAGTCTGAGGTGCAGGATACAGGCAGGAAAAAAATATTTTATTCTCAATGAAAACGTAACTATTTGAGTAGAAAGGAGCAGAGCCAAAGTCCTTACACCCTTACTTCTATTATATTCTGTCATTTTTCTGTCTAAAGCATATGCTTTTGGGAAGGAGTAGGATGATAGGGCAGAGGGTAAGTCCTGCCAGACCTTTCTTTGAGAATTTCTCTCTCACACACAAAAGAGAAGAAAAGAAAGAAAAGAAAAGAGAAGAAAAGAGAAGAGAAGAGAAGAGAAGAGAAGAGAAGAGAAGAGAAGAGAAGAGAAGAGAAGAGAAGAGAAGAGAAGAGAAGAGAAGAGAAGAGAAGAGAA
>VZRH01008052.1:338846-376409 GCA_013397555.1 Urocynchramus pylzowi
AAAAAAAAGAAAAAGCAGCAAGCCGACTTAACTTTTGTTCCTGAAAAGATTATGGGATATGTCTTCTTGGAATCCATTTACAGTTGTGAGATGGGCAAGAAGGTACTCAGAAATAGTCAACATGGATTGCCTTCTACAACAGTGTGACTGTGTGGAGGAAAAGAGAGCCATGTGGGCAATACACCGTGACTTTATTAATGATCTTGGTGCTATCCATCACCCACAGCATTCTCATTTGGAAGCTGAAGAAATATGGTCTAGAAAAACAAGATGCTTGGTGGACTGAAGAGCAGCTGAACCTCTGGACTCAAAGGGTGGCTTACATCTGGTTGGTTGTCACTATGAGAGGAGTACTGAAGATGTTGCTTAACGTTTTCAGCAGCAGCCTGAATGATTTCACAGAATGAACCATCAGTGAATTTTTACAAGATTAACATTTAATTAATGTTAATTAAAATTAACATTTGACAAGATGAATGGCAGAGTTTCAATCTAAAACACCTTTGCTAAACATAAGGACCAGGCCAACCTAAACAGCTCAAACAGTTTAACAAGGAGAAATGCAGAGTTTTGCACCTGTTGCAGAACAACCCCATGTATCAGCAAAGGCTGGGAAGTGGCTGACTAGTGGTAGTCCTGCTCAAAAAGTCCTGGGTGTTTATGGGGGTGGCTGCTAACAGGGCATGCTCATTGCAGATAAGTCCACCAACTATCTTGATTGCAAATAAGAAGAAATCTAATGTAGCTTTCCATCAGGAAGAGTCTTGGGATGGCAACAATCCTGCTTTGAGCACGAGATTGGGGTAGATGTCATTTAAAGATATATTCTAACCCACATATCCATGATCCTACAGCTTCAATATCAACAGCAGCTTAGTCTTTAAATGTTTTTTTCCCCCAGCAAATATGTATGAAAGACTCCACTCTGTAGGTACACATCTGGTGTGGAACTTAGACAGTACTGCAACTTTCCACATAGAGTCATCTCCCTCCCCAGGCAAGAACACTTACCATGAAATCATAAGGTAGACAGAAGAATATGAATGTGCTGTGTGAAAGCTGGGAGTTGGGCCAGTTACACTCCTACCCTGGATATTTCTGGTTGTCTTAAAACTGTTTGCTTTATAGCTCAGCTAATTGATGTTGGTTGTTATGAGTCTTGATAGCTGGGAGGGACTGGGTACATTTCCTTCACATTTTCATTACTGGCCTGTATAATTACAGTTAATAAAAGCCATGATTTCTTAAAATGCACTTTGTGTATTCCAGGTGTCCTCAGACGAGAGAACAGTATGTCTTGTTAAACACTCAGCCTTTACAGCAGCAGCATAAAGTCTGATGTTCTCCTCTGAATCATGGCAGAGGATAATGGAGCACATCCCTTGCTGTGAACGGGGTTTGGAAATTATTTTCTCCATCTTGCTCTGGTTACCAAAACCCATTTTGGTATACTCATTTATACGCCCACTCTCTTTCTAAATTGAAAATGGAATGCTTTGTGCTTTTGGGGATTAGTGACTTGAGCAGAGCCACTGAGATGAGATCAAAGCTCATGGGAAAATGATGAGCTGGACTTTCTCCAAATAAAAACAGAACAGAAACCTTCTCAGAGTCCTGTTGTTGCAGTGGCATGAACACCTTTGGCCCAAATTCATCCCACCACATCATAGGCAATTAATGAGGCATCTAAGTTAAGAGTCTAAATGCTTTAAGTTCTCTTATTCCTGTAGTCAAGGGGCCTGGAATGCCATTTATTCCTCTTACAACCTGAATTACTCTTTCAGACTGTCTCTCACTGGATGCTCAGGAAGCCTTGGGTGACTCAGAGAGGCACTAAAAACTTTAATTTTGGTATGAAACTCGGGATCTAGATATTTTTCTATGGAAAGATT
Organism: Urocynchramus pylzowi; assembly: GCA_013397555.1. Classification (NCBI taxonomy): domain Eukaryota; kingdom Metazoa; phylum Chordata; class Aves; order Passeriformes; family Fringillidae; genus Urocynchramus; species Urocynchramus pylzowi. The sequence goes on from VZRH01008052.1 coordinate 340,739, forward strand.
ACAAGTTGTGGTTAATTCTGTTGAGTGTATGATTTGATGCTATGAGCCAGCCCAGGGCTGACATCCTGCTGATTTACTCTATCCCATCTAGAGGATGCTGCAGAGGAAATGAAGGAGTCAGTAACCTCAGTGACTCTGCTGTGGACAGATGGGCAAGAAACTAGCTAAGGGTAAGATCAAAACTTGAAAAATAGTTCCACAGCTGAGCCTGCACAGCAACCTAGTACTGTCAACATGCTGCAGCTGTCCCCCCTTCATTTTCTTCCCTCTCTTTCCTTCCTGGAGGCATCAGACAGGCTGTGAGAGCAGTATGGTTTGTTGTATTGGTCTGCATGTATCGAGGGAACAGACTTCCAAGATTTCCATGAGCGTCTCTGTACACACAATGACTCTGACTCTGTTGCTAGCTGTTTGAGACTCTGAGACATAAATAGGTGGGGAAAGACTTGTCATAGAGATCTAATAGCACTTACCTTCTTACCTCTTCACCTCTTTCTTTTACTTAGGTCTTCTTTCAGTCTCTGGATGATCCAATCCCACTGGACATGTAAGTGTTAAGGAAACTTTCCAGCCTGACATGGCTCTCTGCTCATCACACTCCCAACAGATTTTCACTGTTGGGACTGAAGCCCCTCCAGAGAGGGCAGCTCCAGGGAGCCCACAGGTGCCCTGCTTGACTCCCTGCAAGCTCCATTTGCACTCAGACCAGGTTTCCTGACTGGCTCGAACCCGGGTTTTCCACAGCAGCATCTCAGATGTCTCATTCCATAAAACCATTTGTTCACAGCTCAGTAACTCAGAAACAGCCCAAGCTGGTGTCTCTGAAGAGAGACCCCCCAACTAAGGAACCCCATGGCTTTTATACCCTCACAGTCTACTTGTGCACAAGTCTTACTCTTCTCCTGAGACCTCCTCTCCTGCTCTCTCCCTCAGAGTCCATACACCTGGCTGGTGCCTCTGGTCTTTGTGCACTTTGTTATCCAAAGGGTTTGCAGTTTGTGGCCTCTTGGCTTGGGGTCCCACTCAGAGCTCAACCTGCAGCTCGATGTGCATCTCCACCAGCAGTGAGCTGCCTGCACCAGATGTATTCCTCAACACTGCCCCTGAGCTGACAGGCAGTGCCCTGGCCCTCTGGCCCCTGTCAGCTGGGCTCTTTCAGAAGGCTGTCAGATGGTTGGGATGGCATCCTTCCATGCAGCATTTTGCACACTAAGTGTGTTGAGGATAATGACATTTAGCTTTCCTTAGGGTTGGATTGCCTCCTGCTAATGGTTTCTTTACCAGCAGCTTATGTGGACTTCTCTTGGGCCTGAGCTGATGCAATCATGTTATTTCTCAGCACCATCTCCAAGTAGATCTGAAACATGGCACTGTCTTTCTTCTGCCATTCCAAGGAATGCAGTGTCATGTCCCCTACCATTTATCACACTCACCAGGAATTTTTCTGGACACACTAGTTGTGTCATACTTTAAGAAAAGTATTTATTGCCATTGTATGGACAGAAACAGAAAGGGGCACCACAGAGACAAGCTTTTGCAATGACATGAGGGAAGACTTTTTAAAAAACTGTACTAAAGAGTCCAGTAAATCAAGCTAATTCCAGGTGGCAGTTGGTATTTTCTAGCTTTCTTCAGGTTCCATCAGAAAGTGTCCATCTTTCTCTACTGTTCACATATCCTAGACCAGGGCAGGACTGTGCCATGACTCCTGAAGTGCAAGGAGGTTGTCTGCATCCTGGAAATCTTCTTTCCTGCTGTCAGCCTAGAAAACACATCCCAAGCCTCAAGAGCTGTTTCTATGAAATAATGGTGTTGGTACCCATAAAAGATGCTGGCTTTCCTGTTCAGATGTCCAAAAACACATTTAGCTTTTGTTTCATGCAGATACCCACTTGTTTGAAGTTTCAAGCACATGCTGAGTGTTAGTTTCCTTCTTTCCTTGTTTCAAAGTGTACACTCCATGTCTGTATAAAAGTGTCTCTAAATGTAGGAAATCCTTCTTCCTTTCATTGTGCATCTATTGGACATGTGATCCATTTGTGTAAACAAAAAGGGAAATTTTGAAAAAGTGGAAGGAAAATCCCAAACACTTAATTGAATTAACACATTTTTTTCCTTTCAATAGATTGTATTTATCTCATTTTCCAGTGTTCCACTCCTGAAACTTTCCACACATTCCTGAAGCACCCAAATTTTCCCCTGGAGACTCAAGGTATTGGATTAATCAGGAATAACTCAGATGGCTGTGTAAGCCTGGCTGCGGACAGAGTGGGCTCCACCTCACTGCAAATCATCTGGAGGATGTCTATTATATAAAGAAATAGAAATTCTTAGTTCATCTAGGCAGAAAGAAGTAGTGCAGAGACATGTAGCTGCTGCCCTACTCAGAAGAGCCCTTCTGCAGGGCACTGCTCCAGCCATGGGGAGAGCCAGCCAGGCTGGGCAGCGAGGGGCAGCTGTGGCAGCATCCAGCCTTTCAGCTGTACAGCTCCAGGAACCTGGAGCAGCTGCACAGCCTCCAGTGGCCAGGGCAGGGCTGGCCAGCACAGGGCACAGCAACAATGGCCACTGATGTGTAGCCAAGTGTTTCCATAGGACTTTGAAGTGCATCTTTTCTTTTTCATAAATAGCTTGCTGCCTTGCTTTCCCAAAGAAGCACAGGAATGTTTTATTTCCCAAGGACACCCATGTGCCCGTGGGCAGGAAGGAAACACCTGTGGAGGTGCCATGAGGAGTTTTTGCTCTGTGCTGGTTTGTGGGAATTTATGCAAGTCACTTGAAGGTTTTATATAAAATGAGTAGTGTGCTAATGTCCTGGCCTTCAGGAATATTTCAGGACCGGGGCTTTCCATTTGTTTTACTTTTTGCTTGTTGTGCTTGAGATGCCAAGGACAATTACTTGGAGAGGGCCAAAGCTGCTCTGGCACTGTCTGAGCGATGCTCAGCAGCCTGCCTGGAGCCCAAGCCTGTGTCTGGTCAGACTGAAGAGCCTGCCCAAACTGAGCAGGTGCAGGCCCCTTCCAGGACACCTGGCAGCACCTGGAAGGCAGCATCTGGGCACTCCCACTCTGTACAATGCCTGCACATTGTGTGGCACTACCACACACGGTGACACAAATGGCAGGGGCCAGGGGTCCAGGGCCTTGGTGCACTCCTGGCTGCTCCAGCCCCCAGGGTCACTTGGCACAGCCTGGGCAAAGGAACAGCTGAGAGAAAGACGCCACAGAGATCAAACACAAAGCTACTCTTGGAATGCTGGCTGCCCAGGCTGATTCTGGAGAATGTTTTGGAGACTCATGGGGCTTTAAGCTGTGGTAATTCAATATTTAAAAACAAATAGGTTCTTCTGCCCTACGTATCCACTAGACGATGACGTTGATCCAAAGTGTTCACAGTGCCAAAGGCTTTTTCAAAGTGATAGGGGCTTTGAATCCTGCCTGTCAACAGTTAACATATGTCTCCTTGGAAATCAGTGCTACAGGCCTGATCTGGCAGGCATGGCATTGGAAGAGCCCAGATTTGTCTGTAAAAGAATGGCAGGAGGGTACTCTGTGGTGTTTCTAATCCCAGTTGCTATAAACTATAACAGGATCTGTAATGCTGTAGTTGTTTAGATAGGTGCCTTGGCAAATGTTTTCTTCTCCTGGCATTTCCCCATTATTTTTTCTTGAAATGCATATGTAAGAAATAATATTTTATTTTATGAAATTGGTCAGAAACTGGGAAAAAAATCAATTAGAGCAGGGGCTGATCCTGTTTTGAAGGAATTTCTCCCCATTGCTCCTTCTTCTCCAGGGTTGGCATCTCTCTTCCTTCCCAGGCATTCTCTTCATTCCCAGCTTGTAATGTCTGAGATGAAGTGCTATTAAATATGATTAAATACAATTAATTACACAATCTGCCACCTTGGTGGTAGTTATAAGAACAGGTGCTTAAAAGCTACATGGAAAAGAGAAGTCCATTTTTCCAAGAGTAGCAAACCTACCACTCAGTAATGGTTTCTGTCAAACTGAATCTCTGTGCCCTACTGTTAAAACCCAGGAATCTGGTAGAGTATTTATTTCCAAAAAACCTTTTTTCCCCCTACTGTCTGAAAACTCCCTCCTAGTTTTAAATGATGATTTGAAACACACCAGAAATTTATTTTCATGCATTGGTTATTCATTCTGCCTTAAGAATATATAAAAACCAGATGGGACTCATTTTCTCTTACTTGGTCCAAACATTTCAACAAGTGGGTTATTTTTCTTACCAGCCTTTGGACTCCCTGCTGTTCTTAACAGGATTATTTGGATAAATAAACTGATCCAACTTTGACCTTTTACTAACCATTCACCTGAGGCAGAACATGCAGAAATTAAGGGAAAGAAAGGATGTCTGTTCTGGTGAGAAGTGAGCTAATATTGCTTTACTTTGAAAAGACATAAAATTATTCTTGTCTGAAACAAAAAAATCATGCATTTTTGGCATAAATATCCTGTTTTATTTCTGATGTAATTGAACAAACACCAAAATGTTAACAGGTTGGAACAGTTTGGGAAGGAAAAAGAAGGAAGGCTTACTCTAACTACCTTATGGTTTACAGATGTTTCAGGTAGGCATATAGACATCTCCTTTGTTTCAGACTTATCTCAGTAGGATTTTGCCAATGTTCAAACTAATTTTTCCCTTTAAGGCTTTGTCTACCTTAGCTACAATTGGAGGAAAGCAGGATACAGTCAAGCATACAGCAACAGCAAGACAAAAACAAACAGTGAGACAAAACCAGTTTCCGTTGCAGACAGGAAAGGAAAATTTTCAAAAAGTGAAATGATGAATAAAATAGGACAGACATCCTCCTTGTTCTTCAGGTCTGAGTGAATTAACAATACAAAGATGCAATGAGATACCTATATCAGTGATAGGTTTCAATGACAATACTGAGGTGGAGATCCTGAACAAGGGAAGTTAGCAGTTGAGCGGTGCTGTAAATATGCAGGTCACAAGAGAGATGCAGGTTAAATTCACATATATCATCCTTCAACTGCTTCACAAGCTCTGATCACCAAGGAGCTGAAGCTGTAGTAAAATGTTCCAGTGGGCTGTACCTACCTTTAGGATTAAATATTTTCATGCTGTGAATGACAGCCATGACTGAGGTGCTCTGACATGCCACATTGTGTAATGTTTCTGGCTTTCTCCTCATTATCTGGTCTTTTTGTGGAGGGATAATGGGTGCAATGGAAGTGGTAGAATGAAGTGAATGGCTATGATAGAATGGAAGTAGGAGTGGGACTGAAGCTTTGCTTGTGTCTGGCGACTGAAGGTATAAGTGGCATTGATGTGTAGTCCCAGTGTGCAAGGAAGCATGCACTGCAAATAGATGCAGCAGTGGAAGAGGGTGTTACCTGCTCCTTTTTGTTTCTTCTGGGCTTCCAAAAGCTCCTGTTTGCTCAGATGTGCTGGTAGGGCTAGGCATGGGACTCCCTTCCTCCATTCAGTCCCTGGGAGCTGAGGTTACCAGCTCCTCTGGATGGAATTGTTTGGACTAAGAGGGGGTTGAGGAGACGCTCTCAGGGCAGAGTGGTGAGGAGGGGTTTGCAGCAAGCTAAGAGCACTTGTCTCTTTGGCTGTCAGTGTTGCACTTGTCCATGGTGTCAGGCCCTGTGAATTTGGCCCAATAATTTATCATCCTGTAAACAAGGAGCTGGTTCCAACTGTGAATTCCAGGAGCAGGCATATAATTGCAATGTTTTTACCAACTCCTTCAGCTAGAACTGCATTAGGACAGTTAACTATGGCAACCAAGAAACTAGACAGATCTGTAAAAGAAATTTTTCCCAAGCAATCCTCTTATTTTATATATAAAGTACTAATTTAAAAGAATTCAAGTTGTGGAAGAGTGTGTAGGCAATTGCACTGTACTATAGTTTCTCTTTATATTCAATATCATGAGAATAAACCAAGGAGACAGAGCAGCATATTTGACAAGAGGTAGAGGAGATGACCCTACACAAGATCATTTTGTTTCTGTATGGGACATATGTCACAGCTGCAGTAGTGTTCTGCTCTGGATGGGAAGGGTGTGCAATGCAATTTCAATGAAATATTTAAGACCCTGTTCCCAATGTGAATGTGGTCCAATAAACACTGTGTACTAGTCTCCATAAACATTGACTGTGGAGTGACATTGAACAAATCATTGCATCTCTTTGTGCATAAGCTCATCTACAAAATGTCTTCCTCACAGATGTGTAGTGAAGATTCATTAGTTAATGCTTATGAAGTGCTTTGAAGACCTAAATAAATACTGTTATTCCTTTAACAATTGTTAAATTCCTTTAACAATGCTGAAGTTTTGAGATCAAGAGGGCATTTTACTCTCTGCATCCCACTGCCAGCTGGGGGCTACAGTGATTGTCCATAAGCAAATGCATCTTTCACATTGGTGTTTGCACACAGCTGTTATCTTCTGCTGAATGTCATTATAAATCTACATGGTCACTGGCTATCCACTGTCTATGAGTGCCCAATCTTTTATAGCAATTAAGGAGCAAATTATAATAATTTTTGCAAAAATTGTACACTAGAGATGAAAACCTTTTGCATGCACTGGTGTGATTTGGCACTACAAGCAAGTACAGGGTGATTTGGTTTCAATCATTCCCTCATTCATCTAATCCACAGCACTTCATTTCCCAGGCAAACAGCAGAATCATATCTGAACCTGGGGATGCCATTAAAATAAAACAAGTATGAAATTTATAAATTTATTTCATGCCAAATCCCTGGGACACATTGGCATTGTTGTGTCTTTTCTGAATTTTCAGATTAATTTACTAAACTGATATACTTACACTTCTTATGCTGTAGTTTAATATGCAGCAGGACATCTCTCAAGCACAGTGAAGGAATAGAAATCTTGATCAGAACTATTGGAAAAATACGCATTTTCATAAAATCTGACTAAAAATAGTATAAGTTGCCAGATATTAGATTTCCACCAATTAAAGTTAAATTAGACTTTGTCCCAGTTGGTTTTTGATTTTTTTTTTTTTTTTTTTTGCCAAAAGGAACAGCACTGCCATGGAAATACAGAGGGGCTAAAAACTATTAGAGTAGTTCAACATTATTTCCATGTTGATAAGCATGCAGCTATTGTCATGCCTTCATTTCCCCATGTTCTTCTGTTCTTTTGTATTAGGGCTAAATGGGTTCATTTCCACCACGAAGGGAGACATACGTGGAGGTTTTTGCATAACCAGCTGGGTGTCTGGAATGACATGAAACAGACCAAGAAAAAGTGGATGGGGCTACTTTCCTTTACCAGGAAGGGTTAATAGGAAAGAAAGAAGACCATGAAAAGCACAAGCATCATTCACTGATGACAAAACAAACAAGCCACAGGTTTTTTGGCTTTGCTGCCATCTAGCAGAAGATGGACAGCCTGACATCCATCCACCCAGTGGGACAGAGAAGAGTATTAGATTGCTGAGGTAACTGGGGGATAATGTGGATTATGGTTCAGGTCTGAGCTGGCCATTCTGGCTAGCTGACTCTTAAAAAGGTAGCATGTTTCTGGAAGAGCAGATTTAGAAGCAGAACTAGCTGAGACTCACTTCTGTGGCTGGAGGAGTGATTGAGGCTGGTCTTCCCTGTTGGCACTGTTGGATTGAAGGAGATGTGCAGCCAAAAGAACAAGACTTAGGAAAATTCTGGTATGCTCTCTAAAGACAAACCTTCTGTAAAAGGTAAGAGCCATTTTAATTTCTGAGGAAAGGAAAGCACTCTTTGTGTGTACAGACCACATTTAAAAATAATCAGTTAATAATATCAGTCACCTTTCAGGCAAGTCACTAGCTGATTCTGAGTGTATACTGCTTTATCATCTGAACGGTCTTGAACAAAGCTTAGTTACGTAATGATCATGTTAGGCTCCTAAATGAGTTTCCTTTCCTGTAATTATTAATCCTCCAGCTTCTCTCTTTCTTGCAATCTCATTTTCTCCTGCAGTGTATGTTCCTTTTGCAGGGACAGATAACTATGTCTTGCAGACAGTCATTTATGGTCTGTGTTCATTAGTTTGCAGGCAAAGGAAGCAAAGCAGACTCTACTCTGATTTTCCCTTTATGCAATGGAAACTGAACATTTATTATGGTTTTGTTGCTGAGGAGAAGTTCAATTGCTAATGTAACACAGGCTAAAAATTTTTGGAAAGAAATGTTTCGTGTTCTGGAACCACTGAACTCGCATGTGTTTTCCTGGGAGGGAATAAATTGGCTAAACCTGGGTTGAGGTGTTCTTGGGAGGCTGAGAAACATTATGATAATGTCGTGCTTAGGCTCAGACTAAGGATTAACCAGGTCACTCAGCCTGAAGGTTAAACTTTAAAAGAAACTGAGACAAGGGAAGATAGAGGACTATACACACAGTGAAGATAGATAGAGGACTATACACACAAATCGTCCAGGTAAGCTTGCCCTGTAGCTGTGTTCTTTAGATGACTGAAAGTAAATAATTTTCCTGCCAGATCTGATTAGACTGAATTTTTTAAAGATGAAGTAAGAAGTTTTATTCCCATTCTTCTTCTATTGGATATCACAATATGGCAAGGGCCATTTGCCTATGAGAGCATATCAGAAACTTTGGGGCCCACACTCAGCTGAGTTTCTTTGACGCTGCTTTTTCCTAGGGCTTATGGATACAACAATAAGTTGTATTCAAGTTACATTCTAGGTCTCTAAATGACATTAGATTTCATATGAATGCAAATATATGTTTAGAAGTTTAAGAAGTGCCTTGGAGAGGGGATGTTGACCACCCTTCCATGCTGGAAGGGCAGGGGGCATGCCTCACCTTCCTCAGGGGAGCTGCCAGCTGGACAATGCCCTTCAGCTGAGTATGGGGAAGCTCTCAAGGGCAGAGGGCTGCCTCCCACATTCAGCACCTCCAGAGACACGAGCCTTCTCCAAGTGCTGTGCATCAGGATATCACTTGCCAGGGCCTGTGGCTAGTGTGGGATAGACATTACCCCATGAACATCTGCTTCAGGGTGCTGGGGCAATGGGCTCTGGGGAGGAAGCTGGGGAGTGAGGGTGTCCAAGAAACCCTCATGGCCCATCAGGATGCATGGGCTGCCTGGAGGAAAAGCCTGGGTGCTGTGGGACCCTGTCCTAGCCTATGCATTACGGGCACTGGATTCTCCTCCTCTTAACTTTGCAGCAGGGATATTTTAAAGTGATTTTGTTTCACAAGCCTTCTTCAGTTATTCCTTTTCCCCACGTCCAGTAGGTCAGAAGGCAGTGGTGTCTCTGCTCAGCTATGCCCCAGTACCCAGCCCTGAAGAGCTCACCCCGCTCGTGTGGCGTCTGCAGTGCAGTGCCATGAACTGCATGTGTGCCTTGTGGGGCTCAGCCTGGCAGAGTTCCAAGGCTAGCCCCTGCTCCTGGTTAAGAAGGAAAACATTCATGTATGCTTAGGTAAAATAAAGGACCTTAACCGAGAGAAAATGAGAGAGTAACTTTAGCTTTAAAACAAAATAGTTTTCAAAGCATATTGTCAGTGTCACCAAATAATTGTTTTAAATCCAGTTAACTCAAATAGACTACTTTGTCAAAATGGAAGTTCAGAAATTTACATTTCTAAATCTAAAGCCATCTAAACAACACTATTGTGGCAGTACAATTATTATTTAAAACCAGATTAAAATAAATTGATTTTTGCATCAACACACTGGTGCCTTTACAATCATTTCAGTCTTTCTGAAGTCCACCCCAATGCATGTTTCCTTTATGAGCTGGAAACTCCTAAAAACTCTAGAGAACATTGCTTTTTTATGTTCACCAGGTCCAGACTGGTGGAATGTGGGCTGTTTTTGAAAGAGGGCTGTATGTGCTATCCAAACCAACCCCTAAAAGCAAAGGATGTGTAAAGTGCCAATCAGATTCAAAGAAAGTAGAATTATGTGCATGTTCCTTATATTATTCTGACTGATGGCTTTATTAAATCACTCATGGCCCTGTAAGTGCTTTGTGTGATAATTTACTTGCAGTTGGCCTAGTGATGGGAATAGAGCACGGGCATTTTAGTGCAGTCTCCTTAACTGTAGGATGTTGTTGGTGATGCTCTGAGCATACTTTAACTGGAGTTAAATTTTCAGGGCAGAGATTATGTTTTCTTATGTGCATATAGGTTCAGTACAGGATCCCAGCATGCTTTTTATGCAAGCAATAAATGCAGCTGACTAGAGGAGGCAGAGAGTTGTGTCTTTCTCTTCATAAAGGATGTATGTTATTGCCTGGAAAAGGACAGTTTGTCCAACCAACATGAGTTAGCTAAAATAAATTTACAAAAATACCGTATTAGATTATGGATTTATGGGCTACTGATGAGTCACTAAAAGGAAAGAGCAAAGCTGCCTAAACCACCATTGTCTCTGAGTGTGCATTTATGCCTTTTAACATGCATTGATGATATTCGTTCACTCTTCAGTGTGTTTTATTCATTCCTTTTAATAAATTGTCTGGTTCTCCCAGAGGAGGAAGGTGGATCTTTTTCTAATGTCCTCTCTATAATGTTTTCACTTCCTCACTCAAACCAACAGCTCTTTTTGTGCAGATAATTGAATGGACAGTCCAGCTTCAAGCAGAGCCTTACATGTTCAGGAGGTATCAGCTAGCCATGGAACAGTCATGGAATGATGCTCCAGAAACCACAGTTTTGAAGCATGATGCTACCCACATGAAAACTGTTTGTTCTCTCATGTGAACGCTGATATCTTTGTGGAAAAAATGCCAAGGGCTATCAAGGAAAAGGCTTTCTGAAAGTTCTCAAAAGCTGAAGTCTTCTAAAAAATGTTTTTCAGAAAATTTTTTAAAAATTGCAGAAAATGTGAGGAATTACATCTTTCTCTCCAAGATGGAAACCATGAGCAGAAATAGAAATTATTGCCTATGCTCCTCTGCTGTTGAGATATTTCTAGTCTCAGAGAATTTACGTCTGCTTGGGAAAACTGCTACTTGGGAGAAGAGCAATAAAGATAAGAAAAACTAACAGAGATGCCAAGACACTATCATCTGTGTTATTTAAACTGATTAGAAACTGGAAAAACCTCACTCTGTTTATATCATGCATAGTTTTAATTTCTTGCTTACTAAGGAAAGCTGAAATCACTCACTGCTTTTTGGAATATGAGTGCAATATGATCATTTTGTAATGCTGGGGAAAAGAGTATGGAGCTCTACATGACAGAGATGGTCCCTGGAGGCAGTAGCATCATTTGATCCTTGGCACAGCCAGTGTCTGACATCATCTAAGACTGTCAGGTTAGTAGCTATAATCTTTACATAAAGAGGCAGCAGTTATGCACCTTAACTGTTGTTTGAAATTCCCATCCACCAGAATAAATGCCCAATGCACAGGTTATACTTTGCACATACCCTGAGGAAATGTATGTACCTGGCTACAAAGAGGGAAAATGAGGGCAGGCACTGGCAAGTTGGCTGGACCCAGAGCCCTGTTTTATTCTTGCAGTTGAGCTATTGTCAGCAATGCTGCATTTCTAGGAGCAGCTTGTGCATTCATTCCAGCTGGAGACATTGCTGGTGCTTGTCAGAACCCCAGACTAAAGCACTGACTTGCTCAGGGTTCTTCTAAACCCCCCTATGCAGCACTGTATGTCACATATACACACAAAAAAAATAACCCTAAGAAACCTCCAAACAACATTTTGGTTAAAGTATATTTGGGTTATGAGCATATTTGGGTCTTGAGTGCAGCATTACAGATCTCATTATCAAAGGCTGTCATCAATTTGAGGTCATTTGATGAGAGCTTTAGTGGTGTAAAACTGAGTGGCTGTAGTTTTGCTGGTGCTGGGGACTTGGGTTGGTTACAGTGGAGCTATGAAAGCTTCTTATTCCACCTCAGTTGGTATTTGCTTAGAAATCAGCAAGCTGTTCATGTGGACAAAGCTTGGCAGAACTTGAATGTGTCAGCCCTTGTGGAGTGAAGGATGCTCCCATTCGCTTGTCCTCTGAGACCCCCATTACTGAGATGCATCTGTGTCTAGGACTTTCTGGAAATTGTAAGTTTCCTAGGGCCAAAATAAGCCTTTGTAATTCTCTGTCTGGAGAAGGTGATTGGAAGAGGAACCAGCTGCAAGTGCAGTAAGAACTGTGACAAAATGGTGTTGAATAGATGATGAGGAGCAGTGCTAGGCTGTTAGGAGCTCTTGGAGACTATTCCACCTCTATTTCTCCATTCCTACCTTTCTGAAAAAATATCAAGCCTTACACAGCCAAACAGTTGTTTTATAGGGTAGTAGACTTCATCTATCTATGTTAGCTAGAATACCCATATAGCACTTTTCTCAGCTCTTCAAATACATCATGCTTGGTGTGTGATTTTCCTGGCCACAGCAGATTGTGGTTTGGGCACGGCGGTGGAGCGCTTACAGCCGTTTGTTGCTAAGTAGAAATGTTGCTTGGTTTCATATAAATTAAAATATTTTCAGTGTGTACAGCTCCCATTCCAGATGTGCATTTCAATGGCATAAAATCAGAAGCTATGAACATTTTGGCACACTTTGCTCCAGGGACAAAGTGTTGATAGGACAGAATTTAATTGAGATAAATGCAGTGGGATAACAATCTTATGTGATATGACCTTATTGCAGGCATTAAAAATGTAATTTTTAATGTAATTGCAATGAGACACCTTAGCCTAACTAGCATGCTGCCAAGATATTTTTCTTAGGCAATTTTGTCTGCATCTCCAGCTACATCCATTGTCCTGTACTCAGAGAAATCAGTCCCACAAACCTCTCAAAATGGAAAGCCTTTATCAAAGCAGATATCAAAGCAGATATCAAAGCAACCTCCTTTGATAGTTTTGTTGTTTGTGCAAAAAACACTTTCCTTGTAGTATGTCATAATATAAATTCTGATGTGTTTCCAGTGATATTTAATCCAGGTCCAAAGCAGGATTTTTAAAATCTATGTAACAGCATGACCGATGTCCTGTAGGAGTGACTTATTCATCCCTGAAATCCCCTGGAAGTGGGTCACTATGCAACAGGACATTCATAGAAAAAAATCTAATGCCAAACAACAAAACAAAACTGCACAGTTGAATTACACACTAGTAAAAATAGGAGGTGATTGTGGTAAGGCTGAATGCTGAATCCACTAAAGTGAGAGTTTAAAAAATAGCTTCAGTGTTTTATATATAAATATAGGTGAATGTTTTACTCATGGTATAACTTTTACTGTCTTGAGAGAAAGGACAAAAAGATTTGACTCCTCTAACAGAAACCACAAATGTGATTTATGGATTCAAATTGATCTATGAATTTCTGCTGACAGAATTCATTACTTGAATGAGCAAAAGCATTTTGCATTTAAATAAATTGCATTTATTCTGCAATTCCAGTAGAATCAATGACTTGATAATATAGGAAACAAAGAGGAGAAGAGAAGAGAAGAGAAGAGAAGAGAAGAGAAGAGAAGAGAAGAGAAGAGAAGAGAAGAGAAGAGAAGAGAAGAGAAGAGAAGAGAAGAGAAGAGAAGAGAAGAGAAGAAGAAAAGGAGAAAATAAAAAGGATTTTTTACAATTTATTTATGGAAGTTCAACCATAATGCAACAAGGACTCAATTAAAATATAGCAGAAAAGTTCCTAAGAACAGACTGACACAGATTTGATTCCTTGAGGTGGCATACAAGTGTTCAGTATGGTGTGGAGCAGTCCTCTGTTATCAGGACTAGATGAATTCTCTATTTCTTCTTTCAAAAACTGCTGCAGTGAGGTAAATTCCTTCTCCCCACTTCCAGGAGCTTCTGTGTATTTCCTGCATATTAGAATTGCTGATTGCTAAATGACAACCTGGGACAAGAAAGGCAGGACTGTCCCTGTAAAAGTGATACAGTTGCATTCCCTTACCTTCTCAAAGGATGCGAATGCACATCCCTGACATGGAACTCCTCCACTCCCACAAAAGCTAGTACAGGGCGGGCAGTCCTGGAGAAAATTACCCTCTGAAGCAAGATGGATGGGTGAGGGAGGTCATGCCTGAACAATTGTGCCCCTTTCCAGGCAGCACATTTATGGATTTACCTCAAGTTGTAACATCTTCCCTATTTTATAGAACTTAATTAGGATGTGCATCTGGTTTGCACCATGGAGAGTGATGGGACCCATCAGAATATGTCAAAATGCAGGGACATGACAGGAACCCGTGGGAGAAGGTGTTCATATGAGGAGCTATCTTTTGGAAGTGTGGGGTGTTTGACCTGAAGGGTTTCACCCTCACTTAATGCACACAGGCAGAGGCAGCCCTGTCTCCAGCTGTTGTGCAGTGCTGGACGAACACCAGAGCTGTGCCAGCTAATGCAATCCCACAGAAGACCAGGTGAACAGTTTCAGGGGATGAGAAAACTGGCATGAGAAAATATCCCAGTGCAATACTCAGTGACAGATTGCTTGGATTTGCTGGCATTGTTCACTCTGCAGAATTGTTTCTGAACCTGTGATCATCTCACAGTTGTTTCACATTTTCCTAGGTTGAAATGGAAATTACCTAGCTTCTATTCTGGTTCAGCTGTAGGTCACTGCCTGGCTGCTGTTACCACAAAGGTTTCTGAATTTATTTTCTCATTCTCCTTTTCCATAGAATCAGTTTCAGTTCAGCATCTTGTCCTCCAAAGTGTTTTCAATGGTTTTTTTGTCCCTCTCACATACAATTTCAAGCTACTGTAAACAAGTTGTATGGCTGGTGAGCAGACAGGAAACAACATGAAAGGATAAGAAGGACATAGAAAAATTAATTGCCTTTAGATAAGAGCTTGAGTATCATCAGTTGTGGTTAGGCATGTATTTGCACTTTGAGTGTGGCAATTAGATGCTGTAGTGTTGGGCTGCTGGAGGGATATGCAAATTTCTCATGATATGGCTTTCTGATAAGCTGCTAAGAACAAAAATCCATCCGTTCTAGCAAATGCTCTGACTCTGTTTGCTAGAGGAGAGCTTTAGGCAGATGTAGTAGGGAGAAATTCCCCTTGTGCCCCCAGGGTGGGTTACTGTTCAGTGAGCAGTGGCTGCTGCCATCATCCCACAAATGGCTGTGTTCAACTGGCCCTGGTGAGCACCATAGAGAGAGTGACCACAGATCCTCTGGTTGGAAAGATATTTAATCTGTCTCTTCATGCTGCTAGTCATTGATCCAAATGTCCTCTGTTTGAAGTACTGCTGAAGGGGGAAGTCCTTTTTACTCCCATCTGGCTATGATTAATCTTCACAGCCAGGCTCCCTTTGGCCAAGGAGGAGCCCAAGACAAGAACAGTCTCTCTCCCTTTTAATTACACTCCTTTAACAGAGAAACACTAGCAATTAGAGCCCAGAGATGCCAGGAGGTATATGTGAACATGGTGTCAGTTTACATGGTGATATGTTAAAGCTAATCCAAGCCTTTACACAATCTCTTTCTCATTACAGAGGTGTAATTAATCACTTTGTCTCATTAGCACACTATTGAATTAAACAGAGTCATTTTAACCTTCCTCCCTATCCTGGAATCTACTCTCACACAACAGAAGCCAATTTCCTCTGGAAAATATGATCAAGCTTTTGCATCTGTGTGGATGTGGCTCTGCAGAGTTAAGTTAATTTTAGCCTTTTGGTTATTCACCTGAGCTTGAATGGCATGTTAAAGTCATTGTCTTGGAGACATCCCTGGTCCAGACATGTCATTGGCTAAGTTGAGGAGTTTGGCTGGCCGAGTCCAAGGTGGGCTCCTTTGCTGATAAGGCTGTGGAGAAGAGAGATAAAGGTGAGACACTGCCCCTCCTTTCTCTTGAAAAGCAGCTGCTTTTCAGCTTCATGGCTGGTCCCACCCAGGCTGGATGGCAGCTGGGTGGCTGCTGTGCCTGGGCTCAGCCTCTGGCTCGGCCCCAGAGCAGCCTGGTGGCTGAGCTGGGTGATTGCTGGGCTGCATCTGGCCGTGGCTGCTGTCTCTGGGCCCAAACCAGACCCTCATGGGCATTCCAGCTCCTGGCTGCTGAGGCTGCTGTCTCCACCAGCCTTGCTACCACCCTTGGCCCCCAGCTATCCTCCCCTCCTGCTGGGGAGCAGCTAGCCATTGCTGTGCTCCGCCACAAGTTTTTCCTGAAGGAGAAGGATCCAGGTCAGTGTCATGCCTCAGACCTTGTTGGTGCCTCCTGCTCCTGCATGGGGAGATATTTCAGGGAGGGATTTTTGCTACTTGTCTTTACATCTCATTTTTCTTTTAATATTGGCCAAGCAGAATCCCTCCTTGAAAATGAAACAGAGCAAATAAGTATTTTTTGCATAGAATTACAAAAATAACATTTTTCTGTGCAAAATCATAATGGATTTTCTGAGCTTCAACAGACTTAAAAGGTTTATGAACATTTGAGATTACTTTTGCTCTCTTTAATTAAGTTCATGTCTTGAGAAAGCCAAGGGGAGGTTTACAGACATCTTTAAGAAATAACAAACAGTGAAGACTTTGCTAGGAAAAAGCTGTTGGTCTGGTACTTTCTTCCTGTCTGCTGTTTTTTCCCAGAGATAACAATTTGCTAGGGTTGTGCAGGACTTTGCAGCTTGCCTTAACTTGAAGAGATGTCCAGAGAGACTCTTAACAGTGCAGGAGGGAGGCTGGCGCCCAAGTGAATCCTTTTATCTTGGAGCTCAGCCCTAGCTACTCTGGCAGGGCATTGCATAGTTATCTGATTATACCAAAATACATTCCCTGAAACATCTTTTCCTCTTTAATTGTGTATGCTGGGAAGAGCTTTTGTTTCCTCAGCCTCTTAAAATACTCTTTTTTCCAATGTATTTGAAATGTTTTTGTAAATGTCTTATATGCATAAGGTCTTCAAACTATGTGATTTCTGCCACACAATGATGGAGTGGAATCTTACATTAAAAATCAATGATCAGACAGCAAGGGAAGGTCACACCAAGACCATCAGGCTTGTACTGCAGGAGCACAAGGGCAGGTTTTGATGCTGTCCCAAGCTAGCAGGCTCTGACACGTCCAAATAATGGGAAGACCCAAGAAAGGCTGAGCAGAAAATCCCCAAATTATTTTCAAAATTATTTTCAAATCAGTGAGTATATTGACCTGCTCAACAGGGCTGCTCCCTGCACTCTTTCCATTTTCCTCCACATCCACAAGCTAGATCCTCAGCTCTTGGGAGGCCAGGTGGTATTCCTGGTTGCCATTTCTCTGGATTTAGAAAAGTCAAAGGCTGCTTTGCTCAGTGATATGCAGTAAATAATGGGCAGAATTAAGAACTCCAGAACCAGGAGACTGACCCTCCTCCCCTTCAAGCCAAGGTAGTGTGTCCAGTGAAATCACTGGCATTGTGTTACTACAAAGGCAGGGAAGAACACGAGTGTTTGAGTGCTTGCCACTTAGGCCTAGAGTGTCTCTAGAGAGGTTTTTAACCATCATCTTCCAAACACCCTAGTTTCAGTACAATTAGGATGACAACCCTAATGTAGGTGAGCTGCCAAGTGGGGGATTTTGTCATTACTTGGAGCAAGCCTCAGAGCAGAGCTCCAGTCAACTTCTCCCTAACGTTTTCTACCTTATGTTCATTTAATTCCTGGTGCCTTTCAGGCACAGAACAAATCATTACCAGTTAATCAAGATTTTGAAGGGATGTAGGGTGGTTAAATTACATGCTGGTTGGTTATCAGTGAGATGCAGAGACTACAGAGAGGCAAAGTGTTTTCTTTAGAGTTGAAGAAATGGCTGCCCAAATAAAGGAGATGTTTCCTTCTGGACAATTTATTGTGAGATCTTTATATCTATTTCTTATTTTCTAGGCTTAAATAGATTAATTTCATCCCAAAAGATTAAACCTGGTCCAACTTGGCCCATTTCAGCTGCTGTTACAGGCACTTACCAAGATGCAGTATTTACATATATTGATGGTTGGTTTGGTCTCACTACATTGCCTTTGCTATCACACCACACTGTGGGGATCGGAGTGTTAGTTTTGAAACATAAACTAACTAACTGTTTCATAACTAACGTAGCTGTTAGTTTTGAAACAAGAAAGCAGCTGTTGGAAAAAAGCAAGTTTCATGCTCCCCTCCCACCCAGATTTGGTATTTCATCTATGAAATTACACTGTTGTCACATCCAAGGTGAGAAATACCCAGCCAGAGGCAGGGGGAAGGCGTAAAATCCTGGCATCTCGCATTTGGGGCCATAATGAGAATTTATTTATTTGGAAAATGCAGTGAAGTGGAGGAGCTCCAGCTGAGGAAGAAGGTTTTGCCTCCTAGGAGGTCTGGTGATAGCAGACTTGGAGGTCCCAGCATTTTGTGAACAAGAAATGCAGCTTTTTGCCACCCACAAAGTTACCATGGCCTGCAAGGGGAATGGGGGAAGGCTTTGTACTCTCAGAACTTAGGCTGTTGTTGACTGACGTGACTAGAATTCATTTCATGGCTCTAGGAGTCCTTAGAGAAAGTGCTTGAAAAAATATCCTAAATTCTCATCGCTTTTCTGGTGCAACAAATGAATCTGGAAAGAATCTGGACACTAATGCTTTCTGCACCCGTGGATCTTCTCAGATGATCACAGTCAGTATGGCTTGAATTTGCCTCAGTTGTGCATGCAGCCCTTCTTTTCACTCCTTTACATCCCAAGCTATTAAATTTTAAATTTTTAAGCAGGCCATGGAGCCTTGCTCAGGAACTCTGGTCTGAAAGGGGAAAGCATTGCCTTAACCCAAGCACTTCTAAGGAAGCCCTCCTTGTTGACCAAGACAGCTGGTGAAGACCTGCTCTCCTGGGCATGGTGGGAGCAGCCTTTCCTTCGCTGCCTGTTGCAGGATTCCCTTCTGCTTGCCTCTGGCTGGGTTTGCTGGCAGTGCTTGACACCTTCCAGCACCGAGGGGTGACTCTCCCAGCTGGCTCTGGGCTGCCCAGCCCAAGCTGGGAAGCAGTAAGATATTCATCCACAATGAACTGCTTGTTAATTTCCCTTTTTCATAGAGAGAACTGAATCAGATGGAGTTTGGTGTACGCCCCTAGCTATTTTTTACTTCCAAAAAAGGGAGTTCCAAGTACACCAGTGAGGACAAGAACTGTTGGAAGATACAGCCCTGCTCCTCCTCAAGGAAACAACAGCCATGGTCCCCCATCAGTGCAGCTGGAGCAGGGTTAGGGCTTGTTAGTGATTCTGATAATGTATTTAATCTTATTAAACTTTTTTTTTTCCTGTATCAATTGAAAGGGAAAGGTATTATTGTTGGAGTAGCAGGTCAGAAAAAGTCCAAAAGCAACACTGAGCGAGCTGCTGAGTTTACCTTTTAGAAATTATTTTTGAACATCTCAACCATTTGCAACTCACAGTCATTTTGAAGCTGTTGTTGGTGACATTGTTAACTCACATCTCTCTAACCCCGGGAAGGGTAAGGTGGCAATGCTGGGCTTGCTGAAATCAATAGTATCTACAGTTCCCTGATAGGTAAAATCAAAACTGTTGATTTTAATGGAAGCAAACTCAGTTTGGGTTGAGCTGTGTCTTACGCGTGTGGTTAGGGAAGGGCAGGAGAAAGGGAGGGGGAAGCCACAGCTCTGTGGCCGTGTTGTCCACTTGCTCCTCGCAAGCAGCTGGTGGCTCTAAGGACGCAAAGCAAGCGCCAGCTGCGCGGGTGTCAGTGGTGGGAGCCGGGCAGGCACTGCTGCCCTCCTGTGGAGAGCAGGACCGAGGGACGGCGGCAGGGCTCAGGGGGCCAGCAGGGCTCTGGGCAGGGCTGGGGGGGCTCCCGTGGTGGCCAGCTGAGGATCACCTCGCATGGCTTTGGGCCAGGGTCACCCAGTCTTGCCCTGGGCTGCTCCAGGAGTTTAAGAGCCAATTTACATTGCACTGGTCCTTGTGCCTGCAACAGCTGGGTGGGAATTGTGCCCATGCTGCATGCAATAGCTGGGTGCTGGAGCCACTGGGGCGAGCTGTTATCCTCTGCCAGTCCTTTAGTGCTCACAGCCAACAAAGACTCCTCACCTGGACATGTGGTGCAGGAATATTTATTTTCAAGGGTGTCCTTGAAAGTCTTCCATACTGAAATCAGAGTCTCAGTTTTAAGTTCATTTTTTATTCTGTAGAAGTTTAATATTTTGCTAACAGATAGTATAAAAAAATATTCAACCCAACAGTGTGATTGGAGTAAAGCTATATGTAGACAGTAAACAGCTAGAGAGCAGGAAAAGCAGGACATCTAATCACTGAAGAACAGTTATAAACAACAATAAAATTAATGTCTATATTAAACTAGCAGTGCAAAAAAAAAAAACAAACTGGAAGCAGCTTTACATTAAAAATACAGCTTTTTAAATACAGAAATAGCACCAATTTACAGAAGACAATCAGAAATGTAAACGTGACAGATAGATTCAAGTATAAGTTATATGCTCAGCCTCCTCAACAACTGACTTGGGATAAAAGGGTTTCACAAACCCTGCAGAACTTCCTGGGTATGCACTTTGTCTCAGTGCAAATACAAATTCTGCTTTTCCAAAGGTACTTTGCTGATGAGTTGTTCCTAGTTTATTTAAATTCTTAGCTTTCAGTGAAGCTAAAGAAAGGAAAGGTAAACCCTTTCCCTCTTGACAACCAGCTGCTCCCCCTCACCAGTTCAGTTCAGCAGCTTGGGTACAGAATGTAGCAGCCCGACTGCTTCAGTGGTCTTACTCTATTTTAGTGAGAATTTTGCATTCACAAAATCAAGACAGCGTATCAACATCCTTTTTCTCCTAGGCTCAAAACCTGCTTTCCCAGCAATGACTCAGGGAGAAGAGGGAGTCAATCCTCATTTCCAGACCTGCTGTATTTACAGAAACATAAAACTGTAAGCAGAAATTGGAAATGGAAAATCCATTTTCACTCCCTGCATTTTCAAGTATAGTTAAGTTAGTTATGGCAAACTATAACATCACTGACAAAGAAAGGCAATTTTGGTGATGATGCTTTGACTGGAGCAAAGAGCCAATATTAGCTCTAATTCTCCTCCCAGCTGCCATTTCACTAAAAGGCTGCATCATACCAGAGGGAGAGAGAAGAGACAAGGTTTGGAGAATCAGCACCCACCATTTTCCCTGGAACCCCAGCCGCCTCTTCCTGCCCCAGCAGCAGCACGTGCATGCCAGCTGAAGTGCAGGGACAGCACTGTGCTAGTTACACAATGCTTTTCAAAGCAAAATTAATCTAAGTGGGTGTATAAGAAGAAATAATTCATAAGAAAAAACTGTAAACTTTCATAACTGTAGTGTCATTAAAATATAAAAAAATAGCAGTCTGAAGATGTCTCTTTACCACCCCTGAAATTTCCTATGATAATTCTGCTACAGATTTTATTTCAACCAGGGCTAACCAAGCCCTCCCAAAAACCTGTTATTGGTCTATTCTAAGAGAAGGCCACATTACTCAAACACTCAGCTTCACTAAAATTCTTTCTTAAATTTCATTTTCATTATAAAAATAAGATGCCCTCATCAAATCCCCAGCCTCAAAGTCCTAACCTCCCTTGACCAACAAAACAGCACATCCAAGAGTGCATCTACCCTTGGAAAATCAATATCAGTACCAAAGAGAGAGAGCTGATCATGCTGGCCTTACATTTTCTAAAGTCCAGGCTAATGTGATGTCAACAGCAACACTTTCTGTCTTTTGAACAGGAGACTGCACAAATTTATTTGCAGTTTGCTACATTAGTAAAAGCATACCCAAACATAAGAGCATTAGCTCTTAAAATTATGTCCTATATTGATAATAGCACCATCTATTATTTGAGAACTCTGTGAACTGTTAAGACTTCTCTTCCTCATTATCTTCTCCTAGGGTATACTGATAATTTTTTATCAATTTTTTATATTACTTTAAAACTCAAGGCTCCTGCTCTTTTAAACGTCTTTTTCTGGTTTAGATAGATAAGATCTCCCTTGTCTTCCCAACATGCTCAAAAGCACTATTAACTAGTCACAAAATTCCTGCAAGTGAAGAGTTAGGCACTTAAGTACATATCCCTTAAGTACACTTAAGTAAACAGCTAAGTAGGCACTTAGTAGACTCAGGTTAGACTGAATCTAATCATGAGTGAGGTTAATGACTTATCAGTGTTCCTTGGTCATAAAGTCTAGACTGGATATTTAAACAGGAGACAAAATCTTAGCACAGTCCTCTCAGTGGTTTGTCTCTCTTAAATCACTTTGTCAAATCTGTTAAAGGATTCAGGTTTTGTATTCTTTACATCTAACTTGCATATTTTGCTCAAAGTAAAAGTAAAAAAAAAACCAACCAACCCAAGGACTAATACAGTTCATTAACACAACTATAAAAATGTTATCATTCACAGTTATTTTGGTCTTAATATTTTTCCCGTGTATACATTCAATCATACTGTGTTATTATTAGGTTTTTCTAACCACAAGTGCTGGGCAAATTGTACAACAACCAACTGACATTCAAGTAATCCTACCCTGAGAAAATCTGTTATTCCGAAACTGCAAAAATCCTTTTTTGCACTAATCCCACTCCAACACACAAAATAAAAAGCAAGAGGCTGCACTGCAGAGGCAGGCTTTGATAGTTTGGAACCAAGGAAGCAGTTGCTTTCACAACTGCAAGAGTTTATCATTTTCACCACAGATTTACTCAGGGTAAGTAGAGTACATGCAAATGAAATGCTTACCCCAGATAAGTGCTAGACATCTTACTTGAATAAAGAACCCCTGGGGACTCCAAAAGAATTTGTTTGCATCTCCTCACTTAAATAGAGTTTTCCAAATTAAAATCACAATTACAATTTGATGCCCACAAGGCTGTGTGAAGCACAGAATCTGGATTCAAATCAGTACTGAAAGAACAATTCAATAAAAGGATTTCTGTACCAAGAGTGATTTTGAAGAAGATGACTAACAGAACCAGTGGGTGAACGGGTAGTGGGAAGCATGCCAAAAGGGGTGACATTTTAACGTGCTCCTCTTGCCAGGTAAGAGCTTGTTCTCTTGTAATTGATACAGGGTCCGAGGACAATCTGCCCACCCCTTGCGAAGAGTGGAATTAGTCAGGGCTGGTACTAGAGATTTCCAGTCTCCTCTGCACAGAGCTGGCACTTCTGGTCTGGTTGCCTTCATTTTTCTTCCATGCCACAGGGTCTCCAAGACTTCCAGGAGTTTTGAAAAATGCCTCATGATGTGCAGGACGAATACTCTTGGGAGTGAGAGGAGCTGACGAAGGCTATTTGTGAAAAAGAAACAAAGCCCCAAAGTGATTCAGCAGAGCTCTCTCAAAGTCTACACACAAGCATTGAAACAGAGGACAGCTGGGAGACATTAATCCCTGTACCCTTTTCCATTACAAGAGAGATCAGAACAGGGCTGAGGGGATAATCTAGGATACTACAACCTGAAAAGTGTTGCAACCAGCTGATTCCAGAATTCTGACACAACCCTCCTGTCCTCCTAATGTTTTTCTGTAGCCATTGCATAACACATAATGACACTGTCAGATGGGGGAAAAAACCTTACATTGCTGGGGGATTTTAGAATTTCTGTAAGTTATAAAACCATTTCACTGTTCAGGACTAAACATGCTATGCTGGGCTATGACTTCAACAGTGTCCCACAGCCTGTGCCACGCCTAAGATGGACACACACAAGCTGGGAAGACACCAGCTCTCAACGTGCCAACTCGGCACTGACACAGAGGCACTGACACCCGCCTGCGGCACACGCTGCCATCAGGCACCTGGCACAGCTCTTTCATCACCACTGCTGCCCACCTGTCCCCCTTACCTGCTGCAGCTTCAGAAGGGTCACTGGGTGTCCCATACACACAGGGGAGTCCAGCTTAACAGCACTGCAAGATCTTGTAAGCACGGGGCTCAGGTGCAGAGCGGGGTGAGCCGGCTGCTGTGGATCCACCGAAGGGGTGGGTGAGACCTTGGGGGTGACAACGGCTGTGGTGCTTATGAGCACAGGGGTGGTTGATGCCAGGCTGGACACACTGAAATTCGTGGAGGCAGCAGCTGAGAAGGAGCCATCAGGAACTGAGGAGAGAGGACTGGTGAATGAGGGAGAACAGACGAGAGGGAAGGAAGCCAAGGCTGCTGATGGCACCATGACACAGGGTACACTTAGAGAAGGCAACTGGTTCGCAGCCAGGCTGATGGCACCAGGGGCTTGGTTTGCAGAGAACAGGAAATTAAAACTGCTTAATCCTAAACCAAAGAGAGAAAAAACAAAGCATTAATAATCGTGAAAGGGAAGTAAACTACTGTAACTTCATCTACAATACGAAAAGGGTGTGACAGTAAAGAAAAGTCAGCCAAGGAAGTAAACTATGACAAAAATAATAAAAAATAAGGAAGAAAAGTGTCACAATCCTCTAACTCTTTTGTCCAGCTCCCTTTCCTTCTTTGTCTTCATTTTCCCCCCTAATTGTCTATTCACGGTACCTGCTTCCATTTACTTTGGTCATATGAAGTACCAACCACACCCCTTGCTGTTTTCTGCTTCTAACTTTGATTACAAGCAACATCCTGGCTAAGCAAACTTTTTTTTTTCACTAACTGGAATCATCCTCTGCTATATGAAAACATAGACATTACTTTTAATGGGAAAAAAAACCCAGACAAACCAAACCCAACAAATGGGAGACATCCACAAGGCTATATCACAGAGGCATTAATTTTGCTGAGAACGGCTGAACTACTGTGTTGAAGCAGAAGCTGCTCAGGCTCCCAGCTTGTCTGACCTTCCAAAACACCAGAATCAGCATTTTGAAACTGAGCATCTCCAACCTAAGTGAAATGCCATAGACCCCACTCCCTGTCACAAGAGAATCAAAGACTAAAGCAATAATCATGGAAATCTGCCACACATCCTGTTCCCACAAAGGAGTCATCCACTGCATACCAACACAAAACATGGTGGACACAAAATCCCACTGCAGTATTTTCAGCTGCTTCCTCTAGATCCCCACAGTGTCATACAAGCAGGGCTGGCTACATTCCCAGTGCCTTGGGTTTCAGGGGTTATACTGATAATGCATGTTACAAGACAGTACAAAGTTTGAAGGTGATGAAATTCATACACTCAGGAGATGCTGCTGTTCTATACTGGCCAGCTTACTGCCAAATCTAGACTTCCAGCTCCTTTGAGTTTTCAATGCTGGATAAGTGTCTTTTTTGTACATAATTCAGAATTCATAACAGCCTTTTGCACATAGTTTCAGCATGCAAACCCCACATTGTTCAATGTTATTAATGCTTCAGAACCTCAGAAAAATGTCTCTTTTCAGAGGAGCAACAGTTCATATTGAGTCAAGAGATTTCAGAGTTACTAAACTACTACAGAGAACTGCTGTCAGGGTGTTTTATGCCAAATATTCACCTATTTGTAGGACTCAGTATTTGCTCAGTGAACAGATACAGAGGTTGGGTGCCTCTAGGCTATCCTTACCAGCAGTAGGCTGAACATAAAGATACTGTGGTTGGAAAGGTTGACTGGCATTTTCTTTAGAGATGTGCTCACTTCCTGGAGAGGGTTCATCAGGGTCTTTGTTCTGAGATTGTTTTTCTTGCTCCTGACAATCTAAAGGCTTAGCAGACTCCTTGTTTGCCATCTCTGGAGCAGCAGGACTTGCAAGGTCAAGATGATTTGTTTCTATATGTACAGCATCTGAACAGCCACTTCCTGGGGAAGATTCTGCCTTGGATGACTCAGAAGGCTTCTAAGCAAAAAACAAAAGCGGAAATGAGGAGTCCAAACAGAAATAAAATAGTGCAATACCTCTCATGCACCTTCCTCATGCATCTGTGCAAAGGAGCAGCACAAACCTGACTAGCAAATCACCAAGTTAAATTTTTTCTTTGGGGATTTGAAGAGTCATATTAGTGATGCCTAAACCTGTGCCCTTTGCTGTAGTTCACATTCAGTACTCGGACACACTACATAAGAAATACCCGACCTCCAGGATTACTTTTTTATTGATAAGGAAAAACACTTGATTCAAATGGTTTATATTCAATATTCAAATGGCTTATATGACATGGTGTTGAGCCCAACCCCTACTTTCAGTATTTAAGAGAATTCTGAGATAACTACACATCAGCTTCATCATCATTATCTTTCTCTCACCAGCTTGCTGTGGGCAACACTGGGCCTCAGAGAGAGGTACTCAAGCTGGAGAATAGGAGGAAAGAACAAATCACATTTGCTATAGCTCAGTAGAGTAAGCAATGCTGCTGCTGTCTGGGAAGGCCCAAGCTAACAGGGGAAGATGAGAAGTAATAATTACATTGATATCTTCCCCTCTGACCCATTGGTTTGCTGCAGAAAATGATCAGGACACTAATTCCAAAGAACAGCTGAGCATCACATCACTATGCAAAGCAACTCAAGTCCATTTTCTCCTGGTGGTGTGAAAACATCTCCCAGTTAATGCTTATACTTCCTGACACAGCCCACTTGCAAGTTTATTAACATGTGGGAGGCAGCATTTTTATCTCTCAAGAGCAGGGTACTGAATTTTCCCTTCTGAAAACACTGTCTTAGGCAAAAGGCTTTCCTTACTATGAGAAAGCCTGAGTGATAATGAAATTCACTTTACCTTGGGTACTACAAGTGAGAGGGGCAGATCACTGTGCTCCAATGTCTGCTTTTTGGCAGCTGGCTCTTCATCATCTACAGGCGCAGAGGGCGATGAGCACCTGTGGGAGCTGCGCTTTTGGCAGACACTGGGAGCCACGGCAGCCTGAGCTTCTGCACTCCTGTTTCCCAGGTCTCCTGCAGTGGGCAGGGGCTCACTCAAGTTATTTTCCTGAAGACCACCACACAACATAAAAAGGGATGAAGATGGGAAGCACAGGAAGGGTTGGTTGGGGACCAGGGCAGGTTTTCCATTTTCTGTTTTGGAGGCTGCTGGTGTGGGAGGGTGTGAAGCCTGGCTGCCGATACCATTTGGTAGTGAGAAGCTTGGCACATCTGCCTGAACCACAGGGAGAACTGCCTGAGGCAAAGGGTTAACACAAAAATCAGAGTCCCCAGGAACTGGAAGCAGGGAGAAAGGTAAGCTTATGTTGGAGTTCTTTGCTGAACTTAGTATTGTTTCGGTGTCACAAGCTTTATTCCTAAAAAACAAGAAAACCCAAATAGCAATGAAAAGAAGAAAAACATTTATTCAAAAATTAAACCCCTATTTTATCCTTAGAAGCAAAGAGATACATATTTGGACACAAGTGTGGAAAAATTCAACCTCCAAACAACAATTTTTACAGAGTTTACAAGAAGGGTCACTTTTTATCATTTCTAGTAACACAGAAGCAGAGTTCTCAGGTTTCTGATGGACCAATAATGCTTTTGGCTGCACTTGACTAGTCAATCATTCACAAGTGAATTCAAATTGGAATAGGTGTAGAGAAGACAGATGACAGACACAGATGCCCTTCCACAGAATCATAATTTGCTCAACCTACCCAGACAATAGGTCAAAGGATGCAGGAATGACCTATATAAACACATATGACAGAAAGAACTACTGAAGCAAAACACCAATGTTGGTGCAAGTACAGACTGGTGTAAAATGACCATGAAAAAAAAAGGAAAAAAAAAAGCCATGCTGATATCCACCAGTATTAAAATTGCAATAATGAGACTTTACGGCAATTTTTTTATCTCAGTCTAGTCAATGGAATCTGTCCTTAAACTAAACATGACAAGCACAAAGCTGCAACTGGAAAACAGTTAAGACCAACCTACCCAGTATCCTCCTCCATTTTCTGCCTGCAGACAGCTGCTAGATTTATCATTTTGGAACAATTTTCATCTGAATTCACAATACGGGCTGAAAGAACAAAGAGGCATTCAATTAATCACAGACAGGTTTACCAAGCATATTTTGATACTGGCCATATAAAATAATTGCTATAATTTTTCAGTCTTGACACATTTTTATAACATCCACTAATCACCTAGAGCCAGAACCTGCAAGACACTCGGAACACTCTCAGTCCCACTGGAGATGTGTTCAACATCATCATTTCCTATAAGAGGGAACTGTGAAAAGCCCTGTAATTACTTTATCTTTTTTAACAACTATCCATTAGATTGTTACAGTAAATTTCACTATATTAGGAACCATAAAATAAAGCAAGCATTTTGTGGCTAAAGAATTTTTCTTAATCAAGTTCTCACAGAAGAAACTGTAGTATAGCTGCAGTTAGTACAGAACAGAAACATTTACCTGCAGAAAATAAACTGCAGATTCAATTGCAGTATGGCCCAAATTCACCTCATGTAACTTTAGGCATTTGACTGGAGGTTCTAAACCAGGAGTTTCATTATCACATGCACAGCAGAAATATAGGTACCTCCAAAGAGTAGTTTACATATTTAATTATGCTGATTCACCCAATCAAGTGCCTTAAATTGGCACGTGCCCTCATGTGGGCAGGTCCAGTGGGATAGAAAAGAACATGCTTCATTAGTAGTTACCTTGCCTCTCCTGACGTGGGCTGCTAGGCTCAGAACTGACCTTCCTTCTGGTTGCTTCACAAGGCTGTGCACTGCTAAATGAAGAGTGACGTGTAAACCTTTGCTTTTCAGTAGCACTGGTCTGGTACGGGGCACAGGCTCCTCTCTGTGTCTCTGGCAGAGGATCTGATGCTGGGCTATGCCCTCTCAGCTCATCTGTAGGGACATAATATTGTACAACACTCCTTCAGGCAACACAGCTCATCATTTAGGCTTCTGCCATATTACCAAACTTGGTGTTAAGGGAAGAGGCAGCCTCTGTATTATCTCAAACCACACAGCACTGAAACAAACCTAGCACTCAGCACCAGTAGACGAGGTAAGGGCTTCCTTCCTATCAATTCTATAGCAGCTACAGCAGCAGCTACATTCCAGTGTGCTAGCCAGGAGGAGAAAGCGTACTAAGATAGTATTTACATTATCCTTCATTTTATTTCTTCTTGGCACTGTCCTGATGCAAATATCAAAGCCAAAGGGTTCCCTTCGCTCTGGCTTTTAGCCAAGGAACATCAGCTTACAGAGATGCACTATCCCACCACCTCATTCTTAGCAGACAAAGCTTTTGTAGAAGGGGCCAGATGCAAGAAACAGCCCTGCTCTACCTATTTATGTCTCCTGACAAAGAAAATAATTCACTGTATAATTATTAAGGAATCACCAAAATTTTGCAACCCAGAACAGCTGTGGACCCAGATTTGAAGATGTCAGTGCTATCTGCTATTGTTCTACAATTCATACAGTTATGCATACAGTTGTCTGAGTCAGTGTAAAAATACCTGCAAGACACAGTATCCTTCAACATCCCTCCACAGACCCAGATCTTGGGTGCAAAGTCTAACAAGGGCAAGCTTTGAGCTGGCAGCAATTAATAATCGCAGGGTATGCATTGAATGTTGAGCCATTCTTTACACACAGAAAGCAACCTTTTACTACTTGGGAAGGGACTGACTGTCAAAGCAAAAAGAAAATAAATGCAAGCTACACAAGTTACCAGCTTTTTCAGGGAATTCCACAGGCCCAATCCACTTGAAAGCTGGTTTGCGTCCTCGCTCCTCTGTGACATGGACTTTCTTGATCAAGCCTAGGCTGGTGAGAACGTTGGCAATATCATACAGTCTCCGTACCTTTGCTAAAAGAGAGGGCAGGAGTAGGTAAGAAAGGTTTACAATGCATATAGGACATAATTATGTGCTAATTTCATTTCAGACTATCACCACAGCTTTCATAGATGAGGTAGGCAAAATCAAACTGGGAGGGACTTAGGCCACCTCCCATGACGTGCCAGCTCCCACCTGATTGTCATTGCTACTTCATAGCTTAGTTGCTCAGGTTTAAACTCATCTACCTCATTTTGATGGATACAGGTTAGGGAATGATTACATCAACTTGCCCAGAAAAGGCAGCTACCTATATGTGGGTAAAGAGAAGCTGGGGGAAAGAGGCACAAGAGTGCACAGCTGATCACAAGAGGACACTTATTTATAACTTCTAAAAGTGTAACTCACTCAGAAAAATTTGTGACTCTAGTAAAAAACATCTTTGAGCTGACTATGATACCCACATATTTTCCATCTAAATTCCTCACATTTCTTCTTATATTTAGGGGAGAATTTCAAGACTGAAGTGCAAGTACTTTATTTTAAAAGTCTTTATCTCAGAAGATTTATTTACTAATGCTAAGTTCTCCCTTGTTATCCAAGGGATTGAAGTACTAATCCTCACTAACTGAAAGCAAACCCTGCCATTCAGCTATAAAAGATTTCTGGAGTAAAAAGGAGAAGGAACATATTTCTCCAGAGAGAAAATTAATTCCATTAAATTAAACAACATGCTTCAGTTCTGAAACATCATTCAGAGTAATACAGGAAACGGGGTTTAAGTATTAAAAAAAAATCAACAGTCAATTTTCTTCTTTATTCTGAAGCTGAACTTGGGAGTTAATTGTCAAAGTAACTGTTCTCCACACCAAGCTCTGTTTTCACGAATATGCATTTGCAATGAAAAAAAACCCAGAACATATTGCAGGGAAAGATGCATGAATTGCTTTTGCTGTTACACACTGGTGTCTGTTTGCTGTCAGTCTAAACATGCCTCATTTTCTTTACTCACTGACTGATTGACTAGCCTCTCATTAGCCATCTTACTTTTAAATTTGCTGTGGTCCACTGTATCCTGGGTTTCTTCTATCAGTATCTTTGCTGCGATGTCCAGAGTGACTATCTTGGTCTTGGAGACAAGGAACAGCATGACAAACTTTTGGCTCATAATCCGCAATGACTTGTCCTTTCTGCTGTTTGCAGACGCTGTGTTACAAATAATACCCAAGCCTCTTAGCATATGTCATCCATCACAGCCAGAAAACTAGTAAGAAGGTTTCTCACACACAAAATAAGTAAAGTATTTCCTTGCCAGAAAGCAGAAATTACTTGAAAGGCAGCAAATAACTGATTAATGCAGACAGGAGTCTCTCTTCAAAGGGCAATAAAAAAATCAAACTTGCAGAAACAGCTTTTATAAAGTGAAATTTCAAAGCTGATTCTGTATTATGTTACACAGTTTTGTGCCACTATAATTTTGTAGAGACTCTAATGGACTTTAACTTAAAACATCACGTGTTATATGGGCAGCATGCAAAGAATGGACAAATGAAGATGGTGTTTTCTGACAGGATAAAGACTATTACTGTCCAAGATACAGGTGGGGAAAGAACTGGATTGTCCAGCAGAACTTCCTGCCAGTCTGTAGGACAGAGGGAAAAATCTGTCTTGACACCTATGTTAGGGACAGACTAGAAGGAAGAATTCTGTACCTTCCATGGTGAATTCAGCACCTTTTTCCAAAGGATAACATTTTATTATTTAATTTAGAGGCAAAGCAAGGGAAAAAGTGACACAGTAAACTGAAGAAAGAGACTTGCATCTGTGTATCATCACACATTCAGTAATCATCCTACCAGAGGTGCAATCTGGTTCTGAAAAGTCCAGTAATGGTCTGTCTTGAGAATCTGGAATAGTTTCCTTTTTCCGTTCTCCAAATTTGTACTCTAAGTCCTGCTCCTTGTGCTGGGAGGTCATTAACTCTCCATACTGCAGCTCTCCTGCCTCCTGAAGTGTTTTCAGAGTTTGGCTGAGGTTGTGCC
Organism: Urocynchramus pylzowi; assembly: GCA_013397555.1. Lineage (NCBI taxonomy): Eukaryota > Metazoa > Chordata > Aves > Passeriformes > Fringillidae > Urocynchramus > Urocynchramus pylzowi. The sequence goes on from VZRH01008052.1 coordinate 372,427, forward strand.
GGCCATGCCAGCAGTATTGGTTCTTGGCCACACGGCTGACCAAGTGCAATGACTCGAGGACGTTCACGATATCGTAAATTCGTCTTCGCTCGACTCCTGTTTGGGAAGGGGGAGGGAACAGATAAAAAAGACATAGACACTCATCTTAGTTCAGCAGAAGCAAACAGAACAGGTTGTTCTCTAATACACATTTTCAGTGTTCACGTGGACACATTCTATTAGATACATCTATATTTGCACACTGAAAATCTGACTTATGCGTGGCCAGCTTCACGGTATGCTGCTCTTTGTCCGCTTTCTTAACTTCCAGCCCAGCCATGGCTTCAGCTTAAAGCACCTACACTGTGTTTGGAACTGATTGCAGTCTGCCAGCCCCATTCACTCAGACCTACCCAAACTGCCCCAGGGTTTTCAGAGCACTTTGGCGCTTCCTTACAGAGAGCTTCAACACTCAGACACATACCTGTACACAAGCCTGTGTGTAACAGGGCAGAAAAGGGTCCGTCACAGCATAGACATAAAAGCCCCTCATAAAGGAACCAGGGGGAGTGCAGTCCTCCACTTGCATTTACAGTGACACAATTACTTTTACTTACTAAGCAAGTGCCAAGTAAAGGGGCATCAACAGCTTCACAAGGTGCAGAGCGCAGTAGAATGAGACCTACTGTTCCCAAACGCAACAGAAACAAATTATCAGTGCTGGCTGGGTCTAGTCCTACAAGAAATTTATGAAATATGGCCAACTTGAGTTCAGCCTGACTGATGTGAGCAAGGCTGGGGACTGAATATGAACAGGTTGGTGGCAATGCTCACTGTCCTGAATGCTTGTGTCCAGTGCTGTTTGAAGAACAGCTGTTATATGTAACACAATGTACTATACACTGATGGCAGCATTTGCACAAAAAATCTTCTAACAGTTAACATCAGCTGAGCAAAACAAGTGCTAGTTAGGGTGAAAGGTTTTGAAAACTTCCCCGCAGGAGGCAAGGCTGTAATGTACCTGTTTACCCATCTGAAGAATAAGCATAAAACTTACCAGCCTCAAACACATATTGGGTAAAACAACTCATGAGCATTTGCAAGTGAGTGAAGAATTTGGAGCAAAACATAATTCAGAAAAACAAGAGTGCTACACATATCCTGGTGTCTGTGGGGCACCAGCAGTACAGCCCCCTTTGTGGCGTTTCACACTTCTTGGGTGAAGAAAGCAATATACATTTGTAGCAAAAGCTGTATCACAGGCATCATTTGTTACAGTGCAACATCAGCAGGGGGTAATTTTGGGGTCACTGAAGCAAAGGGATACAAGCAAGGAAGAGAAAACCAAAGGGAAAAGGACAACCAAAACCTTCCCCTTTCCGGGAGGTAAAATTTCCAGCAGTGAGTTTTAGAAGAAAGTTTCTGTTATTTAGAAAAGCAAGGCAATGCCTCTCCCAACACAGAATAAAGTACTATTCATATTCAGCTGTACAAGGCTGGAGCATGACCATCTCATGCAAATACAGAAAGGAGTAACTGCATAATCTAAAAGAACAATTAATTTAAAAAATAATTTATCTATTTACCTAATCTGTATTCTATCCTATTTCCAATTCACTCTACCAAGGCAAATAGATGGGTGTTTCAAGGCCTTTCTTAACGGGGTCACAGAAGACATCATTCTTCTGTTCCTTTTCTTCCCAAAACAGACAAATTTCATTTTTGCTACATCTTTTCTGTTAATACCTGAGTTTTCAATGTAGATAAAAGATTTATTAGTTTAAGTCCAATTTTGTAAAGCTCTTCCTAGCTAAGAAACAACCTCTCCAATGACTCAGATATTTTTGTAATTAATGTGTCCTGGCTGAGTCCACTTGCCCAAGTTTTACTACTTCTTGCAGATATTTCATTAATCTTTCAACTAAAACCAAACTTAACAGCAGAACCAGCAAATGGGCTACTCAAAACAAGACATTTTCTCATGGTACTCTAGCAGTTCTCCCAGAACCTTCCCATCACAAGGTGATATTCAAAGCTGAGGTAACCTTGATGAACCGTGTGATCTCGGAAGATAGGATGTCAAACACATTCAGAAGTCAGGGAGCAAACACAACTGATCTTCTACACATACCAGTTTGCAATCATTTCCCCAAATGTTTCATTTTGACAAAATTTGTTGTCAGTAAGTCCTCCTTCAGGGGGGTTGTAAATCCTAACTCCTTCAGTGTTCAACAGATTGAATATTTAAGACAACAACAGAGCTGGTAAACAGTTGGAAGCAAGATCTGTCTAGTAAAAAGCGCAGAAAGTCAGAAAGCAGATTTCAAAATGGTAGTGCTACCAAACAACAAAGACACTGAAGAATATTAGGCATTTCCAACTCTTGATTAGTATGATTAGAAGAGCATCCAGACCCTGGGAAAGGCAGATCTTGAAAGCAGTCTGTTAGAATATGATCTTTGGAAGGCCTGTTAGGTTACCCCAGGTGCTCAGTTACCCCAGTTTCACAGGTATACATACCAAGAATTGAAGCCACTTCATCCAAAGAAATGGTAGTTTTCTCAGTTGACAATGGATAATTTGGATAGCGAGCTAGAAACTTTTGGCACAAGAGTCCTAAGCTTTTCTGTTTTCTGCTGGGCCTCTGCTTTTCAAATTCATCAACCGTGCTGTCATCTACTATATCATACTGTTAAAAAATAAATGTTAACCCTTTAGTGCAGAGCTTTTAAAAGCAAGACATAGTCAAGTGAGGCATATTTCAGATGTTACCAGTATTTAAGATCAGATTTTCTAATTAAAAAAACCAAAAAAACATGGACACCTTGAAAGCACAGAGCACTTGGATAACACAATTGCAAGCTCTTCTTATTTCAGCACACAAGATAGCTACAGAAAAATTCTTATCTCTGCAATCATGAAATAAAGGTAATGCATAAGGAAAAAAACCAGTATGATCAACACCCAAGATTAGCAGATGATAAGATTATACTTGGAAAGAGTATTTCTTTTGGAAAGAAGGAAGAATATGCTCTCAAACACTTCTAGATCTAATAAAACAGGAGATGCAGAAGCCATCAAGAAGTTCCTGCAATACCTCTTTTTACTGACTTTTACAGTGACTCTATAACTTTAAGAAACTGATGACTGGGGAAGGGGTGGGGGCACTTTGCTCAGAAACTATAAAAGGTGCTACTCAGTCTTTGAACCTTAAACTTAGTCAAGATGTTAGCTTCAGTAATTCTGCAGGATGGTCTGAATGTGGTCTTTCTGACCCTGCAGTGGGAAAAAATAGAAACCAGAAAACTGTGGTGGCAAGAATGTAGGAAGAAGTACGTTTGTTTATCACAAAACAAGAATGATGGAGGATTATTTTGCACTGGTAACTCTGGGGTTATCTTCTGTGTTATAAAAAGGAAAAGAAGTCTTGCCTTCTGGCAAGGAAAAGCTGAAGGTGGTGGTAGCTGTTGAAACCTGGGTTTCCTAGCTTATGGGATCTTAAACTGTCTTTAGCTAGTTGCAAGTAAGTTACCTAGTGGCAAGCTGGCGCTCTGATAGAATTAAGTTTTTTATGGTATGGAAATAGCAGTATTCTTACTCTAAAACTTGTACATCTTTTGAATGTTACCATTCTAAGTGGAGAAGATTATTAAATGAAAGTCTTATTAACTCAAAAATAATTGAACTCTTTAATAGTGACCACCCCAAAAATGCTGTGTGATCTTAGCAGGCTTGGAGTGGTAATGAACTAACCTTAAACATCAACTACTTTTACCTACTGGACACTGTGTCAGGAATGATCTCTAGGGAACTGTTTGCTTTGTTATGACTATGAAAACTGCAGAATTTTCTACACTACTGTTGCTACTGCAGTTGCTATAAAAACTACACTTCCAGAGTGATCTTGTCAGAAGAAGGACCCAGAACTATTGTCCAGAGATATGGCTGGATATCCTACACGAAATAAAACCAGGAGAGGAAAAGCAGTGGTTGGAACAAAAAAA
>VZRH01008052.1:387554-408885 GCA_013397555.1 Urocynchramus pylzowi
TGGCATCCTGGCCTGGATCAGCAATAGTGGGGCCAGCAGGACCTGGGCAGGGATTGTCCCCGTGTGCTTGGCACTGGTGGGGCCACACCTTGAGTCCTGTGTCCAGGTCTGGGCCCCTTAGTCCAAGAAAGACATTGAGGGGCTGGAGCGTGTCCAGAGAGCAGCAATGAAGCTGGGGAAGGGTCTGGAGCACAAGTCCTGTGAGGAGTGGCTGAGGGAGCTGGTTTTTTTTTTCCTGGAGAAAGGAGGCTCAGGGAAGATCTTTATCATTCTTCTCATAAAGCAGTCCTTATCTCCAATGTGACAACCCTCCTCACCTGTGAATTTTATCAGTCTTTAGTTTTTTGTCCTTGTTTGAAGTTTGCACGTGCTGAGAAGATACCGCCACAGCTGTCCTTTCCCAGTGTGTTTTAAAGGCTTGCTGCTTCAGCAAGCATCAGCAAAGCTGTCACTGGACTCACTGCCCATCAACCTGCTATGGAAAGGAGAGCAGTTCCCTCTGGTCCCTCATGTCATATATGTGCCATGCTCAAACAAAACTGCCTGGCTGGTGCCAGCTTCTATAAAGCAGATGAGGAAAACCACTTAACAGCAACAACAATGAAAAAAGGGGAGAATCTCTTCTGCCAGTAGGACTGAAGAAGCTCTCAGACATTGATAAGATCCAAACTTGAAGCTAAGGAGCATGTTAGGCAGATTTCAGCATCTAAAGTAGAAAGTTGTTACCACAACAGCATCTTGTGATCACCAAACATCCATTGCAGCCACCAAACCTCAGAAGTCAGCTCTTCTGCAGGAGATATGGGGTTTTCACCTGAGCAGTTCCTGCTCAGGGAAGACACTAGCCTGCAGCCAGAGCTGAAACTGGGCTACTTACTCCATCACCATCAGCTGTAGTTATGGTCAATAGGTAGCTCTAAACTTGATACAAACATGTTTGCATGGCCAGTACAGCACAATGCATTTGCTCTATGGGGTGGGAGTGATAACACTCCATTTAGGCACTGGGGGCTGTTGGTGCCAGCTTACAGGGCCCTGACTCTCAGAGTGGAATCTGAAAGTCAGTGCTGGTCACATTCAGCATTTGCAGAGCTAGATGCCACACTGAAATGGAAACGCACATGCACAGTGGGAAGCCCTTTTCACCCAGACAGCAAGAGATGATAAGGACAAGACTGAGCCCTGAAGCACAGCTTTGTGCAAGTCTCTGTCCTGTGTGACAGAACCTGGTGCAGCAGTCTTCAGAGCAACCAAACTTTGGGGTGAAGTCTTGAATTCAAAGTGTACATTGCACACACACTCTGGTGACTGTGTGTCACATTATCTGGAGATTCTGGTTTCAGAAGTGTATTGTCTGGATGTTGAACCTGAGCTGGTGCCCCCTGACCCTGCACTCATGCTAATAAGCCCTCAGGCTAACAAACCCTCCTCGCTTCCATCATGGCCAAAGTAGTATTTAGAATTCTGTTGGTTATATCACTTTATTTTTTCTGTGCCCCTACTCCTCCCTTTTACCCCAAGGCCATTAACCAGTTTGCGTGGAGCTGCCCTAGACCTGTTGTTTTATAGTCTGCTGTTTTTCAATATTTCATTTCTTAGAGTTCTGAGCAAAGAGAGCTCCATGGTTCTTCAGGAGACTAATTGCAACCTGGCAGAGCAGCCGTGTTCACTAGCTGGACTATTTCCACACAGAAGCATTGTTTCCAGGCTATAGCAATACACATGCACTCATGTAGGGCTGCCCCTGGGGTAACAAACTAGCACTAAGCTGCTTCTGCACAGAGCCATATGATGTGTCTCCAGCTGTGGGGAGGTCAGTCTGGAAGCCAGATAAATTGCCAATAAGAAACAGAGCAGAGCTGACTATATATCTGAAGTCTCATACAACTGTGTTTTTAAAAATAATGACACTTAAAGAAAGCAATGGTCTGGTATTACATTTGATAGATAGTAGGGACTTATTTGAGCTGCAAAGGAATGAAGATATTCAGCACCTTCCAGAAGCAGACCCTAAATCTCTTGGTATTTGTAAGGATTTAGTATTATACTTACAATGCACTTCAAGGAAAATAGAAGTCTTACAGTTGGCACATGAAAGCTGTGATTTATCAAAATTTCTTCCCCAATATGAAAGGAAGCACTTGGAGGTGAAATAAATCAAAATACCTATTTGTAATGATCTTGTCAGGGGTTGAGGAGAGGATAGCATTGCCATCTTATATGTTTCTGCCATCTTGTATGTTTTGTGGGATATATTACAAAAGGTATCCTAGAGATTTCTCTAAATACATTTTCATTTCTCCAATGTTTGTAAGCCCAGAGTAATATTTTCCCCTTTCTTTTATGTATGAATATGGCTATTTTGGCAGGGGTCAACCACTGCCATAAAATTAACAACAGAACCCTGGCCTAATAAGGTTTAAAATGCCAATAGAAAATGGAGCTATGTGTCTCTGCTAAAAACCAAGTGCTATTTGATGCTCAAGACTTGCCCTATAAGCCCCACAAATCAGCTGGGGAACTGCTAGGAATTTGGTGCATTTTAGGACCTGCCTTACTACAACAGCTTATCAGTTGCAAGGGTTTGGATATGAAAGTAGTTTACAAGCCCAGAAAGCCCATCTTCCCTCTAGACAATTGCTCTTTTTGTTTCCCTTTTTACATTTCTTGCTTCAGTACACTATAGAGAAAGAAAGTCACATGAAAATACCCTCTCTCATCAACTGGTAAAATTTCCAAGTGGACTGTTCTCTATTTTTTTTAACTTAACCATCATGTGCTTAAGCTTGATATAGTTCATACAAAACAAATGGGAAATAAGATAGTCTGCTGGAGCCTTTGGAGCTTGTTTTGAGCAGGGGTTTACTAGAAGGATTGTCAAACTCAGTAATTTGTATTCTTTTAGAAAAATACAAACAATACCTCTTTTTGAATCAGAGATAACATTACCTTCCCTCAAAGATAACTCTGCCATATGCCCTGTAGGGGAGATGATAGCAAGAAATCAGAGGAAGGGCAGGGAAGGAAATCACTTAGATTGGGTCTGATCAGGCCTATTGGCTGCAATTAGCTTGTGTAAACACACTTAATATCCATTTTAAGGACTCCCATGCTCATACAATCTGTCAGTCACAGGAAGGATAGCAGGTTCAGGGAGGTACCTTGGGCAAAGCTGTACAACACCCATATTGCCTGGTATTTGCAGTTAGTGTTGGTGGGTACAGGAAAACTCAGGGATGAGCATGTCAGACTAAGCCAGAAATCTGCCCTGAGCAGCCCTGTGACTCACAACTAGCAGGAACAAACACTTGAGGGAAGTACATCAAATCAGAATATACAGAAAGTGATCTTTTCCCTGATCATTCTTCCCAGGCCCAGGACTTCAAGGAATTTCCTGAGAAAGCACTTGCATCTAGGCAGTCACGTTGAGCAGCCACCTCTGAACTTGGCCTGCACAAAGTCGCTTTTGAACTCACCTGCTCTGTGGGCCACCTCAGTGTTCTGAAATGACAAGTTCCACACTGGAATTACACAGTGGAATTACACAGTGTGGAAAGTACTTTGCTTTGAAATACGATGTCTGACTGAGTACAAAGGTTTTCTTTACGTTAAGCTAAATACATTAAAACAGTAAAAAAGAGCAAATGAAAAGCCTGCTATGATATACCACTATAGGATTGATCTCCAAGTGTGTTAACACACTAGCTGACTTGCAGGTGTAAATCACACATTTAAGCAACAGTGCTGCTCTTATTCCCAAAAGCCTTCTAGAGCACATGAATGAGATGCTGTGGGTTTGAGCTGCAGTGTGTGCAACCAGAGGCTTCTGGCTCCTTTGGGAATTCAGTTGCAGCATGAAATTGATCTCTTTCAGCTACTCTGGTTGAGCAGGTGAAAAGTGAAAATAATTATCAAGGCTCTGTTGCCCCTAGTAATTGAGTGAAACCTCTGAGTATGCCTGCACTGCAGCTTGCTGACATAGTTTGCAATTGTCTGAAATGAGACAGTGCTCAAAATAAAGAACAGCACTGCTTTCCTCTTAAACGTCTGGAAAGCTGCAAAAACTGGGTAGTCCATCACATGCCTTTAAAACACTACTCATTTTCAGTGCAGGCATTGAGTGAATTGCTTATTCAACATATCTAGTGTCCTCTTGACACATAGCTGGGAATGCCAATAATTGGGCTCAGTGTAGTGGCTTGTCTCTTTAGATGAAATGCTAAGAACTGATTTTACTGATGCTGCCTACACTATGAAGGAAGAATGCTGTATCTGACCTAGATAATTGGCACCAAACATTGAATGGAAGTCACTCATATTATTTGTTTTGTCTGAATACCAAGGATGGTTAAATAAAAGCTCAGGGCTCACTTTCATTACTTGGTAAAAATTGTTAATAATCGAGTGCTTAAACCTTCTCACTCATTAAGGAATCAGAATAATTTCCCAAAAAGTCAGGAACTGATTTTGCTCTTATTTTCAGTTAGTCCTTTTAAATTTTTTTTTTCTTTTCTTTTTCAAATGATCTGTACAAATGGGAAACTTAAAGATGCTCAGGAGGGAGGAGGGTTGTTAAAGAGCCACCAACCTCCGTGTTCAACAAGTATATGAGAAAATAATGAAAAAATGTTAGCATGTATATTCTGGTTCTGAGATTTACAAGGTTTGAAGTTTACAATGGGCTTTGTTCTGGATTAAGCTTAATCATTCTTTTGTTGCTACCTTAACAGCAACAAAAAAAATTACTAGAGCCAGTAAAGAGCCACTTGATGCACTCACCTGAATGGACTCTGGAGTCCACAGTTAGAAGCTCACACTCTTGCCTGGGAGAGTGGGTTGTCTTGGAATAAAGACAAGACAAATCTGCCCCTGAAACCTGAACTTCTTGGCTTCCATGAAAGTATGATTAACAACCACTAGGACAGCTTGGTATCAAAAATCCAGGAGGTGTTTTTAGACTTGCATTTCTAACCAGGTTACAGACATGGAAGGAAGCTTGAAGGACTGGTGCAGGCCCAGAGGAGAAACAGGGTTTCAGATCATCCTGCAGTCAGCTGCATTGGGCTTGACCCAGTCTCTGCACATTGTGCTGAATGCCTAATTTTGTACTTTCTGCAAGAAGACCTTGGCTTTAGGAATTCCAGATAGAGCTTGGCAATACCCTAATTAAATGTGAAATTGGGGTCCAGATGGTGCTCATGCATGTGTGTTCCTAGTTGTGTTGGATCTGGACATTCCTACATGTTTTATGGAATCACACAGAAAGGTGTGTAGCAAATTGATGTTCCTAGGGCACTGGAGGGAAATGGTGGACACTGGAGGGAAATGCTGAGTGGTTTGGAAGATGAAGTTGCATCCCACTGCCATCTCCAGTGAGGATTCTTGGTTGTATTTAGTCCAAGAACAGCAGGCTTTCTCAAGCATTCAGCTCATACAATAATGTGGCTTTTTGTACAAAATCACAGAACAAATGGGTCTGCTGCCACTGGCTGGTGACTGGTGACATTGATTCAAGGTCAGAATCTTGTTCTCATCGCTAGAGATAAGCTGGAAGTATTTACAGAAATGAAATGTCCTTGCTCTGATTGAGACTTGATAACTTGTCTAGCTGAGAATGGACAAATACCTCTTTTCTTGTGAAGAGGCTTGTATTATCAGTCTCACAAACACGTGGATGGATTTGTTAAAGTTGCTGCACTCCCCACAAAATTGGGAAACATGTTAAGCACAAATTATTCAGCATTTGTGTATACAGTGAACTTAGGCACATCAATCATAGATATACCTAATTGAAGGTTTCAGGGTTTTGCTTTTCTTACGTTGTCTGTGCAGATGCAGTGTGATATAGAGTAGATTTGATTCATGAGGATGCTGATATTTAGAAGGATTGGCTGTCAGTCAATATTGGTTCTGGAAATCTACTGTTGCTGGAATGAATTTGACAGAACAAAAGTTCTAAGTATATACCTGTCACTATACATTTGTCCTTCCTGACCATTTTTATAGGTGTTACACTGGCATCTCAAATGAAAAAAAAAAAAAAAAAAAGTTAATAGTTCAGAGGTGAAAACAACAGTAAGTAAAGGATGTGGTAAAAAAATGCATGGGGCAGTCTTCTGTTTTCTGAGTAATTTCAATGAAAGTACATTGATATACATCTGTTCACTGAACAAGGTAACTCAAACTGGAGTGTGAAAAACCCTATTAAACTGAGGGGAAGGACAGAAAGACATGCTTCAGCTACTGTTTTAAACCAGATTGTGAATATTCTATTCCTACAGAAAGATCCATGACTTGTGGATCCACCATGTGTCATGTAGGCAGAGGATAAATTCAGCATGCTGTCAGCAAGAACTGTAAGGACTTCAGTGTACACTCACATCTGCATCCTTCTCATGCACTTGGTTTATACTGTCATCAGGTTTGAGTTTAGAGATGATGTTGGGGTTTTTGTCCTCTACTGCAGCATGGGGTCTTGTTCTCTCCATGATTTTTCCAGACATTTCCTGCTCGATAATTTCTCTCTCTCTTGTGGATTCCAGTGTTCTATACTCATAGCATGCCCATGATACACCTTTTGAGATGTTTAATGATTGAAACAATTACCTTTCCTTGAGTGGGTGAGATATTCTGTCATTTCAGAGTAGACTCTCTTGGTTTTTATTCTGTGAGACTCTGAAAGACACAAGGGATTGGATTCAAAGCACAAGACATGTGTTTGAGAACTTTTTATGTCACTCCTGTATTTTCAACCTTTGTATTTTTATTAAGAATAATATGGACACACCACTTTTAAATAAAGACATTTCCTTTTCTTATGTATGTCCTGTCTGTGTTTCTACAGAGTATTCAAAGAGATGTTCTCAGGAAGGTGTGTTACTGTGTTTTCTGGGAAACCACCTTCTGTGAGCCACTGGACTTGTCTGTTCAATATGTCATTCAATATATCTAGCCTTGGGTCCAGATTCCACGGCCTGGTTTTGATCAAGTGGATGACAGTAGCATAATTAAGTAAAGGGATATGACCAACATGACTCAGCCTGAACTTTAGTCTTGAAATATTCTTACAGATTGACAAGGACAGGACAGGAAAATAAAACAGAGCTGGAAAGGAAGTTAGATTATTTATTAAACATTTGATGTGACTGTGCTTGAGGTATAGTGATTCTTCTTGCTGCTCATTCCAGTCTGTCTGCCCCTTGCCTTTCTGGAGGTCACTGCCAGCTGAGGTGTCTGCCTGACTGCTCTTTAAATATCTGGAATGATTTGGCTTAATGAAACACACACATACACACACACACACACACACACACTCTCAAATCCAGGTTATTGTAATCTCATACTTTCTTTAGCAGACATGCTGGTTTAGGAGTTCCTGTCCCTAAAGGGTACAAATGGATTCCTTCTGACCCCAAGGAATTGTCTGGCCTAGTTCCCAGCACAGCCCCAGAAGTGCTTGGCACTGTGGTGAAGGACAAAGTGTCTGAAGATCAGAAGAGAGAAGAGGGACCTTCCTGGCACAGGATTGCCTCTTACAGAAGGACACAGGCAGCCCAAGGACAGGCCTGGTGTCTCATGGGAATGGTTTCCACCTGCCAAAGGGCTTATGATCTTTCCATAGTTCTCCCTCTGCTTCCCATCTCCATTAATTCCTGATTGTGGCATGTTTTTAATTTGGATCAATTTTTAGTCTGGATCATTCTACTGATATGGTTTAGAGCATGATATGCTGAGGAGTTGCCTCAGCATAACACTGGAAAGAGCGAAGGAAATAATTCCTGGAGTCCAGAAAGGAGGGGCAAGGAGAAGAAAACTCTTCTAAATTGGCTTTGCAGCAGAAGGAAGAAACTATAGTGTTCCAACTATCTCCTACAAAAAAAGCAGTAGCATTTTCTTTCTACAAGAGGTGCCTTAGAGGGGCTTCTCTCTTCAGTTGGCTCCTGTGAGTGAGCTGCAGACTTCTGTGGGGCATGGGATGAGGGGCCAGCTGAGTCTGCAAGATGTGCCTCGCCCAACCACTCCAAAGACACAGCCACCACAACAAACCCAACATTTCTCCACAGCAAACTACATCTCTAATGTGTCTCCAGTAGGCTGATACAGCTGACACTGGTGTATACAAAACTCTTCTAAACGTGAAGGAGATTTGGCCTTTTCATGCAGCTTCTTGTACAGCTCAGACAAGCACAGAGCTGTCTGAGAGGATCTGCAGATGTTGTTGTGTTAGAGAGGAGTCCTGAGGCAGTGAGAGCTGTAACAGAGCACCCTTCCCTGCATGATAGGCCAAAGACAAGACTGAATGTGTAGAAAGAAGCAGCAGTGGTGGTATTACAAGCCTTTTATAGACAATTTCTATCAAGAAAAAAATGCTTTTCCACATCTTAGCTATTGTAAAATGCAGACTTGGCAGAATTTTTCATCTTGGCTCTAGTATGTCGAAATATGTCGAATTTTTGAGTTTGATTCAGCAACACCTTGAAATTGTATAGCCTGGGGGTTTTGTTGCTTTTTTTTTTGTTTTGTTTTCAAGCAAAGGAGGTCAAACTAAATGAACAAAATGGTGCTTTCTGGGGCTAGAGTATATGAAAGATTCATTCACTCTTATTCATGTTCTCCTTTATAGTTACAAGGCACAAACTAGCTACCATAGCAAACCTTGTTAAAAGAGGAAGGGCTCTCAGAACTGGTCTTGCCTTCCTGTTAACTATCTGTTGTTCTACAACTTTCAGTTGTAAATGAAATGCAGCATTAAAATCATCCAATATTATCATAAATATGTTTTGGACAAAGTAGATAATGTTATACCATGTACCAGATCAAAAATACGTGTGAACTTTAAAGCCAAAAGTGACTCTCAGGTGTTGGAAGATTTAGTGGCTTTGAAAATTTAAATTTGCTTAAATTCCAGACAGTCTTAAGTTCTTCAGACTCTGAAGGCAGCCATTTGAAACCAAACTGATCAGGTCATCATCCTAGTCAGATGTGTCAAAACAACCCTTACCAATGGAGGGTGCATGGAAATTCATATCCAGTAGATGGATTTCAGGTCTTGACTTTGACCATTCATATTCCTAAAGTCCTGATGCTTTCAAACCACTCAATAATAACAGTTTGCAGTAAAATCTTTTGGTTTGGCCCTTTCAGAAAGAGAGTGCCATGTAACTGCCACGTGAGTCTGTGGAAGGGTGACTATTGAGGCTATTAAATGATGTCTAATTAGATCACATAGTATTTGAAGGGTGTCTATGTAGAAGAGAATTTAAACCCCAGCTATCATCCTAATAGTTACTGAGGAGCTGTGTCTGGGGACAGATGATCTGTGGGCTCTGTCCCTGCTTTGTTGTGTGACACAGAGCTGGTCACTGCACTGTGCTGTTTGTCAGTCTCTCTGTCTCCAAAGCAGGGAGGAGGATGCTGATCTTGGTAAAGCTATTTATGAAAATAGGAAGATATTAATACTTATTTATGCAGTGTCCTAGTTATGCAATCTGCTTCAGGTCAAATTTGGATGTCTTGGAAAAAAATCTTCAATCTGTCAAGGGGAAATGTATCTGCAAAAGCTGCTGCAGAAGAGCTGCCAGACCAGAACAACAGGCTGAGCAGAAAGCCTAATACATGTACTGCATACAGGTTTCTGTTAGCTGTTCAGGTCCTGGTAGGATGATACCTTTCTGCCTGAAAATAACTTGATTTTCATCTCTCAGTTTTCTGGCACTTGTGTGGCAATCACTTTGGAAGGGGCATCTGTCGTTTCCTCCAGCAGTCTACAAGCCAGAGCTTGTTTTCACAGTCATCTGCTAGATGCTCTCAGCATGAGCAGTGTGTCACCTTCTGTCACAGAGGAGACAGGGAGGGAAGGAAAGAGAGACAAAGAAGGAATAATCAATTAACAAGGCAAAAGGCTAAAGGCAGAGAAGAATTAAGTAGAAAAGGAGTAGAGAACAAGGGGTTCCATAAAAAAGAAACAGGTGAAGAAAAGAGTAAGATTAGTGGAGGGAAGATAGTGATTGCTGTTATGCACTTAAAAAGGCAAAGCATGCCTGTTCACAAGGCCTTGTGCTTTTTGTTCTTGGGGAATAGTGGTGGTTGGAGTTAGGCAATGAGGTCTATCCCTAGGGAAGATCCCCCCCAAAAGATCCCCCCTGACCTGCTCCTAGCTGAATCACATCACACAGCTAATGAAACAGCAGTGCCATTGCAGTTGCCAGGGCAGCAGCTCCCACCATCTCTGATCTGTTACCAGTGGTGCTCATGGGGGAGAAATGTGGCCAGAGTAGTCTGGAGCAGGACAGGGGTCAGTGCCAAGGCAACTGAGCACCCTTTAAGGAGATAGATGAGCAGTTTTCTCTGAAAAAGTATGGGCCATTCTTCAAGCTCATCAAATAGACTTAGGTTTTAGCTCAGCTCCCAACAACACAATTTAGCTGGTTTCTGATTTTTACCGTGTGTAAATCTTGTGTGAGCTGCTGGCTGTCAAAACTCTGGCTAGAGGTAGGGCTAAGTCTATCAGACTACTGCTTTAGGAAGGAGCAGGCAGCTGAACATAACTTCTCTCCTGAGCTTTTAGAAAGTGCCTCATGCCCATTTAGTCATAGCCATTCTAAGAAATATAACCCACACTCCTGAAAGTGCCTTCATCTTTGTAAAGAATAATCATCTTTTTTCCAGTGGACTGTTTTCAGACATTTTGGAAAAGGCAACCTAAACGAAACATATTTGCAGTAAGTTGTCATTCTTTAAAAAAACACAGAAATTTGTGTTACAACAAAATATTGTGGGTTTCATGTGCTCTTCCACATACAGATCTTTGCTGTACTGTAGTATTATAGAAGCTACTAATTGCATGTAAAGTGTTGTAGTAGAGGAAGATGGGTGTCTGGAAGTGAGGAAAGATCCTGACTGTCCAGCCAGGAAGCAAACATGTATATTTGGTTTTGTTTGCCAGGAATCATGACATTTTCAAGCCCCTGGATATGCCTGGGAGCACACATGGCACAACAGCCACCCATTGTAAGGGGAAGCAGTGGATGTGAGACAAAAGCAGCACGTTGAAGTGAGACAGTAAAGCAGAGGAGGTTATAATAATAATAATTTGGCTGCATAAATTATGAAGTTCAGATTTTTATTCTGNTTTTTCTTTTTTTATTTTTCTTTTTCTTTTATATGGGTCTCATCCTCTGGCGGGACAGTGCCCAGATGTCTATCAGCCCATCTTTTCCCTCTTATTCACATACCCTACTACTGTGTTCCCCTTTCTAGACACCAGGTGGTGTTCCACCATGAGGATGCTGCGTGGCAGGAACCATTTAATCTGAAGAGAGACGGGCTCAGAGCCTCAGGCAGCACGGGGAGGGCACCGTCTGAGGACTTTAGGAAGGGGACACTCACTGCCTGTGAGTTCCTGGCTGTCACTGCAAGGAGACTGTGGCAGTAACTAGAAAGGACCTGAGGAGGGTGGGAGTGAGCTCAAAATACCTCTTTGCAGATCTCGTTGGGCTGATTAGTTAATGTCTGGCGAAAGAGATTTTAATGAGTTGTTGGACTTGCATGGGTAGGAATCTTTTCTCTTGGAGGATCTGGAAGAGCTGTGTAGCTGGCAGCCTGCTGGTCCTGGCAGCTGTCTGGATCCCAGCAGGGGTCCTGCTGCCACTACCAGGAAATTTCAAGAGTACTGTGCAGCCTCCTGCTATTTTATGCTGAGAAGTAGCCCCTGCAGGCACCACAGTAGAAGTTACAGCTCTGAAAAAAAAGGACAGAATATTAATGTCGCCTTCCTAAGTTGAAGGACAATTAATGTCCCTTCCTAGCAGGGACTCTGTCAGGCGACTGCAGTGTGGACAAGGATTCCCAAGGACTGTTCCAGCTGGGTGCCTTAGACAGTCTGTGGAGGCAGGAGGAGCTGAGGGTGGTTCAAGGTCCTGCTTGACATGCTGGAGCAATCACCTGCAGCTCAGGATAGACTGTACACAGCTGAAGCCATACAGGCACGTGTTAAGCTCAGAAAGACACTGTCCTTGGGAGGAAGGTGTTGGAAAAAGAAGTGGCAGGGAGGAAAATCACAGACAACTGGTCCATGGAGATCCCTCAAGCAAGAGGGGCCCTTCAGGAAGTCATACACTTCTGACATTTCCTTCAGATTTTATATTATATCCCATAATATCTGGTCTTTGTCATAAAACTTGATGTGACAGCCTGTGCTTAAGGAAATCTTTTATCTTCATCATCTCTAAAGATAGCCTCCACTTTTCAGAAGAAGCACAAAGCCCAGAATTCCTAAAACTACTAATGCGAAAAAGCAAAATAAAACCAGATCTCATTATATACCTGGTGGCCATTTCTTATGACAGTGTTGTGGCTGTCAACCTATTCCTTATGTGGGCTTGGCCTTCAGCTCAGAAGTTTCAAAATTGCCTTCTCCCCTGCTGCCACTGAGGAAAAAAAAACCTTTGCAAATCTTCTCTGTAGTTATGAACTGCACACTGATCATGTTTGAATTAAGGGAAGTGTTCCTCATAATGACTCACCATGAAACATTCATGCTTGTTCATCGTGTCACTTGGTGAATGTATTTTACACAGATTTTTACACAGGATAGCAGGAGACATAATGTGCATGCCTTGGCCAGCACCTTCCACGGATGAGCTGGGCTGCTTCTGCTCTAAGATCTGTAACAGTGGGCTCCAATGTGCTTAGATGCTCCCACTTAGTTCTTTTTCTGGTAAACCCATGAGGGGAGCCAGGGGTTCAAGTATGGAGCGAATCCCAGCCAGCTAATGAGGTATCCAGCATTTTCAGGGCAGGCAGTGATTTGTACCTGTTGTCCAGATCCCTTGCAGAATGGGAGCCTGGGACTGTGACTGTCCTGCTGACTTGTAGGTAATGGTCATCTAATGTCCTATGGTTCATGGTCTCTGGTCCTTCTCCCCACAAAACATGCATTTCTTGTGCCCCATATCATGTTTTTTCCTGAGTATCTCCAAAAGCTAGGCTTTTCCTTGATACAAGGGAAAAAATCACCAACCAACAGCTATACATTAAAAAACTCATCAAAGATAGATTGTTCATTTTATATGTCATTTTATTATTTATTGCTTAAGTGCTTCTTACTCTGATTTTCACATTTCATGTTTTTCCTGCACTGTAAAGTTTGGGAATCATTATTTAATTTTGGTGTCTATAAGTAGAATTAGACACCTGCCAAAGTGACACAAGCCTATCAAACAGGTACTAGCATCAAGGGGTTTACTGGGCAAAGGAATCCTGAAGCTATACATAAAAACATCAAATGGCTGATCTGGTAAAGTAGACCCTGACTTAAGGGGAAACATTATAAAACTCTTTAGAGCCTTGAGAATGGCTAGGCATGAATTATGCTGATATATGTCCACATTACATTTTTATTAAGAAAGATAAGGCTAAAACAGGAAAATCAATCATATTCAAGCAATCCAGAACTACCAAATACATCTTCAACTGCATTAGGCAAGTATTTTTATTCATTTATGTAGACAAATACTTTGTCTTGGTCATAAACAAAATAAAATGTGTGTTTTTATCACTGGTCTGTTTAAGCTTTGCTGCAGACATAATGGAACAAAATGGCACAATAGCCTAAGGCCACACATTTTGTCTGAGGAGCCAATACTTTCTCTTTTTTGTGCCTCAGTGCATATTTATCTTGGGAGAAAAACATTCTTTTACCTTGAAATAAAATATTTCTCAGTGTTTTGTGTTTGATTTTAGTGCTGAACATATTTTCAGGAAGAATGCAGTTAAAGAACTGTTCTGGAAACAAAACTAAAGTCTAACCTTTGAAAGCTTAGTAATGTGAAATGCAAAAATCTAAATCTGTAGTATGCTTCTGTGTAGCTGAGGTGTTTTCTACCAGAAAGCTTTAGCAAAAGCAATTCCTGAATCTGGCCACTTGAGAAACATATCATGCACCCCTACTCTAGTTATGGAATTTAATCTATTTCTAGAGGGACCTGTGCTATATCATTCCACAGTTCACTAGGATTCTGCTTCTTATTCAAGAACACTCACTGAACCAAAGAAATCTAGGTTTGGCTCAAACTAATTAAACTTGTGAGGATTTACAAACATCAGTCAAAATCTTGCCAGCAAAATATTCAATGGGATACACTGTAGAATCTCAAACCTCTCCCTGCAAATTGAACAGCTTTCCTTGGATCTCCAGCTAGGAGTATGAGGCTTAGGGGATATCTTTGATTTAAATAGGGATTTTCAGAGCACAAAATGGAAACAAAATGCTTGGGGACCAAATTGTTTTTGCAAGCTTTTCCTCATAGGCTGTGCTGAATGTCTAAAAGTATTAACGGCTGAACAGACCATCAGTTTACGGATGGAAAGCTGAAATGCCTTAACCTGGCCTGTTTATGCACTCCTGACTTGGTGTCATGGTAAAGCAAAGCATATTAAACTATGCTAAATATATGGGATTTATTCCCTAGTTGCAATGAGTCAGAAGCATGCAGATGGTTAGTTAAAATCTTTCTGGTGATGAGGTAGCTTCTTAGACCACACTAACTCAGTTGCTTGCAGTTAACTTTAATGCCTGTTGTGGTCTTGTTGTTGTACCCTTGCTAAATGATAAAACAGTCTTAATTTTTCATTCCCTGAGCAATAATATTGCACCTGGCACCACGCACACAACACCTGGGTGTAACACAGCCCAAGAATGTTCTTCAGAGCCTACATGTCATAAAACAATTTCCATTCCCAGGTCCTTTCATGAATCCCGAGCGAGGTGGGAGGATTTCAGTCTGGCAGATTGGTGTATTTTTATATTGGCACTGCGTCAGCCTGCAAAGCTGTGAACACGATTAAGGATTAGTGACCCACTGAGCACAGAGTGTGCTTGGGTTTGTGGAACTGGCTCCTCTCTCAGAGGCTGCATGGTGCTCACCAGCAGATGCCTTGTGCTGGTGAGTGTCACACAGACTCCGAGAGGAGAGCCAGTTCCATGAACGCAAGCGTGGCCAGCCCATCTGTCACAGGATTCAGGCTCTTTGGGTTAAATCTGCTTCCTTCATGTAACTCATGCTTCTGCTGGGTACAATCCTTATTAAAGGATCCCTAACTTAATAAAATTCAGACCGGCTCTGTTAGGAAGAAAATGTGTACTGAGCTGAAATTTTTTAAAACCACGTTGCTGATACTGGTGTTGAACTTTTTCTGCATGCTCTACCTCTCACATGGTGTGCTGAGGGGTAAGAGGTGCTCAGAGCATTATGAACAGCAGGTTCCAGAGGGTGAACCCACTCCTGCTCAACAGGAAACCCACAAGCTGTGATGTAGGGCCTCTGGAAGCCTTGCACCTTAACAGAAGGCATCTGGAATTGGGTTTGGATGGGACAGGCTAGGATGTTAGATGACTGTATTCAGAGAAGTGAATTGAACAGAAGATACTTTTGTTGCCTTCAGAATAATGTGATGGCATTATGACTCCTTTAGTGGTAGGCTCTGTGGAAGATAGGAGTTATGTCAGAAGCTGTAGCACCTACTGAAGCCCTGGTATTCGGTGGTGTGTGCCATCAGACACTCCACTTTCCAGTGAGGAGAGCTCCCTAGCTCTGGAAATTGGCAGGAAATATCCAACCCAGGTTTGTCCAGAGAGAAAAGCAGCTGATTGAGAAAAGGGTCAGAGGCAGAGGGTCTGGATCAGAGATGACAAGTTTCTTCCAGAGAGCAGGAAAAGAAGTTTCAGAGGAAATTATGGATCCAAGCTGGCAGGAAAACTTTAACAAATATAGACCAATATGTGTGTTTGCATGTTTTACTGCAGCGTTTGCCTCGACTTGGTAGAGGCCATGCAATACAGAACTCGACCTTCCATCAAACCCAGTACTTCTGAGTAAAGCCACTGCAGTTGCTGGCTGTTCTGCCTGGGTTAGATGACAGACACCATGGGGGGGTGAAGGATGTCACTGCCAGGATGCTACTGAAGATGCCAGTCTGCTCTGAGGAGCGGTGTTACATCCTCACCATATCTAAATGTAGTTGTGATGAACTACAAGACTCTAGAGTAAATATTCACAAGCAATTTGGCATTCCCCTTAGCAAATTCTTCTTACACTGCATACCTACACTTGAACAGCTAATGAGCTGTACATTTTGAGTTTAAAAGGACAGATGATGTCATTCTGACAATATTTATTGCCAGGTTCTTCCTCCATCAGAAATCACGGAATGGGTCAGGTTGGAAGGTACCACAGTGGGTCATCTGGTCCAACCTCCCTGCTCAAGCAAGGTCATTCTAGAGCACATGGCACAGGATTGTGTCCAGATACTTCCTGAATCTTCCATCAAAGGTAGCTCCACAATCTCTCTGAGAAATCTGTTCTACTGCATGGTCACCCACACAGTAAAGAAGTTTCTTCTTATATTCAGGCTGAAATGTCTGGGCTTCAGTTTCTGCTCAAGGAGAGGGAAGAAGCAAGATCTGGGAATGATTTCTTTCTGAAGATAGTCTGTGAATAGAGGAGAAATATGAAGAAGAAACTTTATTTTGGAATATATTTTCAAATGATGCTGAGGGATATCCTCTCTTAGAAAATGGAGATATTTAGAGAACTTTATAAAACAGGTTGTTCCAAAACTGATGGGAAGAATACTAAACAATAAATTGTATCTCATGAAATGCCTTTCTTCCATCTACTGCTTTTTTTTCTTCACCAAACCTTGTATCTAACTATGTTTCTATTGCACTTTTCAATACTTCTTTACATAAAGGTCGTCTCTGTTAGCTATTTACTGTGCTCAGCACCAATTACTCTCCCAGGCAGTAGTTGTAACAAGTAATATAGCAGCCCTACACCAGCTCAAGTGCTTCCTGCACAAAGGTTATCCAATCCAGTTCCTACTGAAATCACTGTTACAGCCTTTTATTGGAATTTGATCAAACTTTTAATTTTATATCCTTTTTTGAACACTGAGGCTATTCTGTATCAGACAAAAGGAGCACAGGGACCTCACAAAATTGTGTAGTTATTGATGAATAATACTGACAGATTGCTTGCTAATTGCCATTAGTTATTCAGGTAGTTTCAGCCAGCCAATGGCATATTATTAATCCTACTTTAAATCTAAAGATGATTCTCTCCAAAGTCTCCTCTTTCATCTTTTTCATTGTACTGTAAGGTCTATTTGCCATATTTTAAATGAGCTATTTTTTATCCTGTCTGAAGTATTGAAAAAAAATTACCATCTTAGTAATTACTTCAGAATAGCAAATTACCAGTCACAGCATTTTATCTTCTGAAAATAAAAATGCAACATCTATAACTTTTGTTAGGACATAGTGGTTTATTCATTCCATTGTTTTTCATTTATTTCTTGAGGGAGAGGGAAGGTAAGTAGTGTTTGTTTGGAATCAAAAATAGACAGGAAGGTGAGCAACTCTTGACAGAATGATCTCAGCAGATAAAAAACTGGGTTTGTGTGTACAGAGATACAAACAAAATGGACACAAGAGATGTCTGCAAAGAATCTGAAGTTGATTTAGTGAGGAGTCCTGTGGGATGCTTGCAAGTGCTTAATTTTAATTATTTAATAATTAAAATAAAATAACTATATAATGAATGAATATAATAACTAATAAATAATTTATTCAATTATTAACAATTTATTTAACAATAATTAAAAAATAACAATAATTATTTAGTTAATTATTTTAGCAAGGTCAACATCATGAATAAAGCTGTGTGATTAGCAGCAGAGTTAACTGTGAGCAGAGCACTGCTCCCACTCCTGGCTGTTGGCAATTGACAAGGCCAGTGGAAAAGGCAAAGTTCTGAGAGGTCTCTGCATGAGCAGCCAGCAACTTCCACACTAAGAGAGGACTTGTGCTTCTTGGGGCTAATGTGTGGCAGAGACAAGGACAGAGGGCTGGGGACAGTGTGACAGTGTCAGGTCCTGGGGGTTCACGAGTGGCAGGGTTTGAGCCAACAACCATTGCTTAGCCATAATATTCTGTTGCTAATCTCACAGCCACAGCTCCATGATGCTAAGCAGACACTGTCTTAACCACAATATCTCTTATGTATCCTTTTCCCCTTGAAGTACTTCTTGAAATTTATTCTTCTGTATAGTAGATCACTTCATTGCAGGAATGGAAGAGATAGTTTCATCTATTTCATCTCTTTCAATTTTGAGTTCAGACATTCAAGGGGAGAATAGGGAGACCAAGGCTTTTTAAAGTCATGCTGGCTACCACTGTTTGAGTGTGGTTCCATACTGTCATCTGGGATTTCAGGTGGGATCCCTGAGTTGGGCTGAAATTATCTATGAAGTCTGTAGCAAAACAGTAAGAATTTGTGAAAAGAAAATGAAGGGTGATTGTAGGGTTTTCTGGTTGTTTTTAAAAAGAAAGGAGGAGGAGGCTGTGACTGTAACAATAAAAGCATATGCTTAAAGGAATCAAACACTTCTGTTGATAGCAGAGATAATGTCTCTAATTATAACTTAAAGATTTAAAATATATATAATTAAAATATATATGTAGTGGTTTAATTTGTTGATCCTTTTTTATTCTGCCTTTTTTTTTGATTGTTCAATGTAAAGAATGCTGATGAGTAAGGTGGAAGAAGTGCCATAATAATTCTATTTACTCTGCAGAATGTGTGTGTCAATGCTTTGAAAAGGTGGGTTTAGTTTTGGTGAGATAAATCAGTTTTCTTTAAATTTCATACACAAAAAGAGGTTACCTGTGCTTTGGATTTATTATATTAAATTTACTCATAGTCTCAACTTCAGGTAGAGAGAGATAAACACCATAATGGTCTTCTACTTTTCCTGGTTATTCACAAGTTTAACTCATGGTTTTAAACACATGGTTTTAAAGCCCTTTTCTGTATGCTTGTTTTGGGTTTGTGTGGCAAGGTTTTGGTAGCAGGAGCAGGGATGACTGCTGTGAGAAGCTGACAGAAGCTTCCCCCATGTCCCACAGAGCCAACTCCAACTGGCTCCAAGGTGGATCCACTGCTGGCCAAGGCTGAGCCCAGCAGTGACAGTGGCAGCACCTCCAGGATAACAGATTTAATGTTGTGACATGGCAGCCCTGAAAGAGGAGTGAGAACATGTGAGAGGAACAACTCTGCAGACACCAAGGTCAGGGCAGAAGGAGGGGCAGGAGGTGCTCCAGGCACTGGAGCAGAGATTTCCCTGCAGCCCGTGGTGCAGCCCCTGGTAAGGCAGGATGTGACCCTCCAGTCCATGGAGGTCCTGGAGGAACAGAGATCCAACTGCAGCCTGTGCAGGACCCCAACTGGGGCAGGTGGAGGCCTGAAGGGGGCTGTGACCCTGTGGGAAACCTGTGCTGGAGCAGGGCCCTGGCAGGAGCTGTGGCCCCATGGAGAGAGGAGCCCGCAGCGAGCAGGTTTGCTGGCAGGACTGGTGACCCCATGGAGAACCCACTCTGGAGCAGTGAGTTCCTGAAGGACTGCACCCTGAGGGAGGGACCATGCTGGAGCACTTTGTGAAGGGCTACACCCCATGAGAAGGAGGAGAAGTTTGTGAAGGACTGTCTCCTGTTGGAGGGACCCCACACTGGAGCAGAGGAAGAGCGTGAGGAGTCCTCCCCCTGAGGAGGAGGGAGCAGGAGAGACAATGTGATGAGCTGGCCACAAACCCCCCTCTCATCCCCCTGCACTTCTGGACAGAAGGAGGTAAAAATAAAGATAAAATCAGAAGTGAAGTTGAGCCCCAGAAGAGGGAGAGGTGAAGGGAGATATTTCATGATTTGGTTTTATTTCTCATCAGCCTACTCTGACTTTTGTTTGGGAATAAATTAAATTAGTTCGCCCAAGTTCAGTCTGTTTTGCCCAAGTTGCTAGTGGAAAGTGCTGAGTCATTATGATTGGAGAAATGTTAAGAGTTTCTATCCTGACTTCCTTCTTCCAGTCAATACTTTACCCACAGTTTGTTTAATTTTTCTGGTTTTGAGCATGACATAACCGTGCTCAAATCTCTTTAGCACATTAGGGAGGTCTCTGGGCTGGATCTTTGGGAATTAAATCACTCTCTTATTCTGTTTACACTAAAATTTCATTTATAAGGTATATTTATAAAATCTGCTGGCATAAGCTTCTTTTTCCCTTTTGACCTTGTGCATCAGACTCATATTCTGTAATATAGATGCACATAGAGTATCCTTGCAGGGAACTGTAGAGAGCAGTTCAGAGATCTAGTCCTCTGGTAAAAGCTGATCTACAAGTAAGTGTCCTTGCTGTATGCCCTAACCTCACAAAGGAACAGACTATGGAACACGATCAGGTTACCAGGGGTTGGGGATAGCCTCACCATGTGCTATTAACTATCCCACACCTCTGTCTCTGTTGCAGATATGCAGAAAAACAAATGTTGCTGCCTCTGAATCATAGAATGCTAGAATCCTAGAATCATTGAATCATAGGATATTCTGAGTTGGAAGGGACCCACAAAGATCATCAAATTCCAACTCCTGGCCCTGCACAGAACCATTCCTAAGAATCATACCATGTGCTCAAGAGTGTTGTCCAAATTCTTCTTGAACTCTGTCAGGTTTGGTGCTGTGACCCTGGCCTGTTTCAGTGCCCAACCACATTTTGGGCAAAGAACCCTTCTCTAATAACCAGCCTAAACCTCCCCTGACACCACCTCAGGCCCTTCCCTTGGGTCCTGTCACTGGTCACCACAGAGAAGAGATCAATGTCTGCCCCTCCTCTTCCCCTCACGAGGAAGCTGCAGACTGCTAAGAGGGCTCCTCCAGACAGAACAAACCAAGACACCTCAGGTATTCCTTGGATAGGTTCCCTTCTAGATCCTTCACAAATTTTGTAGACCTCCTTTGGATGCTTTCTAATATCTTGCTTTTATTGTGGTGGCCAAATGTTGTGAGAGAAAACAGTTGCCGAGAAAGGAGATAAAGGATCACCATTAAGACAAAATATAAGCTGAAGAACACACAGCTGTTTCTGCTGTGAGTCCTAAAACTTGATTTCCAAGCCTTAGTGGTGCATAAGCATTCAGATTTCTCAGAGAATGTCTAGAAAGGTATTGTATTATGAAACTGAAATTGATAAAGTTCCAGAAACAACTAAAAAAGACACATTGAGTAGAAACTTAAATTCTCACTTTTCTTTATACTTGTACCATTTTTAAATGCACACGTGCAACTTAGGAGTTACATGATCATTCTTTTGACTTTGAAATAAAATTGTTACCAAATTATTCATGGTAGACTTTTCCACATACAGTTCAAGCAGCGAATTGAAACCACCTAAGTCCACAAAAAAAAAAAAAAAAAAAAAAAAAAAAAAAAAAAAAAAAAAAA
>VZRH01008052.1:408943-436065 GCA_013397555.1 Urocynchramus pylzowi
AGTAAAAAGCTAAAAAAGCTAGACTTATCACTGTCAGGCTTTAGGAAGTGTTGGTAAGTAATACATGTTGTAGATTGAATCTATGTCAATATTTTCTTTGCAGTTCTCCAAATTGTATGTAATGCTGGTCAAAGGAGACACCAGTTCCATATCACTCTGCATGGAAGCAGGTTGCATACTGAGCATAGAATCATAGAACCCTCTAAGCTGGAAAAGAACCTTAAGATCCTCAAGTCCAACTGTTAACACAGCACTGCCAAGTCTCACTAGACCATGTCTCAAGGTGCCACATCTTCACATTTTTAAAATACCTCCAGAAATGGGGACTCAAGCATTTCCTGGGAAACCTTTTCCAAAGCTTGAGAACATTTTCCATGACGAAAATCCTAATACTCAATCTAAACCTTTCCTGGAATACATCATCAGAACACAAGGATCCAAACTGAAATGCTAATGGTTACCCAGTGCACCAGATAGCAGCTGGGGAAGCTAAATTATAGGATGTGGTATTAGAATGGTTAACCTCAACTGACAAAAGCCCTGGTTGGTTCTGTAATTCAAAATCCATCCTTCAAGAAATTAGTCTATAAACCAAATCTTTTCCTGCGCCTAAACTTGCAGGCCCTTAGAATGTCCAGGACTCTCCTGAGATAATCTGTCTGTATTTCCAGGATTGGCAGGGAAGGGTCTGGAAATAAGAGAGATGCAAGGGAGATTGACATGGGGACTGACAGAGGATTAGGAGGGAAAAGTAGTAAACAACTTTAGGGCAAAACCTTTGGGGAAACCCAACGGGGTACATGGAACAAACAACTATAAGCTCACAATAAGGAACACCTTAAGATTACAACAGAAAAACAATCTACCACATCTCTCCAGACAGATAGCCAACCTATTTTCTTTGCGTTCACACTCCAAAGGCAATTTAATAGAAATTTGAAAAGTATGAAGCAAAACAGTGGATACATAAAGTCTAGGCCTCCCTGTCAAATAAGAGGGTGCAAGTTTTTAATTGTTATTTGATTAAGAGTTTCTATTGCTCCATTCTCACAGCCTATACCTGGGTTCAAAAGTCAAGAGTTTTGAATGTTTTGTTATCACTGCCCTGCTTCATCTGCCCCTCATAGATGACATGTATCTCAATAGAAAGAGCCCAGGTTTAAAAGGGTTGAAAATTTCATTGTGATTAGTTCATAAAATAACATGAAAACTGTGGGCAGAGGAGGGGGTCTTTTGCTGATGCCCCACTATTCTGTGCAGGCTATACAAAAGCATTCATGAAAATCATCCTCTGGCATTAGCCAGAGGAAGCGCTTCTTAGAAAAAAATTAAATTATTAAAAGACTATAGCAAAAGAGGTGGGAACCCACAATTTCCACTCTCACCCAAGTCTTGTTATCTCCACTGAGGACCTCAGGGGTCAGTACTTCTCCACTTTCAGGGTCCAAATCTGCACATAAGTGCAGTCTCAAACTGAATAAGGGGGGAGGGAAGGAGGAAAGCTCTTTTGATTTAAGAAAATCATGGAAGCATTGAATCAGCAGGCTGCCAATAGTAACTAAAATATCCATTCCAGTGAGATCACAGCTCTTTGCTCACCTCTCTTCTTCTTCTCTAATCTATTGCTATCTACAGGGACTAACTCAAAGATGTTCCTGTCATTCGTCTTATCAGGGTTAACTAGAATCAGATCATGAGTAAAGATTCCCTTTTAAAACTTGCTTCTTTCATTACAACGCTCTGTAATAATTTTTCTAGCCTCTGTTCACAAACTGAAACCTTCCCATCCCTTTGCTGCCTAACATTGAAGAAATTCAAATAAATCTCCTTTGTGTCTCTGTGCTTGCAAAGATGCAGTCACTCACTGCCACTGAGTCCCTACCATTTACACTCATCCCAGAGGTTACTGGCAATCCAGGTGCCAACCATAAATAAACCCCATCCCTAAGGCTGTTTTTGCATCTTTCTTTTTCTACCCTGAGCTTTGCAGCACGTAGTTGGTGAGTGTGATCCTTCTGTGCTCTCTCAGTGTACACCATGAGTGTACAGGAGGACTGGCTTGTATCACAGCTGACTGACACTCTGGGTACTGCCTCTGGCTAGGTCACCTCTAGGATGCCAAGCTGCTTAGGACTGAAGGATCCAGTACCAGACTCAATAGACCCTTATTCCTCTCTTTACTTGGAAGAAAATGTTTTCTGAACTGCAGGAACAAAGGTAGCTGCCCTTTAGGAAGGGCTGCCTCATCACCACTCTCCTTCTTCAGATGCAGTTTGCCCCTGCAGTGGTTGCAGCAGTGTCACACAAAGCTGATATCATGGGAGCTTGCTGCTCCCACGGGATGCTGCTCTCATTTTGGTGTGCTACCAGCACTGGCTAGGAGGGTCCTGGCTTTACCCAGGCCAAGTGACTTCAGTGCTGTGGGTGCTGGCTGAAGGTGACAATCACAAATTCATCCAATTCTTAGTTGCAGAAGCAGTGGATGGATCCTGTGACCTCTTCATAAGGTGGGCCCCCTAAAAGTCAAGATCTTAATGCTTCCCCTGCAGTGGAAGGGAAAGAGGATGCAATAAGGATATTCATGGTGTTTAAGGTTCTAGAGTGCAGGCTATCCTAAGCCCACATAGCTGACTTGTCTGTACTGAACTTTTGGCTTAAGCTTTGTTAAATAATTCTGCTGCTCTTGAGTCACCTAGTAAGGGTTTCTCTCCGAATCCCAGATCTACAGGATTTCTCACCCAAGCACAGGAAAAATTCCCTGAAACACCCGAGTGGGGCTTGCTGTTCCAGCGCCTTCCTACAGCGCATCAATAGATGGCAGCAGGCAGTTCCTCCAGGAGCAGTCTTCAAGGCAGCGGCAGCAGCACTCAGTGGTGATCTTCCCTGGCAATGGTTTGAGATTTAAATCTGCCCGCAGACACTTTTAGGATGCTGTCCCCATGAAAAGCAAAATGTGTTGGTTCTCAGGTAGGGTGTATGTTACTGTAGTATGAAAGCAGTAAATAAGTATTGGCCTCTAACTCTATAGTATTGTAAGAAGATTAAATATTTGGAGCCCAAGAGATTTTGTGCTACATTCAGCTGCTTTCTTGGCAGTCTTGAGTGTTCACAAATCCCACTTCTTTCATTCCTTCTTGAGTCGGATAACTTTGCAAAACTCTGGCAAGGGGATATACTATTCTAAGAAGAGAAAATCACAGGTAGATTCCATGTATTTAAGAAGATAGAGAAAAAAACATGCCTTAAAGAAGGGTATTGTGCTTCATGGGCTTACATGCTCCCTTTCATTCTGAACATTTCAATTGTGAGTTTTACTCAGAGGTTGGTTGTTAAACCACGTCAGTCTGTCTCAAGCAATGAGCAATAGTTGCAGGTTGTGTTAAAAATGAAGCTTAAATTCCACATGGAAGACTATAGACCTAGATCAAGTGTTTGGCCAAATCAATTCCCTATTCATGGAAAAAAAAAAAAAATATGGGAGAACTTTTGGTATGTCCAACACTCATAATGACATAGCACAGATTTGACACTGCTCACTGACTGGGAGCTGCAGTAGCTGGAATTTTGGGTCCAAGCCAGAGCTGGTAAAAAGTTCTTTTGCTTGAGGGACCTCTTGTGCTGCAAGGCATTATGCCCACAGTTTGAAGGTATAGCTTTCTTTAGTTCTTCTTAATGAATGGCTGCCCTACACTTCAGAATGGTTGTGTTGAAGATTACCTGTAGTGACCAGGGTGATGGAAGAGAGTTTTAATGTTCCATCTAGGGGATAAAATTTACCTCCTCTTGTGTTTCTACCCTTATATGAGACTAAAAGGCTATGTAAGCTATCAAGCTGATGGTTAATGACCAAGCTTTTCCCTTGCAAACAGTATTAGCAGACCCTTTATCAAGAGGACGTGATCTCTCTGTGAACTGGCTCCAGTGTCTCAGGCACAAATTCATCATGGTCATTTACTGTCAAAACAGCAAATTTCAGTCTGCAGTGTAATAAAATGTTTTGCTTCCCAGATTTGTGCAATCTCCGGAGAGATAAAAAAAGAAATTTAAAGTCAAGTTTTCATGTGAAATAATGTAAACATAAAATTCAATTAAAGTCAAGATGAGCTGTATAACAAATTTCTGATCTCAACTTTCAAAAAAGACCTTAAGATAATGGTTTTTATACAAGCACATACATTTCTGAGTCAGGAAACACTTCAGCTTGAAACCTGAAGTGGGAGTTCCCTGCATGGAGGATTGAAACCTGTGGGAGCCCCCTGCATGGAGGATTCTATTCCTTTTGGGGATATGTAGGTTCTTGGCCCTTTCTTACATCTCTGCCTTCACAGCATAAAGAGTTTTTATTTTGGCTGTATTAACATGTTGGCTATATTACATGGTCTGGGGGAAGGACTACAGTTCCTTGTTAAAGTTCCAAGGTTTCTAAGGAGCTAGATGATTTTCAGACTTGGTCTTACTTTGAATATTTGTGCATGTAACTGTACAATTTAGAGAGAGGAAAAGAGAGTGAACAGAGACAAAAGGTGTTAGACTGATTTACAAAGACCTAGAAATCTGTGTGTTTCTTTAAGGGCTCCAGGAAAGCATTAAGGAAAGACTGCAACCTTTCTAATATCCTCTTAAAAACTACAATCTGAACAGCCATATTTTTGATTGGATATCACTTTTTTATTATTTTCTAGATTGATAAAATCAGGATGAAATCTAGTGTCTCTAAAGCTATGGAATGTGAGCAGGCTGCCTTGCCATCTCTTTCCTGCAGGATGTTTTCAGAAGCACAATAATTGAGGCAGAATTGCTCTGTATGCCTATAGTCCAAGTTTTGATATGTGAATACAGTTAGTGTAAGCATTAACATATTATTCTAATTTTTTTCCATTTGAAACAAGACCTAAATAGCAGAACAAACCCAGCTGCAGATACCAGCCATCAATATCTTTTCATTTTACGTTTCACAAATATGGCAGAGCTGCTGTGTTTGTAGTTTTCTACACAGCTGAAAAAGTCAGCACTGCATTACTCACCAGCCTTTGGAAATCTTTTATATGTGCTGGCTTCTGTGAGCTGTGGAGCACCAGCATTCACACTCCAGGGAACTAAATCACTTTCTTTCTCTATCCTGATATATATCAGGATGCATATGTCTTCTTGGTGCCTGGGTGATAAGCTATCAACTTTACATCCTCTGCTGATTGTTCTGGGATGTCTTCACAAGTAAGCTGAGGAAGCTAAAAAGATGTGTAAACATGGAGTGAGAAATGCCCATGATAAATAACATCACCAAAATCCTCTTGCACAAACAAGTGCTCTTCAGATACATCACACTTGAAACCTGCTGTTTATTCTGCCTGAGGCAGCAGCAGTCAGGACCCTGCATCCAGCTACTGGGACAGAAAGAAAGTGAGACACCACCAGGGCTTTTGGTTAAAGGAAAGTTGCACTGGAAAAGGTCTGAGGCCGTTTCTGGTGGTGAAATTTGTTGCTGTGGGTGACTTGATTTAACAGCTAATTGTCTCTGAAAGCGATGCTCCCGTGGCTCTTCCTTCATTCACATCACTTTCCTGGGCTGGCACTCCCCTGTCTGCCCAGGGGCTGACTGCTGAATCAAGAGCTACTGACAAGCTCAAAGTGTGAGGAAGGAGGGGAAAGTGGGATCAAGCCTCTTAGCAACAAGTAGCTCTCCTCTTTGCTTAGCTGTGCTATTAAGAGCGTTCTCGGGGCCTGTAAGGACACACTGACCCTTGTAAATCCAGCAGTTTGCATGGCAAGAGCTTCTGGGCATTGCTGAACACAGGGAGGATAGATTTTCCTCTGTGATTCCAGCCTTACATTGGTGACATTTCCATCATCATGTGGAGCTCAGGGAATTTAGTTCCCCTGTGTGGACAGAGTAACTGAAGCTTGTATGTTCAGTAATGCTGGTTTTGACAAGAGGCTCCCACCAGCCCAGCTAGCAGTGCTGCTTTACACATTGTGCACGAGCAGGAAGCAAGAAGAACAGAGTGGAAATTACTGTATTTTGTTCTGATCTTTCCTTGAGTCAGTGCTGGCCACTAAATAATTAGCTTAAATCTAACTGATGTAGCCAGCTCAAAATGCATGTCCCACTCACCAGAGGGATTACATCCAGCCTCAACACAGGCCAGCAGCTCTCCACTCAGCAATGAAGGGCAGGCCTTGGCAGGAGCACCCCAGTCTTTGAGGCAGTCCTGAAAGACATGGTGGGCTCACAAGGCCATGGCTTTGCAGCCCTCAAGGGATGGTTCTGAAGGACTGGTGGAGTGTTGGTTGGTGTGTTGGAGTGCTCAGGGGTCAGCTTCAATTGCCTGGATGTCACCTGGTGTTACATCCAATGCTCTACAGTAATCTAGATGCCTGGGGTTTTAGTCTTGTTGGTTTTTTTTTTTTTTTTCTTTGTCACCCCTTTCTTGGGTATGCCAAGGTATCTTGAATGCCTAAGATAATGTCTCCCTTGGACAGCTGTGACTGTGCTGTGATTGACCTGGCTGAAAAATTTAGCTCCAGGAAGAGGTGTACAGCTAAGTATTGCTGTTATTGCATTTTTAGAAGTTAGTCAGCTTTGCAATCCTATTTTTTTTCCTGTTATTTCCTCCTGGCTAGATATAACAGCTCCCTTCTCAGCATGGTGACTTCTCATCATTGTCCTGCTGTATGTCTGACTCTCCCCATGCATGGTGTAAAGAACCATGTGCCTCCATTGCAGCAGTGATTTTAACAGTGGGAACTGGGATCCTTAGAGTTTGACTCACCCACAAGTTTTTTCTGCCCTAGTTGCCTCAGGATCCATGATGCAGCATCTTCTGTAAATTTCCATCCATCACTTTGTCAGGTATCTCAGAGCTGGAAGCCAGTAGACAGGATCCTGTGGCACAGCTGAGAAATATGTCAATGCTACCCAAAAGGACCCTAAATCTGACCTTGGACATGGATGATTCAGCAGAGAGGTGAAGTGGCAGCTAGAGGAGGAAGAAATCTGGTCAGAGGGACCTCCCCTGGGTCACAGAGATGAGGGAGCAGCCAAGAGGGAGCTCTGTCACACTGCACACTGGCGCTGCTGCCTGCAGAGAATGTCAAGCTCCTGATACAACCTGCTGATGTTGGTGTTTTGCCCCAGGAATTGAAAGTGTAGTTTGGCATTTCTGTATCCCTCGGGCAGATAGGTGTGTTGGTTGGAGAGCAGAAATACCCCACTCTGTGTGTGTGTGTGCTGTTTTTCCATGTGGAAATGGATTCAGTCTCACTCAGAGATCTCAAAATAGCATATGGAAATGTGTTCCTGCTTTCATGTTCATTTTGTTCTGCCTTACACCTGTTAGACTTCACATTTTCCACAGAAAGAAACAGCCATTACCTTTTTTCGAAAATAATATTTTTTTTTCCCTAGCCAGCTGAAAACCTTGTTCTCCTGATCAGTTTAAAAAAAGCTGTTCACCTAAACCCACAGATAAGTGAGTTACATTCGATGAGGTCACTTCTTCCCAACTAAACAAAGGAATTTTCTTCCAGGTTAATACAATCTTCTGTTACAAAGAGATTCAATTACTGTGTTTTAAAAACCAGAAATCTTAACCTTTTATAATATCAAAAATTTGCAATTTTTTTTTTTTTTGTTCAACAGTCTGACTAGCAGAGTGGTTTACTAAAGCAAAACAAGAAATTATTCTTCTTGAAAATCCTCACAAAAGGTTTGAAGTGTTCCAGCATTCACTTAAATAAAGATTGGTGCTGGAGACTTTTTTCTCTGCTGTCCCCAAACTGATCTATTTACTGCCTTTACTGCTATAGCTACAAATGGCTTATGACTTCAAAAAGTCAATTAGGAGACTGGCTTTGAATCACTCTTCTACCTAACTCCTGTCTGTGGCTGATGTGTTGCCAAGGGAGCTGCATTGTTTCCTAGTGCAGCAAATGAATAAAGTCATATTTACATCTCTCTATGTGCTAGAGAAATAGAGATGTAGTTATGTATGCATTACCTTGAATATAAATCATATAGAGATCCCCACCTCCTCTGTCTGCTACAAGGCATGCATGAAAATGTCCCCCTAGAATAGAAATAAAACCATAAAACACCATGTCTGTAGCTAGAGATGAGTCAGATGCAGATTTTAGAAGTGGATCCAGATTTCAAATGCCACCCAAATCTGTGCGTGCGATCAAAGGTTTTGGTTCTGACCCAACTCTAAATCACCATAACAGCCTGGATAAGACCCTGAATCCATAAATCTCTACCATTTTATATGTCCATTTAACCATATGGAGTTCCTTTCCCAAACTGGAGCCATATGAAGCTGGGGGATGCTTTGCTGGGCATTGCAAGATGTAGCTACGACTGCCAGGTCAGAGGCAGAGCTATCTTGTGGCCTTGGGTACACAATTTCCTCCTGGCTGGCATTTCACAAGCCATGGGGCCCAAAGGGGCAGCAGTGGGGCTGTCATGGTCAGGCACTGGGGAAGGCATTGCCACGCCCTGGCACCTCGGGCACAGGCACACAGGATTCAGCCCTCAGCCTGGAGGTGCCCTACAGTGAGAGGCTTCCTGACACCTACCAGCAGGCTCTGCAGCATGCCTGGGGCTGGTCCCAGCTACAACCTGCACAGCAGGAAGAAGGGGAGTAGCTGGGCTTAATTCCATTATTTCAACACAGTTTATTGTCCTCATTCCAAATTAAAGCTGCTTTCATTCTCTTAAACAATCCACTGTCTTGATATTCTTTCTGCCGATGGGATAAATTCTTCTTCCCACAAAGTTGGTGTACGAGGGGTAAAATACTCTTTAAATTTTAGGTCACTGAGATCTGACAGTTACAAAGGCATAGACTGGCCAGCAGTCCTAGATGGCTAAGTTATTTTGTGGATTCATTGGATGACCTTTAATGATAATATTATGTGTTTGTCTTGGTGTTTTTTCCTAAGTCCAATTTTGGTTTGAATTAAATATCTTTATTAAAATAGTTAGTTTGGTTTTCCAACTTTCATTTGGGTTATAATGTTTTGTCCCAAATGCTTTTGTCCCATTTTCGGGACTACAGGCAAAACAAGAAACAGCATTAAGCACACTTCTCTTAAATGATGTTTGCTTTCTCTTCTACTGTAATTAAAGTTGCCATTTTGGTGGGTGCTGAAGGTAAATCAAAGGACCAGTTAACCTTCAGGTCAGACACAGGTACCAGACTTGAGTTTAGGCAAGTCACCCAGCTCAGTGTGACCTATTATGTTCCATCTCCATATGTTACATCCTTGAGAAGCAGCATATATTTTGCTATTCACAGCAAATTAATTAATTAGTGAGCTACTAAAAGCATGAGTGCTTATATCTCCCTTGGTGAAAAAAGGACCTTATGTACCACTATGTAACATGACATTAAGCTTGACTGAAAATTATCCCTCTCAGTCATAATTAAACATGACTTAGCTCAAATTTAGTATGGCTCTTGAAATCAGCAAGTGATTTTTGTTATTAGGACAATGGAGGGGATGGGGCAGGGTGGCAGGTGATGAATTCTGTCCTTAGGAACTGTCCACCCTCCTGCACACTGTTCTCTTTAGTGAGGGAATTACTAAAGCTAGAAAGTGGGCAGAAACATTCCTTGTCTACATTTAGGTGAAAAGCCTGCGTTAGTGTGTTCAAGGTTAAGACACAAAGTCTTAAAAAAAAAGCATTACTTTCAGCTCATGGTAACAACTCCAACTTTAAATGGGAATGTTATTTCAAAAGTACATGTTTTAAAGCACAACTGTTCAACCTTTTAAAGCTGTTTCTTGGTTTCTGAGGAGAAAAAGAAGCTAAAGGCTTGGAGCAGAGGACATTTAGGATAAGAATTAGAATACAAATTTGAAAGTCCAGAAAACTTTCAGATGCTTTAAAAAAAATCAAATAAAGAGAACCCCTTAAATGTTTCTGAGGCATTAACTTAGGTTTCTGGAGGCTTCCAGTTTGACAGAGACACTATTTTATCGCCTCAGTTCCGTGCAGAGAAAATCCGAGCTCACGAGCGCTGCGTGGAGATGCCATATGGGAAGCTTTGTAAGCCTCTGGCAAATATCTGTATCAAACATGCACTTGTGTATTACCTTCTGCATACAAAGCACAAAATGGCAACTAACAGAACCCCCCAGCACCAGCGGGAAGCAACAAATTACGCTCTCGAACACTTACAGATGGCAAAATGGGACCCACCTGTGCTCCTTGTAGCCTTGTCTCTGAGAATGTAGTGAAAAATGTTGCTGCTCTAAGCCAGTGCTTTTTGTCTCTGGTTAACAAGAGAAGGCTTGATGGGAAGGGTGATGAACCCAGCATCTGCCTGGGAAGAGCATGATCTAGATCAGGCTCTCAGGCCACCCTACTGCTTGGACAGCCACCCCACAAGTGGTAAACGTGTATTGTCTGCAAAGGCACAGATGCAGGTGTCGTATTTATTTGGTAACTGGAGGCTGTGTACATTTTAACGCTTCTGGGAGAAATACAAATATGAATCAGCTCAGGTTGTGTGATGGCATTGCAGCATCCTTCAGTGCAGGGGGGGTGCCCTCCTTCCTACACCCCTTAGTGTCACACGACATTTCCACATTGATAAGCTCTATCTTGGAGGAGCACAGACCTGTCATGGCTCAGAGTGAGGAATCAGGTCTTCAAGGAGCAGTGAGCCGGACGATACCCTTTATAGCATTCACCCAGGGAAGGCACACGCTGCAAAGCAGACATGTAAATCATTTCTTCCCAGGCAGACTGTGAAGCAGGGTGACTGTTATCAGGTCCATCCATAATGAAAATGAAAAATGGGCACATCAGTCTTTCCCTTTTCACATATATCGTTCTCACTCAGTAGTCTCTCTGAGCCTGAAATATTGAAGCACCTTTATTGAGCATTAAGATACATCGTACACACCATTAATTCAGCTTCATAATGCCATTACCAAACAAGCAATTATGACCATCTATGCTGAGCATCATAGTAGGTAAACATGTGGAAGCAGCTGTCATTCAGTTCGTAGAGTTATTCTGTTCAAAACTATCCTATATTCTGATTATTCAGGTTTCATGTAGAATGCTGTGGATTCTTCCTCAAGCACAGCAATTTTTAAGCGCTAAATTTTTCCTAGCCATTTTTACAGAGAGGCAGTTGCAATACTGCAACTATTCCTTGTACAGTCCCTCATCAATAACACCAGCCTCCCTCTCAGACGCCACTAATAAATGCTGAATTTAGCAGCTGTGTGCCCAAGCAAGGAAATCTAACTGCAGGGTTGTTTATTGCCTGGAGCATCCACTGATAACAATAAAAAGGATACAGTCTTTATGAAGATCTTACATGCAAGCTAGATTATGCATCCATAGCTTAATTTAGCTCCCTTATGCTGAGGCATTATGATACATTTGTTAAGTACATGATCACATGTGGTGTTTTCCACATTCAACTCCTGCTTCAGTTGTTGCATAGGATGCTCTGTGATGGGCAGCTGTTCAGCAATCCTTCTTTTCCAGCTCTTCCATGCAGGGGTCCTGTGTCACTCTGACTAAGCACCGAGCTGCATGAAATGTAGCTCCTCGTGTATTCCTCTGAAGCATGAATTGCTGGGAAATTGGACCTCTTCACAAATATCAGCACAGTTATCTTTAGAGCTCCCCTGTGATAAAATGCAAAAGGGATTATCCCATTTCAGACTGCATGGCTGAAGTTCATGCAATTCTTGTATCTACTGCAATATTTGCCTGAATTTGACCCCCAACATTGCCCGAAGTTATTCAGTCTCACTTCAGCAATCGCAGGCTGAGAGGTAAAAAATGTACATTTGCTTTGCAAGGGGAGTGTGTGAAGCCTCCTTCAGAAAAGCTTTGAAATGCAGCAAGCTCTTAACACCCATCCCTGGATGGGCTCCAGACTGTAACTCATAGCTTCCACTGACTCAACACAGATCCTTTTCCCAGAAGAAAGCCGAAGCAGGGATGAAGGGTTTTGAGTGCTTTTGTGACATATCCCAGCAGAAAGGGAAATGGATAGCACATGGACCATCAGCCAGAAGCAAAGGCCTTCCCCCTAGAAGGGGAAAATCAGTCCAGATCATTAGCCTAGTAAAAGAGGGAGAAAACTGATAATAGAGCTATGTGACTTCAGCTCTGACTGCTCTGCCTGGAGTACACCTGAAGACCAAAGCTGCCTAAGCAAACACAAGTGCATGCACGAGGCAAGCTCGTGCCTCAGCTGTGAGCAAGGAGAGTGGTTCTGCCTAGGCCTTTTGGATCAGTCCAGCGTTACTGATGTTAATTAAATCCTTTGGCATGTACACCTGCCTGCAAGCCAGAGCTGTAGCTCTATAGCTGTAATGTTACATTAATGACTTCAGATGGCAGGTCATGCCATTGATTTCAGCAAGGCTGTGTTGGTTGCTGCCATAGGTGGAAGTGATCCTTCCTTTCTGTAACCATAGAGGAGCCAGGCAGGAACATTCCACAAGGGACCATCCATAGACTGCGACAAATGAGGGCTGGCAAAAGGTATGGCTGTTGACATAATAGTATTTGTAGTAAGAAATCTATCAGTTTCAAACAATCTTGACTTTCAAAGTGTATTTTTATTGGATTTTACATGCCTTCCACCCTCGCTGAGAAATTTTGTGAATACCAGGCAACATATACAAATACTATGTGAGATGAAATGCTCTCAGGTACACAGTGTGATTCTTAGAGTTGTCCTGTGCAGGGCCAGGAGTTGGACTTTGATGATCATGTGGGTCCCTTTCAACTTGTGACATTTTATGATTTATTGTAGACATTTTAAACTGAGTCTGAGCACAAAGGAAATATCTTTTTGCATAATGATCTGTGAAATCCAGTGCCATAGGAACATTCAGGTTACAGAGAGCAGGTATTTATACCAAGAAGAATAATAAATAAATTTAGAACAGTAAGCTCCTTAAAAGATTGGTGTGAGTGAAGGGAAGCCTGAAACCTCATACTTCCAGGTAAGGCACTAGGGGTCTGGAGAAAGCTGTTCTATAACTCTGTTTTGTAGAATTTTATGTATTTTTGAAGTGTCTGCTGTGTCAAACTTAGCAACTTATTCCATTGCAGAAAAATCTGTATTTCAGAATAGGATACATCTCCCTTTGTATTAGACACATGTAAAATATTCTTCATTCTCAGTAAACAGAGCACTTTATAATGTCAATGCTGACTGGCAGTTTAAGAACTGACACCACAAAGCATAGGAGTAATTGTGGCTTTTCTTCCTCCAAAATGGTAGCATCCTCTGCAAATCATCTTTTACATGGTAGCCTGAAGATCTTGGTCAAAGACTGGAAAATGAGGGTTTGATGCCTACTTCAATATAAGGAAGGTTTAAACCCATTGCTTCTGATTTTTAAGAGACAGTGCTACTCATCATGGAATAGACAAGTTGAATGAAGAAAAAAGGTTGGAGATGGGAAGACAGGTTTATAGGTTCTTTTACCTTTGCCAGTTGAAATAGTGCAATTGTGAAAGGGAAAACTAATGGTCTAAGGACAAGATTGCAAGCAATAGCTGCTCTCTTATCCCAGCAAAGTGGGGACTCTGGGCTATATGTTGCACCCAGGAGCAGTTTCATTGCACTTTTCCATTAATTGTTGAATAAAATTGTTGGGAGGAGGAAGGGACCAAACCTAATGGAACAGGACTTCGAGCCAATTCTGGAAAAGCAGGTTTTGCCTCCAGTCCACCAGGCTAAAACCCTCAGCAGTGCCATTCTAGTACAGAGTGCTTTTTATCCCTGGCCTGGCATAAAAAGGAGACATTTCCTCTCAATTCACAGGAAGAAGCATCTGTTGCATCTCCCAGCTGCACAGGGTTGGCCTCAAAACTCTCTAAAGAAACAGTCTCCTCCTGCAAGCAACCTCTTGATGTTTATTAGCTGTGGAGGAGTAGGCACACACCCATTCCCACAGAGCTGGGATGAAACCATCTTTCCTGACTTTGGGGGCTGGAAGCACATTTAAACCTGCCAGCTCTGACGAAGGTTTGTGGGCTGAGTCCCAGCACCTGCACTTAATTTTCCTCCAGAGCACATGGGGCCAGTCCTATTTCTGGGTCCTGAAAGATGTCACACTCCCTGCCATGTACGTGCTGGAGCCTGTTGTGCTTGGGATACTTTACCTTGTATGAGGCTTGTGCCAACTGAGCAAATCCTGGTGTAAATGCTCCATCACCATCCCACTACAGAAGGAAAAGGCTGTTTCTGGCATCTGCAAGGGTCTACCTCCTGTTGGACACTCCTTCAAGTGCCATAATTCAGATGACCATGTGCAGAAAAATTAAGGACCCAGGACATTTTACCTCTTAAACAATCTGGAAGCATTTTAAGACCTGCCAGCTATCTTCAAGGCACTGCAGCAGCCCAGCCTGGAAGTGCTGTGAGCCTCTTCTGGCTGCATGGGAAACAAGGCTTCTGAAGATCTGCAGTGAGTAAAATCCTAAAAACTGTTAAGTTTGTATCACTCACAGGCTCTTTTCAGCCTAATTCACAAAGGCTTTTACACAGCCACTGTTACAGCCTAAGCTCCATTCTCCTTCACATCCTTGCAATTTCGTTGGAGGTCATGGGGTTGTATATTTTATCACTTTGAGTTATTAAGTGGGAAACACACATACACTGCAAAAAAAATCGAATGAGTCATATGAAAGCAGGACTATTTCTTGCAGTCTCCAGAACTGTGCTGTTAAACCCTGAAATGGAGGGTTTAACAAAGGCAGGAGACCATTCTCTCACCATCTCTAACTGCTTCCAATTTGCAGCTGGGTTTTAGCAGTATGAGTGCTGCAGGATTTGGCTATCATTGAACTTCTTTTTAAATGTTACACTTACTCAAAATCTGACAGAGGCAGATTTTTGTCAGGAAGCAGATGAATGAGACACTAGTGTCATGGCAGTAGACAGATTATTTAGAATTCAGAAGATTTACTGTGAATCTGAGTTTAAAAAGTATCATTTAATATTTGGCACATTATTAAAGCACTGTCAATTTCCAACTTTTTTTTATTACATATGTGTGGGTTCAATATAATTACACTTCTGTACAGTGTGTACACATTTTTTTGTCTGCATATATGTGTGACCTCACATGGGACCATTTTGTACAGTTCATTTAAAAGCACAATTAACAGTCTCTTACCCTTACTTGTATCCTAAGTAGCAATATCTAGTCCAAAAACACAGTAGCAAGGCAAAATGTTCCTACAGCAAGCCAATCTTTTGGAAAACAGGAAAACTATGTAGCTGTTTTATGCACATAAATACTGTTTAAGTGCATAATTACATGTAGGAAATTATTTCAAACACAGAAACACAAGAAACATCAAATCAAGTGTGATTCAGTAAAGGCAGTCCTTTGCTGTGCATTTCCAGGAGGGGAAGCTGCCAGTCTTAATCTGACATAGTGGTAGTTTCCAGAAATGAAAGGAAAAGCTGAAAGCAGAATTCGTTTCATAAAACTTTTTCATCTAAAAATAAGGCCTCTTGCACAAGCTGTTCACCTAGACTCCCTCAATGATCTGAGAAGTGAGAGGAGACATCAATGAGGAAACTCCAGCAAGTACCTTGTCACGTTGTATAACAGGGTTATCAGTAGATGGTTTTCCCTCAAAGCTACCAATTGCAATCATTAGCTAGAGAAACAGATGATTAAAACCTTTTTTTTTTTTTTTTAATGGCTCAAATTATGTGATTAAACCCCACCCTGTAATACTTGCCAGAAGGCTCGGAGAAGGAGAGGAGGGCACAGCAACTTGGCTCTTGCTAGAGGTGAAATGTCATCATGCTTTCTCTGATCCACTGGAAATCCTTCTGAACTCCACATTTCAGGGTTTCTCATGGACAGTACTCTTTAGCAGGATTTTGTGGCTCATGCTTGAGCAACTGCTGTCTGCTGGAGCCCAGTGTTCCTGGGGAGGTGCAGCCAGTTGCTTGCCACAAGTCAGACAGGGAACGACTGACTGAGGTGCCTTGCACCAAACTGGTACCTTCTACCTGAGCTTGTTTCTTGCTCTACACATCAGCCTTATACAGCCCTGGGTTTTGCCACCCCTAAATTATTTACTTGCCCCTTCCAATTCATCCATATTTTTGATCTTTTTTTCTGTTTTCAATTTTTCCCCCTTTATTCATGAAGATACAGTACATGTAGGTTTTTTAATATGTTTCCCTTGGGGTTAAATTAACCTGTGCCTTATTTGGGAGCTTGTTTGTATTAAATGCTGACAATAGATAAGATGGTAGTACAGCTACTTGACTTCCAAACATGTGCTTCTGATTAGATTACTATTGCGCACTACCCTAGGTTTAATTTCATTAGTCATTTAAGCATTATGATGACATATTTGTTAAGTTCATTGGTTTAAACAGAAGCCAAATAAACACACCAATGGAAATTACATCCCTTCAAATGCTGTTCCCAGACCCCTCCTTCCTGGCTATGCTGAGGCTGCTTGCTTAAACACCACAGGACAAAATAGCATTGCAAACCCCCTGGTGCCTGGAAGAGCCTTGTATGAGCACTTCCCCAGGCACCAAGCTGCCTACTCTGGGCCAAGACTCTGTGCCTAAGAGAGCACAGACACCAGGATTTGTGCTAACGCCCATGCGCACTCACAAAACAGCCTAATCCCACCAAACAGCCACATTATTCTGGAGTAGCAGGGCCATGCCCTGCCTTACAGAGTGTTCCTTGCAGCACTTGTGCTTGTGGGTTAGGCCTGTGACGTCCTTTTGAGAGAACTAGAGGATGTCTGGCTGAGGATTCATCTTCCTCCCATGATGTGTTATTTCATTGTGCTTTCTTGAGATATATTTTGAAG
This sequence comes from Urocynchramus pylzowi, assembly GCA_013397555.1. Lineage (NCBI taxonomy): Eukaryota > Metazoa > Chordata > Aves > Passeriformes > Fringillidae > Urocynchramus > Urocynchramus pylzowi. The sequence continues at coordinate 425,793 of VZRH01008052.1, forward strand.
GGGTTTTCCTCCCAAATTACTCTATACATCATCACTGTTGCTTTAGATAGTACAGCAAAAGGAGAGATAAAATAGTAATATAATATTTCCCTCATTCAATGGAAAACATAAATTCTTGTTTGCTTGTTTTTAAATCAAAGCATAAATCTGCAATTTTATTGGAACATGGCCTCTGTAAAAGGTTTTATGGTTATTTAAGAGGAATATGAGCTGTAAAAAAAATGTAAGTTTATTACACACTTGGATTAAAATTTTCCAGTTTCCCTGATAAAAAGGTACGGCTTGTGAAAAACACATTAATATGCTACCTTTCAGATTTTCACACAAGGGTATAAATTAACACAATAAATTGTGCAAATAAAGACAATTCAGGATAGATAGACAAGGACACTTGATACCCAAAATTTTCCTCTTCTGTATTTTGAATAATCTCTTGTAGATATGAGAATAGAGATCCCCATGAGCTCCCCCCACTGTGTCAGACCACCTGTTTGCTGCTGCTTGAAAATGAACTGGATCTCTAGACACTGGGGCATTTCTAGTGATTTATCTCAAAGCCATTAAAGGCAACAGTGAGAGCTCCGTTTCTGAGACAGACTTTGATGTTACTGTGCAGACTTGACATAATGAATATTTTTACACTGATGTTTTGCCTTTATTTGTCTCTGCTTCAGAAAATTTTCAGGGTTTGTGTTACCTAAAAGGTCATTTGCTATTCCTACGTGTTCAGCTGTGTATCCATCTATGTGTTTCTGTGTTTTTAACTGACTGGCACAGAATTATCTCCTGTTTGCTACTGCATGATGTAGGTCTCAGTTATGGGTCTGTATTGCTCTACACAAATTATTGACTTCTATGTTTTTATTACCTCAAACCCACAATTAAAGCATCTTCATGGCAACATATAGGAAAGGTACTAAAATATTTATTAGAAACAGTATTAGATGCTTGGTTAATTAGCATACCATTTCCCATGTGGCAATACCTGAATTGGATTTGCCATCCTGTCTAAAGAAGAAGAGGACACATCCTCCATCATCCACAGGAGCTCCTGTTTGCATCAGTTACAATGCAGCCATGGAAATCACCGGTGCACAAACATGTTCTTACATTGTAAATACAACCAACCAACCCACCAACCAAGTTCCTCACAGTTTTCCACAATGAGTGGACGAGATGCAAGTGGCAAATAACTCCTTTTAGTTGTTAGGAAGCGATATGTGAACCTCTGGTGAACTGGTGAAAAAATAGACTGAAAAATTGGCAGTGTTGCAGTCTTGTCTGATTCGCATACTTAAATACTTGTGTCCTCTGCACATTCTCAGTGAGAATACATAATGTAATCAGGAATAAAATGCAAATAGTTAGCTAAGGAATGTAACTTCTTTAACAAAAGGAGACAGAAGTCACTAGTATGATGTTGTGCTGGGACTAAAAGAAACACCTTTGGTTTACAACACTAATTAGAGTGTAATCTGTTTTTCTGTTGTTTTGAGCTTCTGTTTTGTTACTTTAATCTTTTCTATATTACTGAAACCAGGTCATGTTCAATGTCATTGCAATCTTTCTAACTGTTTTGGGGGAAAACACTGCCACTTGTACATATGGCTGAGGGGGCAAATATTGAGGATGGATCAAAAGGAAATGATGGTGAATATCATCTGTAGAAGCAGAAAACTTGTTTCATGTATACTCATAAATGTTTTAAAGCTTAAATATAGAAGCATTTATTCTAAAGAGATGTGTTGATGTATGCTATGTTCAATCTTTAAGATACCACTGTTAGAATAATTGATACACATGAACTAAGTTTCCCTTGATTTGTTGTGTTAACCAAAACAGAGATACCCAGGGTTTTGCTCTTAAAAGCTAATTGCTGTAAGTGGATGCTCTTTTCTTTAAACTGACTTCTAGTATTTTGTCTAAAGGTTTGTAGGTAATGAAGGAATCCTTTTCAACTCACTCTGGGACTGTAATGCATTTCTTGAAATTAGTGTGGGACCCACAGAAAACTGTACCTGAGGGATCTAAAGTGGAGCTCATAATGTTTGCTAAGCTTTATGCACAGTATTCCCTGATTTAAAAGGGATATTCCTGGTAAAGCACTGGAGGACACTGTCCCCTTTGGCATACCATTTTTTAGCTTGCTCCTACTGTAGCCACCACTTTCTGATCTAGCATTCCTTTTACATGAGACATTTCTATTCAAGTTTATGAAAAATGAGGGTGTTCAAGAAAAGCAGCTCTATTTTCATGTTTTAACATAAAGATGCAAATTAGGACCAGTATTAAAACCCTGACAAAATGGATGGAATTGTAAAGCAGAGTTTGTATTGGATGTAAGTAATTTGTCCTGACATTTTGTGTAAACATTTGAAATAAACCAGGAGCTTTACTATAAATAATGCTTACTGCTGAATAATTTTGGTGAAAGATAGTTGCTGTTATGGAAGAGCTTTTTAGTTAGTGCTTTCAGTGTCAGTTTTGAACTGGATTTAGGAATTTACTAGAGTGTCTTTTCATGATGTATCTGTAGAGATTTCTGTGGACAAACTGGGAGGATGAAAGCATTAAGATTGTGCCCAGCTCCTCAAATAGGAAAATCAGAATTTAGGTTTTGGGGCTTCAAGGATCACCTCCTCCAAGCTCAGGAGCAATGCATTGCAGCAAAGAGGAAATCAGGCAAAAATGTCAGGAGGCCTGAATGAGTGGACAAGGAGATCCTGGACATACTCAAGCACAAAAAGGAAGTCTACAGAGGTGGAAGCAAGGACAGGGGACCTCAGCATAATACAGAGACATTGTCTATGTGGACAATGATTGGGTTTGAAAAGCTAAAAGCTCTTGTAGAATCAAATATGGCTAGGGACATCAATGCCAACAAGAAAAGTTTCTATAGGTACGTTAGTATTAAATAATAACCAGAGAAAAAGGTGTCTCTCTGGGTGGAAATGGGAGACCAGGTAACCAAGGATATGGAGAAGGCTGAGGTAATCAATGACTTTTGCCCCAGATTTCACTGGTAAATGTTCCAGCCACACTGCCAAGTCACAGAAGGCAAAGGCACTGGGAGAATGAAGACCCACCCACTGTAGGGGAAAATCAGGTTTGAGATAATTTAAAGAACCTGAAGGTGCACAAGTCCATGGGACCTAATGAGATACTTTTGTCCTATGGGAACTGGCAGATGAATTGGCTAAGCCACTAATCATCATATTTGAGAACTCTTGGCAGTCTGGTGAAGTTCCCACTGACAGGAAAAGGGGAAACACAATCCCCATTTTTACAAAGAGAAAAAAGGAAGACCTGAGGAACTACATAACAGTCAGTCTCACCTCTCTGCCCAGTAAGATCATAGTGCAGATCCTCCTGAAAACTGTACTAAGACAAATGGAAAATACAGAAGTGATTGGTGACAGCCAACATGGCTTCATTAAGGGCAAATTGTGCTAACATGATCGACAGAGGGTTGAGACTAGGTGATCTTTAAGGGCTCTTCCAACTCAAACCTTTCTACAACTCTGTGATTTTAACTATGAGACTAATCTCATGTCACAGACAGCAGACATCTTCTTCCTGTAGGGAATGCCTCTGCTCACATTAGGTGAATGCATCTTGGCTGGCCAGCTGAGATAAGCCCCAGTCTCCAGTGGCACTGCTGATGAGATAAGCCCCCATGGGCTCTCATGGGAATCATGGCAGTCCCCTAAATTACAAATCTGAGATGCAGTGTTGTAACTGGATCGGAATTCCCCTTCCAAGAATTTTTCTGTCATGCATGTGACCTTAGAAACAGATAAGTCAGGGGCTATTTCCTATTGGAAGACATGGAATGGAATTAGTACTTTCTACTGTCCCAAAATCAGTGCCTGCTGTTCCCTCCACATCTGTGGGGCTGTCTCTGCCCCTGGGGCTGCTGCTGCTCAGGCAGGATAATTTCTTTCATGTGACTCCTTGCATGGGCTCCCAGCTGGTCCAAGAGGCTGAAAGAAAGTCCCTTTCCCTAGCATGTCATGTGCTCAGTTAGTGAGTGGTTTAGAGGTTTCCAAATCCTTGTTGAAACACTACATCCAAAGGAAATAGAAGATCTTGTATTTTACTCCAAAACAACCCCAGGAGCCAAGACAGAGGTAAATGGAAAAAATACATAATTTTAAAAAAGGGAAGGAACTATTTACAAAATCTAATCTATAAAAGGACTTTGAGCTGTTGCATGAATTTATCTAGGAAAGAAAACATGTTAAGTCTCAAAACTAATGTCAGCATGAGCCCGTAGTTTAGGGCCTACAAAAATTATTCTCCACGATGCTTCTGCCTGAAATGCACTGATTTTTATATAAACTGTATTTATGACAAGCAAGATAAGATGTTAAGAATGGGGAAAGGGAATAAATTGTGATAGTGATATGAAATGAGGAAGAGGAGAAGCTGACTCAAATGTCAATTTTCTAAAATAATTTTTACTTATTTAATTACAGAAGAACTTGAAATTTTGGGTCACTACAAATGGATGTTCTCATAATGTAAGGGCAGGCAATCCATTGCTGAAGCACCAGTAGTCCTCTGTGATGCACGTTGCAACAAATGTGCTCTGTTGGTTTGGTTTGATGCATTTATCCTCGATACAAGAGCTTCTGGATGGACATGGCATCAGAGCAACCCTCAGCCTTGCAGTTGGCTCAGCCAGTTCTGGGGAGATGCCAACTCAACAGTCAAATAAATAAAAAAAACATAGAAAACCATAGAAAACATCACATTTCCTCTGTAATTTTCTTCCATGCCATCACTTACGAAAACCTCCAAAGAGATCTCTTGTATTTCTGAAGCCTTTTATTTTTTTAACACCAAAGAGGAATTTTATCTGACTAAGGATCTTTCCTGCCTCGGGTGAATCCTGACCACACTGGGAGCAGTGGTGCACATGTTCTTGGTAGTCTGTCCTGACCGTGTAATGTGTCTCCTGGATCACAGAAAATGAGCTAACTGCTTCACTGGATCATGGAGCAAAAGGACTCTTCCTTTGAAATGAGTGTTCAGGAATCAGGATTATTTCCTGGAAAAAATCAGTTCTACTTTAGCCACTAATTAACAGCTAAAATATATTAGAGATAGGTAAATATAGCTAAAATATATTAGAGATAGGTAAATATAGCTAAAACATTAATGGCAAAGTAAATATGTTTTATTTTGTACTCAGACATAATTACATAATAATCACACAGCAATTACAGTAAAATGATTATAGTTCCATGTTACCTACAGCTGCAGATTGATATACTCTGGTCAGCACATGACTCTGTTATTACAGCAGAAACTCAGCTGAGTGGGGCCTAAAAATACACTAGGTGACCAAAAAGTAGCTCAGTCATAAACACAACCCCCAACTTGTAGAACTGGTGTGCTCAGGGATGTACAGGCAAAGTCTAGTTATAATATAATAATCACCACAATTTAGGAGTAACTTGAAACCACTGCATGTTTTAGTCTTAAAATAAGGTTGTATGATGTTAAAAAATGACCATGTTAAAAAATGCAGAAAACCTTATAGGTATAGCTAATTCATAGCTAGAGTACAAAATGCAAGTACAAGTAGTAATTTCCACATTTTTAGAAAAAATTCCTAAAATCACTATAAGTTCTTTGAGCAATCTATATAGGTTTGAAAATTCAGGATTGAAAACCTGCCTAAGCACAAAGTGTATATAATTTGTATTTACATTTTTTCTGTGCCATGCTATGGTTTCAGAAAAGGAGAACAAAAGCCAAAGAGGATAGTAGCAGATTTCCTGAGGAGTTCCAAGGCCTGGAAAAAAGACCAAAATAATAAAGTAACCATAGAAGGGCCGTATGTATCTACTGAGTTGCTCAACTCATTGTGCAACGATTTTGCCTTCCAGCCTAAACTTTTGCTTGAACCATGGCATATTTTTTATGATACATTCTTTCATGTTTTAAAAGCTGCAAGTGAAGGAGCAATTATTATTTATCTTCTTTGTTGAAAAGAAAGAGTTTCTAGACTGAGTTTATCTGCCTCTGGTTTCCAACCACTGAATCGTGCATCTTTTTCTATCAGATAAAGCATTTAAATTCTGTTACACTGTAATAAAATAACCTCTTATTGTTTTCTTGGGTAAGCAAAATAGACTAAAACTTGAGACATTTTTACCAGAAGATGCTTCCCAAATTTAGAGCATTCTTCCCCAGCTGTTATATTTCCCTTATATATCAGTATAACTCCCCTGATCTCCACACCTGCAGCCTCCCTGGACCCCCTGGGTACAGGGAAAAGCAGTGTCTTGCCCTCAGTTGCCCTGCTCTTTGTTTCAGGTGCTGAGCCTGGCTGGCCCCTGCCACTGGGACACAATAGCAGGAGGAAAAAAAGCAGAAGTTGGAAACAGACTGGCTACCTGAGAAACAGAAGCGGCTGCTCCATTGGTGCTCATGGTCAGTTTTGTTTTTTAAACTAATAAGTATTATGTACAACAAAACAGTGGTATTTCCTTACTCCTTCTTGGCTGTGATGGAAATGATTTGGCTGTGAAGGAAGTGATTTGCTCTTTTAGCCATTATGGTTTTTTTTCTTATATTTTACAGCTACTAAAACCTTCTAAAAGCCACTGCTTCCTCTGATATTCTCTGCTCCCCTTTATAAATGGGATTTGTTTTCTCCTGAAAAATGACCTTACATTTGGTTGTGTTGAAACATACATTTGAATGAAACCCCCTTTCCAAGTGACCCTGACCTATGCCCATCATCTCTTCTCTCTTCATTATTTTCTTTTTGCTACAAATTCTATCAGCAATGATTTAATATTTTCTTCAAGATCGTTGAATGGGATGAAAGCAGCTCCCTGGAGGCTTCTGCTCAAAAAACCCCTAGCCATTGCAAATACCTTACTCAGATCTACCAACTGAGCAATCCTTGATCTTTTTAAAATGAGTCTGTATTGATTTTCTTGTACAGCTAATTTTTCTGAGAATGGTATGAAGGACTCGTTCTAATGACTTATAAGAGTTGGGCAACTGAATCAAATTTGTAATGTCACAAAACTTTTGAGGTAGATTATAAAAATTAAAAAAAAACCCAACAATATTGATTGAATCACTTGTTCTTTTGACTCCTTGCTGATTGTTTTCTCTGCCAGCCTTTCCTGGATTTTATTAGAGACCAATGTCAATTTAAGCTCGTTTGTAACCTTGCAGGTCAGATTTTTTTTTTAAATCTTTGTAGGATTTATTAGCATTAATAATTCAGAGAGCTTCTTGACCACAATTGTTCTCTCTTATAGATGCAACTTACCTGGTCTTGCAGAGTCAGAATTGTCTAAACAGGATGTGTGGGAAGGTGTTCTCTCCACTGTGCCAGTCCCCAGTGGCTGACTCTGGCTGTTGGTAGCTCAGCTTCTCAGCACCTGGGGGAACCACTGCTTGAGTACTTCTGCCTTTTGTACTTTGTGATCAATAATCCTGCCAAACTTACCTAACAGCAGGTCCAAGCTGTTAATGGGATTTAATTTTATTTGCTCATGATGCATTTTAATAACTCCTCCTGGTTAGCCTTACCCTGGATGACCAGTGGTGTCTCTTCTAGCCTTAGTAATTACTTGTAATTCCACATTTCTTTATTTCTGCCCATTACTATCAGGATCATTTCGGATTTAGTAGTATTTTTACCTCCCTTTCATCATTTAATGAAGGGAGGCATTTCTCCTCTGAGGAACTAAGGAGATTTTTGCACAGATATGGGTGATTAGGAGTTGCTGCTCTACTTGCTGCAGAATTTGCTATCTGTCAACCTGAAATAGAGAGAATATCCACCAGAGTACAGAACTGGCCTCCCTAAGATGGTGTCATTTTGGGTTCATTGGCTGTGGTCAGCTCTGTCCCTGTGGTTCAGTCTTGAGTTTCCTCAAGGCTTTGCAGCAGAACAGACAGACTGAATGTGATGTGGAGCTGAAGGAGAGGCAGAAGTGGGATAGGCTCTGGAATGATTTCCTGGAGAACCTGGCTCCTTCCTCCAGCCTCAAATGAAAGGGGAGAAGAGACTTCCAGGTGGTACCAACTTAACAGCTGCTCTTCTGACAGGCTCCTCATCCCCTTGGCCCAAAAGCAGACAGTTCCTGCATGTTTGGAGACCCTTCCCCTTGGAAATAACACCACTGTGGCACGGGCAGCCATTCCAGCTGTGGCAGCCCACTGTGCTGACCTGCCAGGCCTACAGCAGGTGTCACTCTGCACTCTCACTGGGATGGCTGGCTACCATGGGCTATGGCAGCACAGGCACGTTGGGTTTGGTCTCTGCTTGGAGTGAAAGCTCATCCAAGAAGGGCAAATACCAACAGAAAAAGCCAAACTTACTTGAGTGCTACCACACATACATTCATTGCTTATCACTACCCTGAAGCTGGTGTCAACAGACTCTCTCCTACTTGGCTTTAGCTTGATTATTTTTTCAGCTTTAGGAAAGTGGTGTTCTCAAAGAAGCAAATGTATCTAGTGCTGGTGAACAGTGTAGCTGTTAGCCTGTAGCAAGTAAATGATCATAGCCACTTGCATCTACACAGACTGAGGTGGGTTTTTTCACATGTAATGTGGCTTTATCCCCAGGTCTTGTACGTTTTCATAGACAAATCAGTAACATTACTGTTTTCACTGTCTGGAAGGAGAGTATTTGTCTCATAGGTAAAGGGGAACAGATTTTGGTATCGTGCAAGCACTATTTGTTGCTGATAGTTTGTGATATATTGTAGTGTATGATGCTGTTTGTATAAGGAAAGCCATAAAATGACATTTGAAAGGATACTTGCATAATCATTAGTGGCTGATAGACTGGCAGAGGATATCTCAAACAAAAATATTGTTTCTATTGAGCAGTGTGCAATTTAATACATTTGACTTTACATGCCAGAGTCTAGTTATCTTCAAATGAATCCCTTGGATATTATAAATGTTTTGAAATATTACTAGTTTCCAAAAAAAAAAAAAAAAGAAAGCCCTGAAAAGACACTGTAGTTTAGTCTGAGTGAAACAGGTCTTAGCATAGTCTATTTTTGGACCCTGAGGGCTGGTGGCAAACTTACCCTGGGGACCAGGGGACACAGAGCCCCACCATAAGCACAGTTGGGTGCAGTGAATGTTAAATGCCACATAGCAAAGGGCAGGATGAGCCACAGACTATTCTCTCACCATTTCTGCTGTTATGGAAAAGGGATCAAATACAGAGGAATAGCAAACCCTTCATATTAGGCATGGGGCAGTAGAGCTCATATGCAAGATAGAGCATTGAGAGAAGTTTTTTCCTTAAGTTCTTTGTAGTTACCATTGGGATCAACTTAGGATTGATGCTTGTAACTGGAAATATTATCCAGGAAATATTAACAAAACTGAATTTAGTTCTGAGTTTACAGAAGCCATGAGCACAACACACACAGATTAGGGATGGCAGAAGCTTGCACAATTACAAGACCTTAAACCAATACATAATGTTTCAGTTCTGCTTTCTCCTCAGGTGCATCAGGGGCCACTAAAATTTGCCAAAATTACATGAATTGAGGTAATTCAAAGAAATTTGCTGTAAAATGCCATAAGTTAAAGACTGCAGTTTTATTGCCAATGAAAATCATATGAGAGACCAACATGCATATTTATGCAAAAACCAGCCAGTTGCATTTACAACAAAGCAGAGTAAACCAAATCCAGACCAAAAGGGATTTGTTAGCAGCTTTAGATTTTGTTTAAATTTCCCCATAGGACATCTGAACCATATGTGGAAATAAAATCCATGCATAAAACTGCATATTCCTGTGCAGTTTATTAGATACTTGACATCTCAATCAACATACTAATGTACTTCCTGAGACAACTCTTAAGCATCTGCAAACGTTTCCTTTTGATTGCTTTTTCCTCTTCCTGTGAAAGAAATCTTGCTCTGCTGACTGTTCTTCTCATGAGCTTGTAACCTGCCCTGCCTGTCCTTGTCTCAGTGCTGGCCAAGCTCAGTCCTATCTTTCTAGAAATGTGGTGACTCAGAAATTTGTCTTCTGATGTCCTCACACTGGGAGTGTCCAGCTTCTCGGGAGCATCTCCTTTCGCTTCAAACTCTGGGATTTAAAAGATGGACCTAGTTATGTATACAAAAAGTATTTTAGAATATTTTCATGTCTTTATGCTGAGGTTAGGTAGTTTTTTGTTTTGTTTGTTTTGTGGGTTTTTTTTTTTTTTTTTTTTTTTTTTTTTTGTTTTTTTTTTGTTTTTTTTTTTTTTTTTTTTTTTT
>VZRH01008052.1:436284-455546 GCA_013397555.1 Urocynchramus pylzowi
TTTTTTTTTTTTTTTTTTTGGGTTTTTTTTTTTTTTTTTTTTTTTTTTTTTTTTTTTTTTTTTTGCTTTGGTCAGAATTGTGGCATTTGAGTTATATTTACAAAAAAAAAAAAAAGTCTTCAATCTGGCTTGAGGTGTCCCTGGGTACATAAATGTTAATAAATTAGGTAGAGTGTCTGTTCTTCATTCCCTGAAGGGAAGTGGCAAGCTCTGGGCTGTACTTCTGTAGCAGAAATTGCTTCCCCACTTCCTCCTGGGCAGAGTAACTACATCTATTCCATCTTCTGGAAACAGATCCTGGCCTGTGTATCACACAAACTGTGCTTGGGGGCTGTCCAGGAAAGTACTGCTTGGCATGGGTCAAATCCATGCTGGGTAATGTGTTACTCCATCTACTCAGTTGAATAGCAGGGTGATCACAGGCCAATGCTCTGTCTGTCACCCTGCTTCGTTTTCTAGAATAGGCATAGCCCCCAGATCCCATCAGTAGGCATTTCCAGGAAGCTATTCAGAGCATCTTGTCTCAACAGCTTGCTGGAGGAGCTGGATAGAGAGACGTAGTATTTATAGGGAGAATAAAAGCCTAGCCCTGTCAGGGATTGGCACTGCTGCTCCAACTCACCTGCTCTGGAGCTTGCAGAGGAGCATGCAGGAATCTGGTACAGCATGATAGAGGTTTTACTACCTCTCTTTTGGGGTGGTGATGCACATGGTCACCATGCTAACAGGTAGACAAAAAACCTCTTTGTATTATGCCATCATGTTTTCCTCATATATCTTCCTCCCTTTTTGCTCTTGCTCTCTCTTTCCCTCCATCTGTCTCTAGACATCTCTTACAAGGGCTGGAGCAGCACAGATTCTGAATACTGGCAGTTCCCAAGAATGCAGAATACCAGGAATTTGCTCAGACCCATTGGTAAAATACATCTCCATGCCAAGGTAGCCACACACTAACAAGAAGATGACAAAGCAAGCTATTCAGAAAAGTCTCCTAAATGCAAAAATACTTTTCATTTGCCCCCATTGGAGCTCAGGAAGATTCCACAAGCTGTGCTAACTCGGTGCAAACACTATTGAGCAGGTAATGAAGACTGCTGTCCCCAGAGAGCTCAGATCCTCAAGTCTAAGTAAATGCCAATTCCACCAGTACAGTGAAGGCAACCAAAACATCATAACCACAACCAAACACAGAGTTAGGCAATTGGGCTAGGGCACCCTCAGTCCATCTGCCCTTCAGCTTTCACCTAGTTTTGGCTCTTTTCTCCTTCCAGGGTCTCTATGCATCAGGGCCATGTGCTTTGATGCTTCTGTCTGCCCCTGGTGCATGGAGACAGAACCTTTGCTCTGCTGCTCCTTCACAGCCCCTTATGAGACCTTGGACCCCTGAGCTCCAAGTGCTCTGAGCCAAAAGGGGCCTTCAAGATACAACAGTTCCTCAGGCTCACCTGAGCAGCAACTGACTACACCAAAGTAGCAACTTTGGTGTATTGGTCCAGAGGCAGAACGTAATGAGAGGACACAGCAAAAGTGACTCTCCAGGAGTTACTTGTGACTTTAGGCAGCATGGGAAAGATCCAGCTTCCCACAAAATACATGTGTATGTCAGCAGTATTTTTCCACACTCTTTCCCTAGCCCTTTAATTTAAATCAGAACATCTGAGGACCTCACAGCATCCTTACTCAGCCTGTCCCCTCATCCCTATCCCCACCTTGCTAACTCCGAGCCACCGCATTTGGTTGGATGTGGAAAACAAAGAAGAGGAGAGAAAAGAGAACATTTGTGTTGCCCAGTGGGTGTCAGGAGGCCATCCCTGCAGCAGGGAGATCACTGGGGATTATACCAGGCTGGAGGGGAAAGGGCCTAGTTAGTTTCTTGATACAGTAAGAAGGAGATGGGAGTGCTGGGTTTCTGCAGGAGCAGATGGGCCCAGGTGAGGGTCGGTGCTGGAGCCACCAGTGAGTGCAGGTGGTGCTCTGGCTCACGTTCAGACTGGGCTTTGGTCTGGCTGCAGCTCCATCAGGCTGGCTCTGGCGTGAGCCACGGCCAGGGCTGTGCCTGCAGGAGCACAGCCAGCCGCCTGCGGCACCGACAAACTGGAGCTGGCTCAAGGCCCAGCTTTCCAACACGGGCTTGCCCAGCAGTCCCACTGACCTCAAACACCTGTGGGCTCTGGGCACTGGTGGCCAAAAGGGGCCCTGGTGAGAAGAGGGTTTTTCAAGAACTTGAACAGACTGTGTGCAGGCTGAGCATCCCTCCCACAGTCTCCTGGTGTCTGAGTAAAAAGCAGCTGCCTGGGAAAGAACTCACAAATGCTAACCCTAATTGAACTCCTGGCAAATACCATGGTAAGGTAAGCTGCTGCAGGAGTTGAATTTTTAGGAGAATATTAGCAAGGTTAATTTCAACTGTTTTTCCAGACAAATAATGAACATGGGTAATAATTCAAACGCTTCAGTGAGCTAGAGCAGTACATTGGAATGCCCCAAGGGCATACAAAGCAATGGTGCTGATGGACGACATCACCTCTGTTTCTAGTTTGGAGGCAATATTAGGAGGCTGCATTGCTGAAGCAGAAGAACATTCATGTCTGTTGGCACTGCTACCACAGTGCCTGACAGACAGGGATGCTTCATAGTGACAATCAGAAAAGCAGAGATAAGCAAAAACAATTGTTTTGCTGTTCTTCAAACGTTTAGAATGGATTAATTTTAAAAAAAATATTGTTTGAAGATACTGTAATCATTTTATTGCAATTTTTTCAGGAAAAATAATCAGTTTATCAGGTTTTCTTCATCATATTCACAATTAGCTGAGGAAATAAGGAGGAGAAAATAACAAATCTTACTAACATTTCTGGATTTTCAAGAGGTTAGGTTTTTTTCAATACCCATTCATTTTGGAATTTGAAAAAGGAAAAATATATGTACATATATATGTGACTGTAACCACATCTAGCTAAGATAAATTTTAGCTATATATTTGTTTATGTATGTTTATGAATGGTATATAATTGACATCTTTAATAAAGAAGGAACAAACCGAATGAAATTATTTAGGAAGCATGCAAGCTGCAAAATTACTCCATTCATGTTAATGACTTGCCTATTGCTTTACAGAATGTCTGCATGGATGTCTGCAGTGACATGATCCTTGGTCCTTTCACTGTCCCTCTGCACTGCCTAGTCCTGCTGCATGAGCAGAGCAGCAGTGGGGCTTGGAGTGATGGAGCACTGAGTGGCTTGGAGCAGTGGTGGTTGGAGATCAGGCTGGAACCTCAGCTCAGCTCAGCTCAGCTCAGCTCAGTTCAGCTCAGCTCAGCTCAGCTCAGCCCAGCCTCTCTTCTGCTGTCTGACTTCAGCCCTTCTACTTGTTCTTCCAGTGGGAGCAGAGTATTCACAGTATCTCCTTTTAGATATTAGATAATTTGGGCAGTGGACTGTGTTCTGGGGAATTTCACCTCCCTCTATATTATCCAGATATGAATCATGGAATCATTTAGGTTGGAAAAACTTCTAAGATCATTGAGTCCAACCACTAACCCTGAACTGCCAAGTCCACCACTAAACCAAGTCCCCAAGTGCCACTCTGCACATCTTTAAAATACCTCCAGGGATAGTGATTCCGTCACTGCCCTGGGCAGTCTGTTCCAATGCTTGACAGCCCTTTCCATGAGGAAATTTTTCCTAATATCCAATCTAAACCTCCCCTGGCACAACCTGAGGCAGTTTCCTCTGGTTCCTTTGCTTGCTAACTGAGAGAAGAGACCAAACCCCATCTACCTCCTTGCAGGTAGTTGTAGAGAGCTACGAGGTCACCCAGAGTTTCCTTTACTCCAGGCTAAACAGTCCCAGCCAAAGACTTTGACTGGAGCAGCCAACCCCACTGCTCCAGGCCCTTTACCAGCTCTGTTGCCCTTCTCTGGACACTCTCCAGCACCTCAATATCTTTCATGGAGTGAAGGGTCCAGAACTGGACGCAGTATTCGAGGTGTGGCATCACCAGAACCAAGTACAGTGACACAATCAGGGATCTCGTCCTGCTGGTCACACTATTGCTGATACAAGCCATATTTTTGCTATAAAGGTCAGGCCTGAAATTATGAGATTGGAAATTATTACTGTGGGGCATAAAATCCAAAACTTTATATTTTATGTCATAAATGCAAAAAGCACACGGCTATTGCAAATATGAAGAAGAAATGTCTATTTATCTAACTTACCATAGTCAAATTTTGAAAGGGCAACACTGCATAAAAGCCCATGGGAGACAGAAAAGAACACACAAAGCCTGACAAGAAAGACATGATACGTCTGAGCAAACCAATGGAGATGTTAAAACTCAGAAGCCCCACAGACATCTGCTAACTTGAACATGCAACTGGCAGCTATCACCAAGCTGTGCTCTCATGTGGTTCTTGGCTGTTGCTTGCCTGTATTTTCTAATTCCAGCATGTCTCCTTGGTGTTACTCCTACATGAACTGGCAGTGTTGTCAGAGGAAATCATGTCAGTGCATTGCAGACCATTTTTTGCCTTGTGAAGAAGTTAATTTGATGGATCTTGATGTTTAAAATAGAAATGCAAGTTCCATCTACACAGAGCTTTATATTTTGTACTGGAAACACTGGAACCATGTGAAGAAATCTTCCAGCCATGAAAAAGAGATCAAGTAGGAGGAAGGTGCTTCCTTTCACTGTAGGGTGATGAGGTTCACAAGCAATTGCAATGGATACTCACAAGGTTCAGGGGGAACAGTACTAAAATGTTATGTTTCTTTAGTCACTGAAACCAGTGTGATAAAAAAAGTAGATTGGCCAAACCAACCTAGTTTTGGGCTCACACGGACTCTCAGTTTGTGTGAAAGCTGAAGTGGGGTATAATTAATTATCAGGGCTAAACAAACTCTTGCAGTCTGCTAATGGCGTGGATCATACAGTTACCCTTTCCTCTTCCCCCCTTTTCATGTGGTAGATAGAAGTACCTCTTTTTGTACCATCCTATAGCCAAACCATCATGTACCTGTCTCCTTTTCTGAAATAAAGGTCATTGAAAAGACTGTAAAAATCCTGAATGAATATGACTCATGTCTTTTAGACATGATCATAAAAATCCCCTTCTCATGGGTTGACCTTTGCTATATGTTTTGGGCTATTGGACAGATGCATTTTGTCTATAGCTTTCACTGTCTTTATATCAAAGGACATGTTTCATAGCATTGACAAAATTCCCCTCTCACTACCCTTGAAACAAACTCTTAAAGCTGAAGCCTGCAAAACTGCAATCCCTTTGCTGTTGTTCTTTAAGCATTGGTCTCCAGGAGCCCACCCTACCTCAGGGCTTACTTTGGAGATGAAAAAGAATATCAAGACATCTTGAGAAATACCCACACTGTTCAGAACAAGATTCAAATGCAGCAGTGTAATTAAGTGTCTAAAAATGGCTTGTGAGGCAGTCTCCAATTCTGAGCCTGTAGCCCTGCCCTTCGGACATGTCTCTCTGCCATTCATGAAATGCAAAGCATTAAGATGCAGTTCTGGGAGGATGTAGCTGCATTAATGTGTGAGAAAAGCAGAGAGAAGCTTGTAGGGCATCCTCCAGGAATCCCATGGCAGTGTGCCAAAACATGTTTTGATAAGGTGCAATGCTCTAATAAATACACCAAACACTTGTGACAACTATGTTATTCAGAGCTCCCAGGTATTATTTTCTGCAATATGTTTGCCTTGTGAATAGGATTGAGCCCAACAGTGCTTCATGGTCTTCAGTGGGGTCAAATTATTGTGAAAAATACACTGCATCGAGATAATCTTCTCCTTTTTGTTGCTTCCTTTCCTTTTTTCCTCTAGCTAACTTCCTCTTCAAAGACAGAGACAGCAAATTAACTAAGTGATTAAATGAAAGATCATCCTATTTCAGACCAATAATGCTCTATGAAACTTCTTCAGTCTGCAAATCACAGCCTTCCCTCTAGCACGTGTTTTGTGCAATGTACAGCCACTCAATCTGATTATGTGTGACTTTGAGCAGTGGGTGGTTTTGTGCTTGTCTTTATGCATAAAGGTAAATGTCAGCAAAATGAATGGAGCTTTGGGTATTCCTTATGTATTTGATGAAGCCCTTATACTCTCTGTACCAAGTATACCCTAAGTGCTTGACTAGATTTATCAACTGCTTTATAAGGAGGAGCAAGAAACCCAGATTAAAGGTTGCTAAGTTACAAACCAGATAAAGCATAGGCATATTTCCAAATTTATATAAGCAACATGCCTAAATTAAAGAGAAGTGTGAGAAGCGGTTCGAGCTCAAGAATAGGTTAATGTGCAAGACAGATTTTTTTCTCTATTTCTCTGCATGGTTTTACTTCCAGCAATATTTCAAAGGGGTATTACAGCATACAGAACCTATTACAACATGCCAAGTATGAGAGAAGTAATGCCTAATACCCAGCATGGGGGCTTTTTAATGGTAATACAAATATTATGCAGCATGTCCCTCCCCAGGTCAAGCCGTGCTTGCCTTGAATACAATCCTCCTACAAATACAAACATGTACATCCTGGGTGTACAGGCCCTTGCTACAATGGGGACAAAATAGAACTGCATTCACAGACAGATAACACAGACATTAATCCGACGATTGAAGAAATGGGATTTTGAACTGTGCAAATTCCAGTTCAAAGGAGGGATCCTTCTCGGTATGGATGTCTTTGTTATCAGCCCGTGTTTAGCTAATAAATGGTTTATTAAAATAGTCTGGCTGAGAGTGGCTTACATACATATTACTGGGTTTGGAGTGGTCCAAAATTATGGCTTATTGTGCTAGAAGAGGTGTTAGGAGATGCTTGTGTTCACTGCATGGGGAAGCAGCAGGCAGAAAAATGGAGTTCTTCTAGGGGCAACACTTCTTCAGCCTACATAAGTTCCTAGGCTTTATTTTGAGATATTATTATTATTAGGCATCATCACAGATGGCTGTGTTTTGAGAGCCCTGTGTTTTCTAGTGAGGGAAATGCCACTAGAGGGGAGGCCACTTGGTGTGAGGTGCCTCATGGCTGGCAGGAGCTCCCACCTGTGAGCCCAGCTCTCCTGCAAAAATGTGTGCTGCAGAGTCCTACTGCAGGAGAGAACAAACCAACCACTTGAAAATATCTCGTGGAGAAAAAACCATATTTTGCAGGCCAGCTTTGGCCTTCAGAAAGGCTAACCTGATACATTTATCAGGTGATTATCTCCATGTATCTAGATTTTCTAAAGAAAAAAAAATAGAAAGAAAGAAAACTTTCATTGAATTCTACCTATATATGGCCTGATGGCTAGAAAAGGCTCCATCAGGGGCTGGATAGCTGGGGTACAGAAGCACAATGCCCACAGGCCTTTTTCTCATGCCCTGCTCCTTATCCTTTTGCTGGGTGCAGAGTCCAGCAAAACCAGGCACAATTATGCTACACCATATTGATACCTTCAGGGAATTTCCAGGAAAAAGGTCAACTAGGGCCTTCTGGCTTCCTTCTGGTAGTTAAAAACAGAATAAACACCTGACTTCCAGACTGTGGACACCACTCAGTCTGGCTACATCATCCCTTGGAGCTCTGCAACATAATGTCTTAATAAAGTAGAATGATGTTGTACTTTCTTTTTTTTTTTCTTTTTTTTTTTTTTTTTAAGGAGTATTTTCACTTATGTGAAAGAACAGCAAAATGCAACCTGATTCCTATCCTTCTATTTAATTACCAGCCTTTCTGTTTTCAAGCAGTTTTAAGGTACGGATAATTATGATGAAAGGAGTAAGGAAGCAGGAAATAGTGCTTTTTTTTTTTTAGGTAGGAGACTAAAAAGTGCTCTGAAAGCCTTGCCAGACTAGACAGCAAAACATACCTTAATGTTGCTCAGTTATAGCAAGGAAAAAATAGTATGGCCCTAGATCTAATGGAAGTTCAGGGCATTACTTGGCCCCTGGGCTGTCTGTGCTCCTGTCTGCAAGCCAGACAGAGAGTAACGGAGACAAAAGTCCTGTGTTTTGGGCATTGATTAAAGTCCATCCTTATCAGAGGTACTAAATTTATTTCACCTTTCAGCTGCTGCAACAAAATGCTCATTAGAAATAGTGTGCTTTAGTTTGGAATCCTTTTTGCAATTGCACATTTTTCCTTCTACTTAGAAATCAGTCTTGTCACTGGAAAGAAGCACTTCCCATCAGTTTTTTATTTTCTCTGTCATGAAGCCTTTCTCCCTTCTCAGCTCGCAGCCCTAGAGAGAATGACACCTTTCTGCTGCTGTTTCCTTTGTCACTGGTAGGACACTCCATCTGTACCAGCTGTTCAACACAAGACACTTGCTCCTTGCTGCTCTGAGTAAAGCCAGAGCACATATTTACAGCTGCAATCAAACTGGTATTTTTTGGTAATCAATGTTTTGAGGGTTTTTTGTAGACACATTCTACATTTTCCTACTTTTCCTTGCTCTAGGCAATATACCACCTTGAGAACATCCAGCAGACATAAATCCTGCTGCAAGATAAAGTTTTGGACTGAGCATTTGAGTCATTGGCCTTATATCTAGGTGCTCTGTTTTTTCTTTATGTATTCACCAAGCTGACAATTTAATCTCTCCCTGCCTGTCAGCTCTTGACTGTAAAATCCTTCAATCTGTGCTCCTGGAGATCTCAGTCATCCCAAACAACCAGTGCCACTGTTTTGATCATTTCAACCCTCTTTGAGGCGTTTTACATCTGTAAACCCCTTTACATCTGTGGTGGTGAACTGATGAGAAAGCAGCCTGTAAAATGAGCTTAAAGGGCTTTTCTATAGTCATCCTTCAATTCTATTATGTTTCCTGAGTTTGATTCTTTCTTTTTAGGAAGGGAATAATATGGCATTAACCATTATGCCCATTAACCAAGTCACTGGAAATTCCTTCAGGAATATCAAGAAATTAAGTTCTGCAGTTTCTAATTCATAGTGTCATAAAATCATAGAATCATTTGGTTTGGAAGATGTGTCCAGGGTCAGCGACTCCAGACATTAATCCAGCACTGGTAAGTCCACCACTAAATCATACCCCCAGATTTTAAACACCTCTAGAGATGGTGATTCAACCACTTCCCTGGGAATCCTGTTCCAATGCTTGATAGCTCTTGTGGTGAAGACATTTTTCCTAATGTTCAATCTAAACCTCCCCTTAAGGCCATTTCCCTGGTCCTATTGCTTGTCCTATTTGCAATTCTCACTCATCCCTTCTGAGATAAGCCAGAAGCTTTTAAACCTCCCAAGGAGCAGCATATCAAAGTGCTAAAACAACAATGGCCTTTAAAGCTCTTTCCTTACATCTTTCCTTATATCTATCTTCTCTTCCCTTCTCCTTTCCTTCTAGCAAAAACCAAGGCTTTGTGAAAGATGAAATCCCATGGGAAATCTGCTCCAGGGATTATGACATCAAATTTAATGGGGTAGTCACTGTCACTTCTGAAGTAAGGTCTGCACTACAGATTTTCATAAATCCTATAAGGCCCAAGGTCATTTGGGGCTGGATTGATTTTGCTTAACTGGGCTCGTCTAACTCAAATTTGTGCCCAAAGTTCAGCCACCTAATTCCTAATTAGGGTCCTTCCTAATTCACAGCCTTTCTTGGTGAGTCAGCCATCCTGCAGGTAGCCTTCTTTTTCCATTGATTGGGTAGCAAGCAACCTGAGATTTGCCATTTTTGGAGAGTTAAGTTTAAAAGAGATGAATCATACCTCACTATTCTGGTGCCTTCTTGCTGTCATGAGTCTTCTACAAGTTGAATTCCTGCATCCCTTAATTTACCCCTGCAACTTAAGTGGCTTTTATGAGGTTCCCTTCAGGAATCTCTCCTCGCTGTCAAAACTCAAGTGAGTGAGTCATGTCCAATGTTAGCCACATTAGGCTAAATACAAACACATGCTTATGGAACAGGAGCAGTACTTCACAGCCAAAGCCCCCATTTGAACCTATTCCTATTGAGATTTTATTTATTATTTATGATATCATCAGAAAATCTCACAGTAGTTTGTAAATTACATTGGAGATTACAGCATGTGCCTTCTAACCCAAACACTGTGATTTACAGAGAGTTTGGAACTCATTAGGCAAAAAAGAGCTAAATGGAAGATGAGAACAAGCTCCACAAATAAGGAAAAGGAGCAGAAGTTAGCATGAATCTTTCCAGCATTATCTGTGGTAAAGCTGCAGAGATGTAGCACAGTTCTATTTCACTTTTATGAGATTGTATTCACCAGCAGTGGAGGTAACAGCAGTGTTTTCAGAAACACATGAGAAATTCCAAAAGACCTTATTTTTGAATGAACCCAAAGCAGCAAATTCAAACCAGAATAATCTGTGGCAGAAAAAGATACACAGTGTGCAATACCCACCCATGAAGCTATAGATTTTCTTTAGACTAGCTGTAAATGGGGAAGAGAAATTTGCACTGCATATTTCTATTCTGTGTCATTTTCCACTTAAGGTGTATTGCCATACTCATATTAGATTTGTTATGTTTCTGTTGGAAACAAAGAAGCCACATGAAGAGAGACAGACACCCCCCAGGCCCAGAAATGCTCCCCACAGCCGTGGTGTGGGAGCTGCAGCCTACCAGCAATTCCCTGGGGGGCTTTAATGGGGATGTGCTGAGATTGATGTTGTGTCTGCGGCACGTATCCATTTGTGGAGAATCCCTACATAATCAGGCCAGCAGGGACATCCCAAAGCCAAAACCACCACACAGCATCTCCATAACAATATCTAAGCCTGTGATGGTTACTAATATAATTCTGCAGATGGAGAATCACAAGGGTTCAGGACCAGTGGGGAATCTGGGATAACTGGAAGTTTAAAAAAATTAATCTATCAAACATGAGACTTTAAATCAAGTTTATGTGAGGAATATAAAGCTGAAGAGTCTGTTTAGTAACAGATAGATTTAGTCAAAGGTTTAAATTCAACCTAGAAATAAAAACCCCTGGTAACACACTCTAGCCTGGCCAGCAAAAATTATGCTGATAGCGACAGACAAGAGAGTGAAAAAATCAAGGCTCTCTAGTGCTCAGTTGCCTCTCGCTGTCCTGATTCAGACCCTTCCCATCTCCTTGTCTCTATTTAATTAAAGCATGTAAATGGCAGTGCCTGTCAGCCAGCTTTCCATTCGGCAGCCACGTCTCTGAGACTCGCTGCAGAGTCAATCTGACGGATGAGGAGAGTGCTTTGGCTTTTGCAGCCATGGAGTTGCAGCCTCCATAGATCTGTGGTGCCATGCAGAAGTGATAGGATCTGTTCCTGTGCCAGCTCTTTGGAGGAGCAGCCTGTAACTGAGCACTCGCTGCTCCTTGTGCATCCATCCTCTGAGCAAACCCTTCACTATCCCTCACAGTTTACTACCAGCTGTCTGCTTTTTTTTTTAAATTGCTTGTAACACTTTGAAAGAGTGGGGTTTTTAATCTGTTTTTGTTTGTTTGTTTATTTTTTGGCTTTTGGGGGTTTTTTTGTTTGGTTCGGGTTTTTTTGTCAAATATATTTTGCAAACAATGCAGATTGCTGTACTCCAGGGAAAGGTAATTACAGGAGTAGGGGATTTGTGCATAAGCAGTATCATAGAAAAACAAACAACTGCAAATCTTATTATTGGCAAAAAACCCCAAGACTAGGAAACCAGCTCTGAACTGGGAGAGTACCATTCATGAGTTCATTGAAAAAAAAATTTTTGTTTGAATGTGGTCAGTAACACCGGACAGCTGCTGATGTCCAAGTAAAAGTGGTACAGATAGAAACAAGCTCTGATCATTTTATTTTTCATGTAGAGCTGTCATGCATCAAAGAACTTCATAGACACCAGTGAGGTCTCCTGACACCAGAATGGGCAAATGAGCGTCACATAGCAGATGGGGAAAATGAGACTTAAAAAGGCTGAACAGAAGTGGCCTCCCTGGAAATACAGCTCAGCAACCTCCTGCTCACATAAGTACCTTCAGCCTCTTTCTCCATCCTCCCCCTTGCAGCCCCAACACATCTGTGACAATTACTTGTGTGAACATTATCCTGGGGAGCTGCAGCAGGACTGGAGCATCAGACATGGGATCTGTTGCCATTGCCCCCATGCTATGCTCTGGGAGCATGATGTCAAGCCTTCCACCTTTGAGATATTGATGCCTATGAGATGTCCATTGGAAACAAAAGTAGCCAGAATTATCCTGCAAGAAATGCTGGGAATCCCACTGAGCTATATGTCACAGTGCAAACACATCACTACCTCATGCTTCAGCTGTTAGAATATTGTTAGTCCATCTGAATGCAACCAGCTACAAACATTTAGGGTTAAAGTGTAAGATAACCTCTTCAGACAGTTCCACTCTGGCAGTCACCCAGACAGGGAAGGCAGTAACTGGTAGAGGGCATGTTTCACCACCAAATGAACTCAGGACATTGCAGGATTTTTAGAGGAAGCCAATTCTTTGCTTTCACAGCAACCCTTTGAAAAATGACAGTAAGAATCAAGCCTCCTCGTAGAGAAACCCTCTGGTGCACATGAAATTGAAATTTTGAAATGAACATCAGCAAAAACCATTTACCTGAAAAATGCTGGTTTATTTGACATGCACCAGAAATATGGAGAGGAGAATTTCATTGGCAGTAAGGTGTGTTCTTTGCTCTGGCTTCAATGCCAAACTTCTCAATCTTAGAAATAATTTCAGACCTTTGACTCAGTGATAGAAAAATGTTTAGTTTTGTGCACAAACCTGACAGAGGGCCAAAATCCTTCTCTTACCAAATGCAGAAATTTCTGGAGTTACTCCAAGGATGCATTTAGTCCCTTCTGTTCAAAATTTAAGACCTGCTGTTTTTCTGACTGTGCAGGTAATTGCTACAGCTGGAGTAAGGCTGTATCCCATCATCTCCAACCTCAGCCCCTCCTACTATTCTCTTTTCCCTCAGCAGAAACACAGTGAATCCCCCAGAGCACGCCAAGGGATGGATCCAGTGCTGAATCCTCGCCCAGTGGTAGCTGACTGGGTGTAACTCTGCAACCTGCAGCACATTCCACACTGTTTTCCCTGCAGCAAAGAAGGGTCAAGACCTCACCCACATGGGTGTCTTGAGGAAATCCTGCAGTTTTCAAGATGCCTGCAGATATTCCCTCCCTTCCACTAGCCCTGAGTAGCAAGGACAAACCCTCCTCTGGTGGGGTCAGTTTGAGGGCTTTTCTTCCACTTACCTTCCACTGAGACTCTGGTGGGGCTCCTGTCTCCCCGTCACAGGTTGCTGATTTGGCCATAGGATGAAAAGCAACTGAAGGCAAAGAGACATCTCCCAAATAAAACAAGGTAAAACAAGGCCCTGGACAACTCTGGAAGAAAGAGACAGAAAAAAGGCACTAAGGAGCTTGTTTTCACAGCTGGAGACCTGAAGCTCAGAGCTGAGACTTCCACAGTAGTAATTTATGCAAGACCACGAGCTCACTCAGACCTATGGTGGGATGGAGACCCCTCCACTGAGTCCAACTGCAGTGTCTCCATCACACGGGGTGGTACAAGCCAAACCCCTCTGTCAAGTCCTGCTGTAGCTACACCTGTGTAGCTCTAAAGCCTTCTCAAATGGGAGAAAAATCATCCTTTGTGCATGGAGATGGGATGTCTCTCAGCTTTCAGGCTTCCTAGAGAAACAGCTGTGAAAAGGGCAGGATCAGGAGGTGAATTGGGCACTCTGCTAAGAACAAATTTGCAAATTTGCTGGCTTTCTCTTGTGCCATTGTGCTGTTGTACAGATACACATGCTCACTCATAAACCCAAATGTCAACAGATTATATTTCTTTCCAAACAGGATCATGTATGAATATATATAACTCGATCTGGAATTAGAAAAATCCATCAGTTTGTCTTCTCCCTGTAGGTGCACACATACATATGCACGAGTCAGTGTAGACATGCAGCTGTGGTGCAGTACACTACAAACAAAATGTGGAAGTGTAATTAGTAAGTCTAAAACAGAGCAGACTCAAGAGATGCATACCATACCAGCAACTTCCCAAATTCCAACACCTCCGTGGCTGTATGTATCCACCCCACAAATTTGCAGACTTACTGTTACAAATCATTTCAATTTGCAGTCTTTCCCTTAAACTGATTTTAGATTAATCTTATTTCATCTTATTAGATACATCTTTCATGCAGAGTGTAAACCAATAATCCTCTTGTAAAGCTTACTGGCATTGGCTCTCATCAAAGTGGCAGGCAGAGGGTTGCAGTGAATGGCTGTAACAGAGAGAGCCTGCTTGCTGGGTGGCAGCACCTCGGCGTTTTTCCTCCCTCCCTGCTGTGGGACTGAAATCCATAAATTTGAAAGCTGCTTGTGTCTTCATAGTCGTGATGTAGGTGTCAGCAGCAATTAATGGCAACTGTAACTTTTAAAGATGAGAAACGTCAGCACCACCTGAAATTCCTGGAAAGCCTGTGGACTTGTCTTCTGCTGCAGGGCAACTTCCATTGCCACAACCAATACACAATCAGACTGACCTATTATAATTTTCACTTCTACCTATTGTGCTTGTTTGCTCACTATGCATGGATTTTGATGTTTGAAGGATTTTTCCAGTTGCTTCACCTCCTAATGTTTGGCAGAGCAGCAGTGGCCCCTAACTGCAGGCTGGGAAGCATTATTGTTCAGTCTGCTGTGCTCCTGTTCCAAAAAGCCCTTGTCTTCCCCAGAACAGTTGTGACTATGCAAGTAACAGGAGTCATTCTGACCATCCAAAAGATGAAGTCTTTGATAAAGGCCTTGCCTTTATTCCTTCATTCATTTACCTTAAATTAAAAAAAAATAAAAAATTAAACAAACGTTTTTTAGATAAAAAATTAAACAAACGTTTAAATTAAAAAAAAATAAAAAATAAAACAAACGTTTTATTAAACGTTTCAAACTGCCTAAAATTCTTCAGTATTTTTAAATGAAATGCAAGAGGAGAGATTAACCAATAACACCATGTTTCAATTTTTCTAGCAGAAAGCCCAAGCTAGAAAACTGTCCCTTATCTGTTTCCTAGTCATGTATGGGTATTTCTCCTGGAAAGGTATAGTGTTCAACTAAAAGCATTGGTATATAAGCTGTGAAAACATAGTATAGATCAGTTATTTCACACTGATCTTCCATTACTATCTGATATTTTCAAGCACATGTTTTAAAGTCCATGCAAAGACCTTGCAAGTAATTTTGCATGTGTCCTTCTTTTTGGAGGACTCTGGAATGGACCTGCAGAAACAAAGCCCCGATTTTGTACTGATGAATCTGGAAATGAAAATGCAAAATCTATTTTTTGGCTGAAGGGGTATGAGGAGATCAGAGATACAATACAAATTACATTAAATACAGATGTGACCTACTTAAATGAAAAGTTTCACATTTTTTTTTTTTAGAGCTCCAGTGTCCTGCATGAATAAGAAACAGCCTTTTTCCTGCTCTGAACTCTCCTAATGGCCATTTTAATGACTACCTACTCAAGTTTAAAGCCAGCTGTTTAATTACTAAATGCCAATATTTATGAAAGCCCAGCACATACTAGTGATAATGACACCATTCAACATTTATGGCAAGCAGATTTTTGGTAACTATCAACACTGAGTAATCACAGTACTCTCTTTACTGCCACTAATTCCAGAGGACAATGAGCAATATTTCCTTGAAATTTAAAATCCAGAGACTATTCATCCTTTAGCCTTTCAGTGACTTCAGACCCAGCATGTAGTAGCAGCAAGAAAGAGCTATGATTTCTTATCTCTGAAAACCATTGTTGAATTGATGGAGTGAGGGATATTTTTAGGATACTGGAACTAGTTTCCAGGTGGTGGGGAACCTGAGGAGGTGAGCAGCAGGAAGACAGTGCTCAATGCTCTGGCTTTTGCACAATAGCTCAGTGATTGGAACATTTGGCAAGCAGGGAGAAGAGGTGGTCAGAGTATCAAATTCCCTTTGCATCTTAAAATCCTGCTTTTCTTGCTAGTAAACTCCAAAGCCCCTTAGAAGGGGCTTTTTGCCCTGGTCAAAAAGCAGAAGCACTTCTTGATTTCAGGTCCTGTGAGATGCAAAGGTCCTTGTTGAGTGGGAGATCATTCTCCAAGACTTAGATGACTCAAATACGCCTATATTCTGGTTTTGCTGGACTTCAGCCAGTGGGCACCAGATCCAAAAGCTTGTGAGGATGGCGCAGGACAGACATCAGGGAGGGAGGGACTGCACTGGTAACTTTGTTTCCATGTAGTAAGGGAAAAATTGCAAATTTGAACATTAAGGAAGCTGTTTCTGTCTACTGCTGATTTCTGCACTTGCATGTTTAGGTAGCAATTATATTTACCACATAACTGAATCCAGAGAAGAACCTCGTGTTTATAGTTTATTCAGAAGAAAACTATCTACTGTTACAATATTTTATAGTACTAGAAATGATAGTAGAAATTTTGTCAGTAGCTGACACCATTTCCTGCAGAGCCTGTTTCATGAAGACATGTTGTAGAGCAATATTCATCCAAAGTAATGAAAGGTGTAAATTAAATGGAATAAAATTAAATCAAATTGAGGAAATATTCATTCTGCCTGGGAATGACCATACAGATATCTAATGCAGTTTAAATAATCTACCCTGAGTATTTTCCTTTATGTAACTTGATTACTCTCCCTGACCAGCCTCATGTAATAATCAGATGTTCTCTGCTGGAGTACTAACCAGGCTTTTGCCTTTAGGAGTCTGCTCTGAAGATGTGAAAAAAGATTTTACTGAATTCACTGGGATTTGCAGGGCTGGCTGAAGGCAGAGCGAGTAGCAGGGGCGTGGCCTGCCAGGCTGTAACAGCAGCGTGTAACATAACAGAGAGCATCCACATGATGTCAGTGCGAAGGCTCAGCTGCTCCTGCTTCCTCTCTCCCTGCACATTATCAGGAATATAAGAACAAAGAAATGTGTGTTTGCTCCTGGGTCCGTGGAGGCAGGATGGTACAGAAGTACAGGGAGGGGAACATCTCTTTATATCCCCAACAGCAGCAAGAGAATCCCTGGACTATGGGTCAAAATTAGGTGTTCATGGTTAGTAGCCACAATGGACCACTCTTTCAAGATTTTCTTTCTCTTCCCTAAACTTTTTATACTAATTAAGCTCCATGTGAAAAGGTTGTTTGTTTTTTTTTTTTTAATCCATTATGCTTTAGCTGCAGGTATCTCTTGTGTTCCCGGTCCTATCCTGGCTTTCTGTGCCTAGGAACAGCACTGGCTTCAGTACCTGGAATAATTAAATAATAGTAGCATAAATTAAGATTTTTTTTAATGTCATTTACTTGTGGAGGCTGAGAGGAGGCAAGCTGATGAAATGTCAATGACTAGTTGCCTGAAGAAAAAAAAGAAAGAAAAATGGAAAATTTTTTCAAGTAGAGAGATATAGTGAGGGAAACAGAGTCAGAAGCCCTGTGTTTTCACCCAGTATTTGATCATAACCCTCAAATTCTTTTAGTTTCTTTCCAAATGTGTGAAACAGAAATGTGTAGCATGAGCTACTATGATTATAATCTGTATATTATTTTGAAGGTTTTGATTACAGTATAAAAGCCAATCACGTCGGGTTTCTTTGTCCTTACAATAAATAGCTTGCTTGCATTGGCACTGTCCTTACTTACATGGGTTAAATTACCACTCATATTTACATATATGCACATAAAAATTTATTCTTACTGAATGTGCTCACATGAAATTGTAAAATAGCAATTATCAGCCTCTTTAGATCCCACCCTTCTCTTCTGGTTGTAACTGGCATAATTTCTGATGCTTGTTTTTCCCATGCTGCAAATTTGCTCTTTTGCTCAATTTTTCTTCTGTTCAGTGAGACAAAGAATTCATGTGACTGAAACTCATTTTCCTGTATGAGGTATGGTAATAGCAATTAAAAACTGTCTTCTTTTGAACAAAATATACATAGATTATGGCTCATATCTGAAAGCTTCATTAGCAGTGATCCATGAAACCAGACCTTTGACATGAAGTTGTGAAGTAGATCCTGAAACAGGATAAAAGGAAAGGGCCATTTTTGCAAATATACAATAAGTATTTCCAACTGATTCCATCAGTCTTTGCTGAATGGCAGTGTATGTAGATTTTGTTTTGTTGTAAAAGGCTGCTCTTGCCACCACCTGATATAGAGAACAAGTCAGCAGTTAAACTAAATGACCCATTAAGCAATAGTTATAAAGAGATACAAATGACTCTTCCTCACTCATTTTAAATAAAGCATGCTGAACAAAAGACTGATATTTTGAAAAGTTATTCACAAGACTGAATAATAGCAACTTTTGATCCACAATTTTGTCTCTGTGATTATCTCTCCACTTCTTCCCTCAACCAAAAATCCTCAGCTCTTAGTCATGATCCATTTTGGTTCCTAATCTCCATATTTCAAGGAATTCAAAAGATGTTCATAGTTCACATCTTAATTTACAAAGCAGGTTCAAATCTCTTCAGTACCACTGAGCATATATATTGATTTTTGAGCTTTAGTAGTTTACTCAAAAGCATCACCTTTCCTTATTTCCTTTTAATTATTTTTTAATTTGGGTTATGGAAGTGTTGAGATGTTACAAAGAACGCAGATCATCATTACGGCAAAAAACAGACAGGAGCAAGTTGTGGTTTAAAAACAGACTACTCAGACAACCTGGTTCTCCTCATTCCCACCCACTGCCATTTCTATCTTAGGCTCATCTTAGAAATCTATTATTATATAGCTGCTTTCTGTGCATTACAAAGGCAAAGACAATGCAAGTCTTGACACTGCCTGTGCCGTGCCTGTACGAGTCAGGTGCAAAGTCAGCAAGAGAGCAGTAGAAGTACAGCTGGGAGGCTTCTTTAATGGATTACTGGCACCATATAAAGACTACATTAGTTATTTACTGCTGACATGACAAGATACTCCCTCAACAGGGATCATGGATTGAAAGAAAAGAGGTATTGCCAGCCTGAAATATAAACTGCCCAGCCACATACCCTGGTACGTGCCTGCTGTCAGCTTCCTCCGAGGTTTTGTGAAGTTGGCTAACATTTATCATTTATAATAAGTCTTTAAATAAAGTCTGTGCATGAAATGAACTAGAAGGATATGCCAAGTCATTGTACCCTTCTCAGCTGTGTATGTGGCCATTTGGCTGCTTCTGTTCTGTATCAGAAATGCCACGTCTAAGACAAAGAAACAGGTGCTGCCATCCCAGCCCCCTGCCTAAGGGTTTA
>VZRH01008052.1:455623-474504 GCA_013397555.1 Urocynchramus pylzowi
CCTGCCTAAGGGTTTAATATTCAAAGGTGGAGGGGGGGGGGGGGCTTGGGAGTTAAATGATGGAATGAATCTGGATCAAATAGGCAAAATACAGTCAATGTGTTCAGGAATAAAAGCAAAGCAAAAGGGCCTGTTTCCCTACCTTTGTATCCATGTCCCTTTGTCACTAAAGGGCATACATTTTAAGGAAACTTTAAACTTGCATGGATTTAGCCCTTCAAAAAGATAACTCCATACCCCAAAGGATGGGAGGGTGATTGTTTGAAGTACCTATTACACTCTTTTCATTATTCATTGGATGCCTAGAGAAACATTTTGACTGCTGTAATTCTATACACCCAACAGGCTGGTGCCAGAGATTGCATTAAAGGGGTGCAAGGACTGCCCGAGCTGCCTGCATGGGGACAGTCACAGCCCTGCACTAACCCTTATTGATCTATGCACGAGTGAGAAAAGAGAAAATGATGCATGGAGGAGCCCTAGCCTGTTAGTCTGTCTGCTCAGGATAACCTAAAACTTTCATTTACTCTAACTGGAGCTGAACACACTCAGGAAATAAAGCCAAAGTTGTTAATTTGAGGACAGGATTTCTGCTACCATTTAAATACTAGACAGGGTGCTCTCCCTGAGTCCCCTGTTCTGGAACTGGAGGAAAAAGGCACAATTCTGTTGTGGTGATATAAAGAGTCTGGAATTGCACAGACAATAATGAATAAAGGCTCACTTTTGCTATATATGTAACTCTGCCAGCTGAAGCATTTCCTTATCAGCTTCAGTGTTGAATCTGGCCAGGTGCCCCAGCCCTGGTCTGCTACATCACTCCCACTCATACTCACTGCCTCAGAAAGCCTTTCAAGATTCCATCAGCCCTTACCACCTTCTCATTCTCAGTTAAAATACAAATCAGGACTGAGGACTGGTGATGATTTACACAGTCACTGATTACCTGATTCATCCCAGATGGGCTCTGAACTTGCCCCACGGTGACCTCACAGGAGCCCATTGCACATGCACATACAATGAACAAATGGAATGACAGTTTGAAATTCAGAGGGAGCATCCACATTCTCTAGGGCTACCTCTCTTCCAGAGAAGCATGGTTTTTGTTTAGAAACACAGATTTCTGTGTGTTCAGGGTCACTGTCATTAAGACTGTTAATCCCCTAAAGTAATTTTTATTTACCTTTTCTTGCCCATTTGCAGCACTGTCATCATAACTGCTTTTTGGTTTATAAAATTGCAAGGAAAAGGAATTTGTGTATATAAAAAAATAAACCTTTCAACCGAGTTTTGTCTTGAAAGAAGAGAACTTTCCTCATTTTTCTGTAAGTAAGATTAGAGCAGTGCTATAGTCTCCTTGCCTTAATTTCTTTTGGTCCTTTTTTTATCTGTTCTACTATTCTCTTCACTTTCTTATAGAAAAATACCTGCTTTAAAGGCACAAACAGTATATGTGAGTATACATCTTGAAGGAAGCCAGCCAATACCCAGGTACCATGCATCCTGCTTAAACCCTGAAATCCCAGCAGCCCAAACATTTTCCTTCTGAAAGAGTGGGGTGAAGTCTCTTGGACAGCCTGGGTAGAGTTGTCAAAAGGAATAAGAGTTCAATTGTACAAATAATCTGCAGTTAATGTGAATATTGCCCGTTGCCAAGGTATAAATATCATACTTCATGAGAAAAAAGTTTCCAGCAGATGTTCCTGTAATCCTATTTCCTCCAGTTGCATGACATGACTTTTCAGTGTTATTCATATGTTGAAAAAACTTTAATGAATTCAATTTAAGAAATAATTCATCACAGGCAGGGGAATGGAATAGATGACCTAAATGATTTCCAATTTCTACCGTTTTATTGTTATACTAAGTATGCTCATAACTAGAAGACAAAAGACAAATGTTTCTGGTGTAAAAAACATTCATGTTATTTTTTAGAAAAGTAAAAATAATTTGGTAAAAAGTCACACCTCACAATAAAGTACTTGTACAAGAAGTGTGCATCAGCCAAGCTTGGCAAATGGCTCTATGTGTGGGAAGTTATGCTGGACTGTGCCCTGGCCTCAGTACACTACATTTCTTGAGGCATTTACTGTATAATTTTCTGAAATATTAAACTATACACTATCTTTTTCTTCCTTGCTTACCAAACACAAATTAAATTTGCAAGAAGTGCAGCTTTTCATTCACAGGGTTGTATCTTCTCTCCTTTCTCTCTTCCAATCTGCAGATGGTTTGATTGTAAATTTTGAAAATCTCTTCTTGGAAAAATCATCCTTACAATAAAAAGAGGGGAGAGAAAGAAGTGAGGAAAGTATTTCTCTTTACTAAAAGAAAGCAAAATGCAACATATAACATTTTAACCCTAGATGCGGTAGCAGCCCTCATGAGGAAGTATTGTGAAAGGGATTTCATTATTTTGGGAGTCCCAACAAAAAAAAGAACATAGACCTGTTGGAGCAATTCCAGAGGAGGCCCATGAGGATGATTAGAGGGCTGCAGCACTTCTGTGAAGACAGACTGTAAGAGCTTCTTGGGTGGAGAGGAGAGGAGAGGAGAGGAGAGGAAGGTTTTGGGAAGACATTGTGCCACCTTCCTGTACCTTAAGGGAACACACAAAAATAGCTGAAGAAGGACTATTTACAAGGGCTGTAATGGCAGGATAACAGGGAATGGTTTCAAACTGAAAGAGGGCAGATTAAGGCTAGATGCAAGGAAGAAATTCTTTACTGAGAGGGTGATGAGGTGCTGAACAGGTTGCCCAGAGAAGTTGTGGATGTCCCATCCTAGGAAGTGCTCAATGCCAGGTTGGCTGGGACTGTGAGCAACCTGGTCTAGTGGAAAGTATTCCCACCTATGGAGGGGGGATTGGAACTAAGTTATCTTTAGGGTCTTTTCCAACTCAAACCATTGTATGATTCTTTTAGTGCTCACTTAACTTTCCAGTAGGAAAGTGTAGACAGCTGTTTCTATTTCCTGTATTTACCAGAGGTGTGTAAATTGGAGAAAGAAGGATCAGTTCAAGCAATGGTAACAAGTTGGTCAACACTGGGTGCCCCAGCTGAAGGATGGAGATGAAACAAATATTCTTTCCCAAGACTATAGTGTTGTCATGCAGTTCAGTATGTCATGTGCAATATAACTGACATTCCTTTAGTCACTTCTGAGCAGAACAAGCAGAAAAAGCTTTTTTACACAAGTTTCTTCATTCTGTAAATAATTTTAACTAATCCTTTACAACACATATTTATCAAACACTTCCCATTAAAATATAATACTTTTATTAAAGATAAATTAATGTCTGGAAATATATTTTTATCAGCTTTCAATAAAGTAGTTTTGTAATCAAAATATTTTTTCCTTTGTTAAATGTCAGGATTAGACTTAGTCTAAAAATTAAGTTAATAATTTTGAAACAGTCTTCCAAGTAAATCAAAGCTGGAAGTTAGATGGAAGCTAGTGGAAACTGTAAAGTAGAAATGGAAGTTTGAGAGCTTCTGTCAGAGGATATTGCAGACTCTGATACAATGTAGCAAACAAACAGTAATTTAAGGATTTTAAAATGTAGATTATTGAATCTGTAATTGCTATCTTTGATGTAGGTACAGTAGATGTTTATTTAGGATATATTTGAAGAAGACAATGTTATATGCAGAGGACAAACTTCAGTGTCACAACACATGGCACTTTTTCTTCACAAACTTTCTTACACTTTCTTACATTATTGAATTTCAGCCTGGTATTGCAATGCATATACCAAATAGAGGGAATGCTGCTCTCATTTTGGCAATAAATTAATCAAAGTTACCAATTTTTCAAGCAGACTTTACTGACACAGATACAATTAAGCAAACGAAAGGGTTTATAAATCATCTTTTTTAGTTATCAAAAGCAATCTTAAAAAAAAATAAAAGGCGTGTATCATTAATTTCCACAGATAGATGAAGTGCTGATCCCTCTGAAATGCAAGCCAAAAGATGTAAAATGTAAGTCAGCGTCAGTGCAGGTTAGGGAAACTCTTCATGGCTGAGTTGGCTTCTCATGGCTCCACCAGCACAGCTACCATTCCCCTGGAAAGGTAAAAAATCCAAATTGGTAAAAAATCCAAATGCAGGCTGGGAATGAACCCAGGCACGCCAAGCCAAGCTGCAAGTGTTCAAAGACCTGAACTGCTCGTGCCTTTCCTGAGTCCTCCCCTGCTGCACCTACTGCTCATGCTTCTCAGGCCAAACGCAGAGGGAGTGCCAGGAGGAGGTGTCTGAGAGCACATTTAGGTCCCTGGGCTATTTGTTTTTTTGAGTTAAAAAGACTAAAGTGGTTTCAGTAGTACAATATACACATCGCTTGTCAAGTTTAGATCAAAGCAGCTTTAGCTATATGAGAATAGAAGACGTCTGCACTTGGCAAACTCCTATTTTTCCTCCAGGTATGCTGTACATTCATCAAAGAGCAACTTCACAAGACATACTTTCAGCTGTCACCCACTCCTAAAAATATTGCAGCTTCCTTCCTTTCTTCCTCAAAAAGATAGAATGGGGCTTTTTTCAGCCCCAGCCATCCTTCTCACTGTGCAGAGATGGGGACTGTGCTGTGGTTACGAGTCCCTCAGCCTGGGGACAGGTGTTCATTCTCTCCTGCCCCCAACGGTGTGAGGAACAAACTTGCAAGCAGGAGACACTGACAGAAGTAGGTGTCTCTCACTTTTTTTTCTTTTTCTCTCTTTTTTTTGTTGTCATTTCCCAGTATTCTGTGAGCAGTAAACATGCTTAAATATTTGCAGGGGAAACTAAATTTTTTGTTCATGTTGTTGCTTGACTAAAAATTTGGGAGTTTGCCAAGATACAGCTCAAACCAACAGCAATCGCTGTCAGTGGGAATTTTTTTCCAGGTTGAAAAAATTTAACAATTAAATTGCATAATTTACTCTGAGATGTTGAGATCTCAATCACTATTGCATGGGCCAAGCACTTATTCCGGATTATATCTCCTGATTATATGACCAAGTATTCCTTCAGCATGATGGTCTTTTTGCCAAAAGATTTGATGTTCCATAGAAGATGCAATTACTGTACAGAGTTTGTGCAAAAAAAGCAAAATACTCAACTGCTGACATATGTATAGAGCTGACAAAGGAAAGAAAATCAGTACCAAAGCTGGGTAAAATGGCTCATGGTTCAAGTGGTTGTTTTCAATGCTTTTAATAAAAAAAAAAAAAAAGTCCTCTGCTGTTGTTTTTAAATACATATAGTCAAATCTGGAAGTGAGCATAAGAACATAATGTAGCTCCAGAAGGATAATAACTTAAGGACTGAAAAATATAAGCACTCCCCACCCTGCCCCCCAATTTTTCTGGAATTCTTTAAAGCTAAAAACTACAAAACCAAAATTTACAGAGCTATTTTTTCTGAAGTGTGGACTATACAGTAGTGATAATGAAAATGAGAACAAACCTCCTGGGATGGTGGTGCTAGTTCGCCCTGCC
The DNA here is from genome assembly GCA_013397555.1 of Urocynchramus pylzowi. NCBI lineage: Eukaryota > Metazoa > Chordata > Aves > Passeriformes > Fringillidae > Urocynchramus > Urocynchramus pylzowi. The sequence continues at coordinate 461,103 of VZRH01008052.1, forward strand.
AGATACAGAAACATTTCTATACTTTAAGTATTTTATGTTGTTTTTAATTTTCTTTCATTTCTAGGGAATAACAGTACCTCAGGTCATTTTGATGTCAGATTTTACTTCACATCATTTCTGTATGAGGTGCACTTCTTTTCTTTGGATACCTCAGGAAAACATTATGAGGAGCCTGAAAATTGATTATATGAGCTGTGGTGAGGATGCAGCCTTACAGAAAGATCATGAGCACTAACTTTCTTTGCCAGCAACAATTAAAATATGTAAACCAGCATTTTAAAGAGTTTGAGTTGAATAGTGATGACTCTAAGTGGCTTTTTAAAGATGGCGACAAGAGTACTTATGGGTATTTTCCCCTATGCTCATACAATTCTCTGTCTTTAATGTTGTAATCATAATAAATATTTCCAGACCTGAAGAAACAGAGCCTGAGAGCTTGTCCATCTTTCCTAAGAGTTTCTATTGTTCTCATAAATGTTTCTCTACAACTCTCTCTCGGATACACTGTGACATAACCACACTGCCATAATAAGCACTAACAGTAGAAATCAAATTCAGAGCTACAAAACTTATTTTACAAGAAAAACAGATAATGAAATGGTACGTAGTGTCAATATAAATTCATGGAAAAAATTGCCTCAGCCCTGCATGGCTCTGAAAGAGCAAGCTTTCCAGTTATTTTCGAATATTCTGATGTGCATGGAAAATGCAGAGGAGTCCTATTTCGCAGGGCTGATTTGCTTCCCATGTGGGCCACAGCAAGGTCAGAATCCCTGGAAGCACACTGCTGCTTACCTCCAGATTTCTGTGAGCCTCTGCCTTGCTTCTGGCTTGGAGGACCTTGAAAGGCAAAAAGGAAGAGGAAAGAAGTGCACTTTCTACCAGGGGGGACTCGAGCGATGCAATGGCTGCCCGCTGGCCGTGCTCCCCAGAACACGAAGGGAAGATGACGTGGGAATGACATGGAATGGCCATGCCCACATGGGAACCTTGTGGCGCTGCTGGGAATCCCCCCGGGCGCGCCCGGCTCCTTCCCGCGGCACGCTGAGTGCGCTGCCCGTGAGCAGGCCGGGCCTTCAAAGCAGCCTTTTTGTTTTGGTTAGTAATTCACTGACACTTGGGGATTGAGAAGATTTGGGGTTAAGAACTCACCACAGCCGATTTCTGCCTTGAGGAGGAGGTGAGAAGTACAGAGCACCTGAAGCAAGGAAGAATGGAGATGTGCCAAAGACCAGAAGACTTGATTGCCCAACTAGAGCAAATCTTCGTGGCCTTTGGAAAACTGTGGGATGGCTGCTCTCACCTGCTTCATGACTTGTCTTTCTTTTCCTGCATATTATTTCCATTTCTACTACTTGTACTGTCTTTTGTTGCTCTTTGCTCCTTAATATGCTGCTCAAAGCTAAATATCAACAGAATTGATAAAGATAGGTTATTTATACCTTCTCAGGATTTAAATGCCATAGAAGAAAGGTGGGGGGCTTGAGCAGATCAAGCAGTGTTTTGCCCCTGCAGCCCCATGTAAGTGACTAACTGCTTTAATGGCAGGTGCATTGACAGCTTCAGTTTGGATATGGAGGGAAAGTAGATTGCTTTTTGGAAGACACTGCTACTTTACTCAAATTTGCTACACCACGTGTCAAGGGTTAGAGCACACCTGGACAGTGTGACCATGCTGTAACTATCACTGTGTCCATGTGTAGTTTTTTACTCAGAAGTTGAAGCTTCTTCTTTTAATTAGCTGCATCTGTCAGGACTTGTTTTGTTTTTTTCTATAATAATTTCTTGCTGAAGGAACACAGAAATCCAAGCACCATTCCAGCTGGTGAGGAACTTCTCCATCAGTTCTGAAAATATTGGGCTGCAGCTTTAGGACTACAGAGCATTCTCCTTTAAAAACCTAATTTCTGATCCTTGTCTGACATTGTCAGGAGGAGATCACTGGGTGATCTGAGTGTGGCAGGACAGGGGACCAGCACAAGATACTCTCCACAGGCTGTTCTTGTGCACTGCTGTCTCTGACAGTGACTCACACCAGCAAATCTCTGGAAAAGTGATGCACTTCCTGCTGCAGTGACAATTTAATCCACATTTCTCTCCTGTTTGTCTTCTGGAAAATGCCTTATTTCCTTTTCTGCTTCAGGGGGAAACAGAGAGAAGCTGTTTCACCTGAGATCTACACAAGAAGCAGAAGGATTTCCTCTGCCCCCTTCCTATCTGGAACTGTAGAGTGGAATGCACACCTTGATTTGTACTCACTCCTAGAATCATTCAATCACCGACATCCCGGGAAGTGACTGGGGCATATAAACATAACCCAGGACATACTCAGTGAAGGAGTGATTGCTCTTTGCTCTCTGCTCTCTGTCTGGGTATGTATACATTTTCTGATGGCTGTTTTGGTCCTCCACCCTCACAGTAAGGGAGAACACGGACTCCACTCTGAGGACATGGAGTCAAGGAAGAGAAACCTCTTCTCTGAGGCTCATTTTTATAACACAATGCCATATATCATCACCACTTTCTCATTTCCTAAGTCCCTTATTCCACCTGTCAGCACATGCAGCCTCTCTCTTGGGCAAATCATCCTCCATTCCCTTGGTGGTCTTGCAGAGCTCAGAGCCAAATTGAATTGTTACTTGAGAGTACAACCACAGTCTTAAAAGCCTGCTTAACCTGAGGAGCCATAAATGAATTTCTGCAGGCTTGAACAGAAATAGGCAGTCATTTCTCTGTGGATGAGGCACAGAGAGGACTAAGGGGTCCCTCAACTTAAAGGTCACAGGTTTGTTTATTTTTTTAGTAGCCACTATGGAAAACTACTGCACCTTCTCACCTGGAAGAAAACCCTGGTACCTCCTGCTCTGTTTTTTATTTCCTTGTGAAACTCCTATTGACAGCAGGATGTAACAGCCTATGTAGAGACTGTTGAGGTGTTCAGAAAAATGAAAACCATAAGTCTAGACTGCAGACTCTTGGATCTGGAAATCAAATGCATGCATGGATGACTCATTCTTATTTTCCAGAAAGAAAACTGTACACTTCCTTTTAACTAAGTTTTATGAGTAAAACCGTTGTCACTGTGTGTTGAGCACATACTATTTGAAGGATCTGGAAATGTGTCATGTATTGGCAGTATATCCGAGCAATAAAATATGCACAAATTCATAAGCACCACCCTCTCAAACTATTTCTGGCCAAATCTCTCTCAGAAATCAATGAAAAACCTTGACAAGGGAAGGAAACTAAGATGTAGTGGATACCAAAGAAAGAAATATCCTTCTCCTTTGGCCTTCTCTGTTCTTTGACCTAACTTGAAATCAGCTGGTGAGGCATTTATGCTGTATGTGACTTTGGAGAAGCTATAGTTGGACATATACAATGACTCACACCCCAAAGTGACAACCAAAACATTTTTGTATTTATGAAAAGGTCTCTGAACCAAAGTTTTCAGATACACAGGGTTTTATTTTTTTTTTTCCAGTCATACTGTCCTGTTTTTATGTGTTAGAGTGTTTGGACATCAAGAGGAATATTTCATTATGTCCTTTTAAGAACTGTAAATTGCCCAGCCTGTCTGCCAAGTGTAAGATGCAAGCACTGTGAATTTATCGTCTGTTTTCTGGCTCTGGCACCCATCTGTCATGTGGGCACAGATATGTCCCTACACTTTGTACCTCTCCTTGACTCCTGTACAACTCACTTGGATAGAACACTTTGCAAGGCAGAGTCTCCTGCTTACAATGTGGCTACTCCAGATTCCTCATGTTAGTTGGAGGTTAATGAAGATAACATGAATGGTGTAAATAGATAACACATTACAATAATGCACTTCACTGTTATTTCATCCCACTCCAAACAATCTTATAGCTTGGCCTCCAGATATCTGGTGAGATGTACTCATAAAAGCATTTACCTCCATCATTTAGAGGGTTAATCTCTTGGTATAGGTTTCCATTCTTTCTGGCCAACTGTGATTATTTTTGATGGAAGATGCCTGCCTCTGTTCCCCTGCCTTTCTCACAATAAGCCACAGCATGATGTTACTGCAGGCTTTTTGGTTGTCAGTCAAATTATATCACCACAGATGTCCCAGGTTTTTTTCTTCTGTGGATGATGTAAGCAATAAATGCTTTTTTGCCTCCTGACCATGATGCTTTCTTCTATTATGTTGGAAAGATAATGGGATAATGTCCAGTCTCTCTTAAGGCACAAATGGTAGCACTGGTAACATATCCATAGGTAATGCCTTAAATATTATAATTCAGTGACAGTGAAACCTTTTATTACCAGAAGAGAGCCTTGAATTAGGTTCTATATTGAGCAAAGAAGAAGGAAAAGGTGCAGATTACTATTACTAATGATCAGCATATGATGGTCCTTTTTGCTAGGTAGAAGGCTGGTACATTTTCTACTGGTCAGCATTCAAAGAGATCCAGTTTCAACAGCAGATCTGCAGGAAGTAACATTAAGATGGCAGTGACCAGAGTTAGTTCTTTGTGGCTTATCCAAAATGTTCTTATTAATTGAAGACAGACATATGAGTTTTACTCATCACATTTGATAGGTCAATGGGAATCCAAAACCAATAAGTCAAAAAACTTGAGAGTGAGACTTCTTTTAACAATCTTAAGATTTATGCTTTTGAAATAAGGAGAAAATTCTTAAATATGCTTTTCTCTTCCAATAAGCAACTGCTCTGTTTTGTCTGGATTTGCCTTAATATGATTATTTTTCATTTTGATATTGCTTTCAGCAGAAGGCTGGATAGACAGCACTGCTCTCCATGGGATGCAGAGAAGAAAGGAACTCAAGTCTCCTTTGTGTTTCAGGCTCTCTTACATGGTTTGTCTCATAGTCCCACAGCACTCCCCACACCCCAGACAGGATGTGAGACTTCGAAAGGTGGTGCATGTCTGAACACAGAAGAGTTTGGGCGCAGCTGATCCAGAGATTTGCCAGAAGCAGTGTCATGGGAGTGGTCAGTGTACCAGGGCTGAGCTGCAGGACATGCCCACCTGCTTGCCACACGTCAGCAGTGCAGGTAACTTCATGTGCATCCTGTTCTTTTCAGTGCTTGAGACAAAACACCTCTTTCTGCTGCTGGAAGGGGCAGGTGAGATGGTTTGAGCTATGCTTGTAGGAAGCTACTAAAGCAGTAATGGCTTCTTCAGCTCCGCACTCGCTAGGCAGAGGAATTTACCTCAAGGCACACGTGGGACCTGAAGGCACATCTGGAAGTGAAAAAGCACCTTGAGAAAAAATTTCTGCATTTAGTCTCAGAGGAAGAATTTGAGAGACCTCAGAGCATTTTTGTTTTGTTCCATGGTTTTGGTTTTTTTTTTTTTATTTTGAGGGCGTAATAATTGTAATAAACACTACCAAATGTGAATTTTCCCTCTCCCTTCTTGGATGGAGGACAAGCAATGAAAAAGTGGCAATTGATCTTTCTCTGCATCTTCCTCCAACATTTGCAGTTATTACAATTTGTATCTTCTTTTCACTAGTCCATCAGTTTGAGGTGATGTCTGGAAATGAATAATCATTTTTCTTACCACTGCATCCTCAGCTTTAACAGGATTCTCTCCCTTTCATGTTTAGATCTTTCATTTTCTGCTTTATGCATCCTTAAAAGACCAGAAGCCTTTTCCCTCTGCTTTTTAATTTACTTAGGAAAAACATATTAATTAAACAGTTACATTTGGTTGGTTGAAGGTTGTGCATGATATTTATTCAGCTGGAGGTTTATCTGGCTGTCAGAATAACTCACTGGAGAGATCATAATTTGATAACAACTCTGGTCAACCAACGTGACCTTCAACAGGACCACCTGTGGTGGACCTTGTGAGCCTGCCTGTGGCACTCATCCCTGCCTTTTCTGGCATGATTTTATATGCTACTGCACCTCAGGCACACAGTATGTAACTTCTGTCAAGCCTTCAAGAGACCAGCAGTGTGATTCTGAAAATGCTGATAAATATACAAGATACAGCTCAGAGACAGCCATGTTACCTCTTCTTCTAAGGTTTCCAGGACTGTAAACCAGGGAGGACTGGAACAACCAGACAATCAATTTATGGAACACTGAAAAGGTCAAGATATTGTAATATGCTGTATTGCACTGAATCTACAGGATATTAAAATTCAGATGGTTCATTCCTAGAAAATAATTGCAGCTGTGAAAATACAGAAAAACAGATTTCCACCATGGTGGCAATTACACAAACAAATGGATCTACTCCAATTACAGACAGAAACAAACGTTCTTGTGTGATCCTCTTTGGAGTTTGTATATTTGGAGTATTAAGTTGTTCCACTCAAGCAGAGTAACTTAACCTGATAACAGAGATGGAAGTATTCTTCCCTTCTTCTTTCTCATAAACAAAATTATGAGGAAACATTAACAGTCAGATCAACCTCTGCTAACCTTTTAACTTTAACTGTTGATATGACAAAGTCAGGAGGCTCTGTTAAAATCTTGTTACATTTTATTTTCTTTCTCTCCTTTCTGATCCTTAACTTGCACTTTACATTTAAATTATTTTATTGGGATAAGGAATTTCTCCGCTGACTATTAGCTATCTTATTTTAGCATACAGGGTCCCAGAAATTTAGCTAGGAGCCATTTTGATATAAGGGGAAGATCAGGTTTCTTGCCTATATGACCCTGTACCTCTTACAGGCTTTTGAGAAAAAAAACAAAACAAACCAACCAACCAACCAAACAAAAAAACCAAAAAAAACCCCACCTTTTCTACAGGATGCAATTTCTAAACCCCTTGGCATTGCTAGTCTAATTGACCCTAAGTGGTGCCCAACATTTTTTAAATCCTTACCAAAATCTGGACCTACAGCTACAGCTGAGGCTGCAGCAGGAACACATGGAACAGAAAGGATATTATATGTATCTTGCAGAAAATAATCTTCTCAGTACATCCCTCCTCTCAGTGCTTGCTTATATTAAGCACTGAAAGTCACAATTCTCTATACACAGCAGAACTTGACCATTTAGAAAGGAAATAATTTAGCCTTCAGAAAGGAAATAATTTAGCCAGCTAAACTAGACAGAGAATTGAGGCATTACTTTAGGAGAAATGAGGAAGGTGATGTCTGCCATTTGTCTTCAGTTCCAGGAAGAAATAAGTCTTGTCCCAAATTAAAGCAAGAGTTGCAGGCCTCTTGCATTGCAACTACAAACAAAGAGTATTGTGGCAAGAGCTTCTGAATTTAAATACAGAAGAGACATAGGTCACATGAGAACCAAAGAACTGAAACATTAATAAAGGAAGCAAAACCCTGTCCATGTCACCCCAAGATGTCTTCTGATATCCATGGCAGAACGGTGAATTTGACAGAAACATATTTATGTCTGCCAGGCAGATATCCAGTTATAGGAAAAAATTCTGTTTGCCTATGAAAACGCAGTTTTCAGTAAGAAAATTATGAAAACTAATTTCTAATGTATATAAACTCTTCTATAAACAATACAAAATCATTTTTCAGTATATCTTTATGTATTAGGAGGCACATCTTTTATAACAATTTTTTATTGCTATATTTGGGATATAACTGTTTTGAAGTGTTATTTAAACTCAAATAATTTAGCTTTACATCTGTTTTAAGATTTGGGGTTGGGTTTTTTTGGCATTTGGAAGGACATCAGCTGGAGAGCATTTTCTGTGCCTTTGAGGTCAAAAGTAACAGCATGGAGTCAGAGAGGGCCATTCAGCTGGTAATTTGTATCCCCAGTTGGGTATCCCTTCTTTGGTATAAACCATACAGGGTCTGGGGCTACAGAAACAGCAGAAATTAAGTGAATTTTCTAGAAAAGCTCTAAGTATAGAAAACTTTGAGCTTGCTGTTAAAGAACTTGTGAGTTTGGTTCAGGGGACTGCAGAGTTCATCCCTTCTTCAGTCATATTGGAATTGCTAATACAAGAGGAAATTGATATTTAAATCACTTTTTCCTGTTAATAGTCTGTTTTTAGATACTTCTAATAGATTGTTTTGCAGCTATAGTGTGATGAAAACCAAAATTGTTGAAAAGTTCAGCTACATGTGAAAATGAGACTTGGAAAAAATGGTGCTTCTTTACAAGTATTGAAGTTGTGCTCTTTTCTTTGAGTAACTCCAGCTTTAGAGCAGGTATTTGAAAATTACTAGTGAATTAATCATACCTATGTCCTTCACCATTCTAAAGAAACATCTCCACTTTGAGCCATTTTGGAAGCCCCAGCTGCTCTGTGCAGTGCCTTCTTCTCCATAAACAGCCAAGAGCAAGGGTGCTGGAGACTCTGACTTCACTGAGAAAACCCATTAAAAACTTGCTGAAACTATTAGATCTTGGGAAATCACATTTGTGCAGATGCTGCAGGGATGCCCTGCATTCCAGCAGTCCTGTTTTCTGAGCTCACCCCTGTGCACTCCTGTGCACCTTTGCAGGCATCCAGGCCTTGCCTTCCCCAACAGGGAAGAGGGAAGGATGATCCCCAGCTAGGCAGAGATCCAAGTGCAAGGTCAGGCTTTTGTGGTGCCTCTGCTCCAAAGTGGTGTCAATGTTGGAAACTGGGTAAGTAACTTTCCTCTCCTTTGTTCTCAGTAACTCCCCATGTGCTAATTAATGATGAAATTTTACTGCCTAGACTGCTAAGGGACATAGATATGCAAAGATTTTGCCTACAGGGCATGATAAAGACATTACAAGACTATATAGTGAGTAATTAGGATAAAACATAATTGAGAAGATGCTCATCAAGTGAACATTCTCCAACAGGTACACCAAGTCTTATATGAGCTCATTTAAGAGTATGACTAGGTACAAGTGGCTAAACTAAGTTTGGCAGACAATTTAAATGGTGTTATTTTCTAATTGTGAAATGCTTGACTTTGTATTTTTCTTTTCCCACAGATGTGTGTGTGCATGTGTTTGTGTACACGTAAACAGGAGATCAGTACACGTGATTTGCTTTCAGTGAGGATTAGAGCCTTCTGGGGATTATTCCTTGAACCTTAAGGAAAAAGCTGTGGGTCTTGCAGACATCTTGGAGAGGAGAAGGTGATAAGACATCACAATATACCCAGGAGTTCTCCAGAATACAGAAGCTATATCAATATGCTAATTCCAGAAATCTGGAAACTACTGCAGCTATTTTTTTTCTCAAGGCAATACACATTCTTGTGAATTTGCCCATGCCTGGTGTTAAAACAAAAGAATGGAAGTAATTTTTCATGTCACATTGCCTCCCATGAGATGTCCCAGCCACCTGAAAGCAGCAGTGCTTTAGTCTTGGTTTCGTGTGTGTCCTTGTAGAAAACGTGGACATGCCAGTGGATGGTGACTCCAGTATCACACTTTAAAATGGAACATACTTTCAGCTGGAAGATACAGCCCTTAATCAGTGACAATTGCAATATCAACAGTGTTTCAGAAAACTTTATTATAAGCTCCATTTATGGAAAAAAGTTGCAGAACATCACCTAAAAGGGCCAACAATGCAGAAAGAAGGAGACTGCTGAAACCTGGAAGAAGGATGGTGCTTACCAGGTGGCTGCACTTAAACAAAGAAGGGATAAGGCAATCCTAACAACAAACAGGTGATCAGAAATGTCTTATCCAATACTTCTCTTGATGGAGACTGGAATTATCTATTCTTGATAGACCTTTCCCTTTCCTTTCCCTTTCCTTTCCCTTCCTTTCCCTTCCTTTCCCTTTCCTTCCCTTTCCCTTCCTTTCCCTTTCCCTGAAGTGCATTCAGGGTGCCACCTCTCCTAAACATGTTGTGCCCATGGTTTTGGAGTACATGTGGAGTACATCTAGGCTTTCTCCTCCTGCTGTGCACATATCCAGTGAGGATGTGGCCAGGAGCTTAGGCTGGTGGCTTTGGAGTTCAGTGGCCCTCTGCAGAAGCAACACCTCTTCACCTTCCACCAGTGCTTTCCTTCTCCTGCTGAGGCAGGGAGGGACCAGGGCATCAGGAACATGGACTCACACTAGGCTCAGCAGGGTGAAAAGCTGGAAATTGTGAGGAAACCTTTCAGCTGACAGTGGAAAGAAGAAGTTCTGTCATAGTGCCTTGAAGGAAGGTAGGCAGGCAGGGAAGGGTCTTACAAACAGCCACAGCAGGTATCTGGGGAAGTAAAGTTAAAGTGCAGAGGTGCAAATGGACTTGTGGCATTTGTAGATCTGTAATGAGCTCTGCAAATGTCCTGCCCAGTATCTTTGCAGAAAGAAGCCACAGAACACCCCTATAGATTCACCTGCAAGCTGTGAAATAAAGCTGTGGTAAAGCCTGAGCTTTACCAGGTTATTCTCAGCTCAAAGCTTTTTCAGACTTTAAAGGTTCAGTTGCAATTTTTCATTCGGAGATGCCAATATATGATATGTGGTTGAAGATTACCATGCTTTTCATGCCAAGTTAAAAAGGTTTGACATTTTATTTTATAGCAGAAAATACTGAGAATTTTCAGAATGACTAAGTTAAGATTTTGAGACAAACTTTTGTATTTGGTGTTTTCAAACTTTTTAATATTGCTGTAGCAAGAAACAGTTGCTTTAATGCAGCATCCTTTGGGGATGAGAAGGACACTCTTCTGCTGTCACTCGACACCAGAGTCATATAAACAGGTCTTTGTCTGAGATGGGGCTTTAGCAGACAAAATGTGCTAATGCATTTGACTAGCAACGTTTAAATCTTTATGGTTGATAGGAGACTCCTTTAGTCTTTGTAATGAGGTCACATGTCATATGGTGATGTAATTTTAAAAGGACTGAAAGTCTACAGAGATAATACATTAGTTTGCCTTTGTAAGTTTGTCATTGTTTGGTCATTCACTTACATAAGCATATGTTAGCTAAGATAATTGATTGTATTTAAATCACAAAAATAAAAAAAAAAAAACCTGTGTGAGAATCACCTTTTTATTCTTCACCATGCTTTGTTAGTCAAATGTTTTGCAACAAAGGGAAAAACAGACAATTATTTAGATATTTTCTGTGTAAAACTACAAAAGCCATTGCAGAAAATTCTTGGTAATATGAAAACTTTCAAGATATTTCTCTGCTTTGGAATATCACTTCTTACAGGACTAGAGGACTGGTTACTGTTTTGCTGTCAGACACAGACTCCTAAAACTGCTTGAGGCATAAGATTAAATGGTTGGGCCTAGGAAACAGAAAAATATCCTGTCCACTTGTAAAACCTTTTATAAAAAAGACCAGCAATTCCAGAGCAGTCATTGGCAAAAAGGAGGTGGGAGCCTTGTGCATGCTGCTGTCTGTTTTGGTACCAGGGTCTGCACCTTGCACTGACAGAGTGGCTGAGCAGAGGTGGCTGGACCACCAGGTCTGATCTTTGTGCTGGTGAAATGAAATTACTCCACACCACAGTGAAAAATATTATGCTAACAAAACCATAGTTCTGTCAATATGAGCTGTATCTACATTAGAGGCCTCTGCTGGTGCATCTCTGCTGGGTAAAAATTACACCTCTAACCCAATTGACCTTTCAGGGAGAAGTCTTGCAGCACAGAGACTGCTGAGATAACTCACTGCTCTGTGCCTTTCATGCACTGAAAGAAATAACCTCCAGGTTATCCACTCCAGGGATTGTCATTTTCAAAGATGTCGGTCACCCGGGATCTTCGGTCATATATATTTGTAATTCTAATTTTAAGATTCTCAGCCACTCTCTCGTCTCACAGCTTTAAGAAAAGGCAGCCTCAGATGTCCCAGTATGTTTTATGGTGTTAAAATTATGGTCAAAATCTATCCTTATTTATTTTCAGGGATATTTCAAGTGATGGTGGTATTTTGGTAGGAATATTTCAAGTTATGATGGTATTTGGAAAACTGGATTCCAGGACAATGTGGCTGTCAATTCTTGCCTTTTGGTCAGCCCTTTTTATTTCTTAGCACTAAGTTCTCACTAGGCTGTATATTTTATGCCTCTTGCTTTCTTAAATAGAAATGGCTAGCTGAAATGTCAGGCATTATTCAGAATGGGGAAATACCACACAGCTCAGTAGGAGAGGTTTTTTGTTTCTTTTGCTCATTTTTTACTCCTGCATCCAAATATGCCTCTGCTAGCTAATTCTCTCACCTCATGAGGTAGTTTCAGCTGCAGCTGTGCTGACCAGCACTGATGAATATTTGTGCAAAATTAAGAGCTGTAAGTTTTGACTGGCTGATAACTGGAAAATGAAGGTTTTTTGAAGACCCACAGGTATCATGGGAACCACTAACTGCAAGCTATCTTCCCTAAACCTATGACTTGCAAAGTGGTCTTACTCTGCAAAGAATAAATTCACATTTATATTCCAGAAGGGGCTCCTTTTCTTCATAGGTGTTAAAGGCAATCATCTGAAAGCTATTTTTCCCCACTTTTCCCCTTTCTTGGGAGCTGAAGCACATATAGTGTTAGACTGCAACAACAGAGCAAAGATGGGGTTTCCCTGTGCTCTGCAGGCAGCCATTTTTCAGAGCTGGAATAACTCAGAAGACCCATTCCCCATCAGCAGAAACTTGTGGAATATATTCTGTAGGGGTGAAAACCCATCCTGTGGGTGGTAGTTCCTGAATCAGCTGCAGCACCTGATGCTGCTGGAGCAGAGAGAGGGCTTGTAGTGGGAAATGGCTCACACGGGAGTGGGGCAGAGCAGAGCAGCATGTGAGGCGTGAAGGTGGGGACAGATAGGGCACAGTGAAGTGGTGGCAAGGGCTGCTAAGCTCTGCCCACACAGGCAGGCCAAAGTCTGCATGTGCCTGTGAGTGGCAGATGTAGGCACAGCCCTCTCCACAGGTGGGCTTCAAATGGATCCAGCCTCCAGTCTTGCCAGGGTGTCCTGCAGGCCAAACTCACCTCTCAGAACAGGCAGGCTTGACAAGCGCTTCTGTTTATGAATAAGGGACACAGGCAGGATGATCTGTGTCAGAACAGTTTGTTGTATTTTTTTAGTCTTTTAGTTGCAATGTAAAAATTGTGATTTCCGGGCTGGGGTGGTTAGGAAGTTTTCAACCTTCCTCATGCATTTTATCCACTTTTTTCCCTTCTGTCTGCCCTCACTGCTAACATCACAAGCTCTCAGAGGCCGGGGCTGCCTCTTACCCGTGTCTGTGCACAGCGCTCATTGCAAGTGAGCTCTGTCGAGGCCTTTGGATCCTGCTGTTACGCTATAATAATTCACAACGCCCAGGGCTACGCACAGCAACCGCGCCGCTCCTTCATGCCCCGTGTCCCCGCGGATGCCCGCATCTCAGCGCACCCGCGGGAAACTTTTGGTTACAGAGGCACACCCAGCCGGCCCTGGGCGGCGTGGGCAGCGGCGCCCGGAGAGCACGGCCCCTTTAAATTCCAGCTGTGCGGCGGGGGGCAGCACCGCTGGCGGCGGGGCTGGGGCCGGGGCC
>VZRH01008052.1:475632-641519 GCA_013397555.1 Urocynchramus pylzowi
GTGGGCAGGAAGAGGGGAGTGTTTGTCAATTTTTACATCACTTTGCACTGAGCACAATGAATAGATTAGTCTGCTCAAGGCTTTTTGTTTCTGTCATAAATGATCAATAATCATCTGCTGGTAAGATGATCTTATTACAGAAAAAGCCAAAGTGCACGCTGAGAACAGCTGAAATACAAGGTCAATAACTCTTGGGTTATCAACAGTAAAGCTGTTTTGCATTTTTGAAGATGACGTATTTCTTTCAAAGTAGAGGCAACTTCAAGCCTTTGATGAGCTTTATTTTCTGTGCAAAACAGTCAACATAGAAAACAAGCCTTGCTTCGGAGTAGTCTGCTCATCCTTAAACATCCCTGGACCTCGTTTAATCTTTCTCTTTAGTGAAGGTGGACGGGAATTGCAGTCCTCTTAGGTGGGAAGAGTTTTTGTAGCTCCCAATACAAAGGTTGGTTTGTTGCTAGTGCCCAGCAACTGCTACAGGCTTTCCAGACACAAAAGAAAGGCGTAGTCTGTGGCCTGAAGATCGTGCATGCTAAAAAGGCAGTCAGCTGGAGGGTATCACCGATCAACAAGCAGCTCCGCCGCCGCCGCCTGGTAACTGGCTTCATTCCGGGAAATGTAACAGTTCAGTGAGACAAGTCATTGCTGCGAGGTGCTGGTGGCTCAGAGAGGACCGCCGTAACCTTCGGGTCAAGCCTGGGGTATGAGGAGCCTGGGCTGCGAGACAGGGAGCCTGGACAGGAGGAAGCGCTGGGGGCAGGTGAGGCAACCTTTGCAGAGAAGGCATTGGATTACAGCACCGGAGGGAAGGTGAAAAGGGAGCGGGGCAGATAATCGGCACGGGAAGAGGTTATGCGGGGACTCGGAGCCTAACAAAAAGCTGGAAGTAATGAGTTTAATCTATGAAATCTAGTTCTTAAATTGTATGTGCTTGCCAATTAGCTAACCATTCTGCAACTCAGAATGGAATTCAGATTGTATCTTGGTAAATGTATTGACTCTGAAGTGCTGCAAGGAGAAAAAATAATTCCCTCATCTTTCCCCTACTGTGGGCTTTAAATATGAAAAAAAATCAGATCTGAGAACTGAAGAACCTTTTAATATACCTACTTTCCTGAGTTCACATGCTATCCAGCCTAGACTACCACAGTAGACTACCACAAAATCAAAAACTCCTATGGTAATATGACTTCAGGGGGCCAAATTCAGAACAGTTGAAGGGCTTTTTACCAGTGAATATTGCCATGCATTGTGAGGAGGGGTCACCATCAGTCACAGAATGGATCAAAGTGCAGGAGATGTGAGGCTGTTACCTTGCAGGGAGAAAAGCACTTGCAGTATATTGAGGGAACCCATGGCCCTCTTGGGGTTCTCTAATGAACACTTAAACATTACATGTGTATAAAAAAGAGTTGCAGCATACCCTTTATTCTCCTGTATTAAAGAATGTGTTCATGTATGTATTAGTTTATGTGTGTCATAACAGCTTTCAAAATGGCTGATGATATTGATTCAACTAAAAATACTATGAGAGAATAGCTGAAATTAGTTTGAATTTCAGTTTGAGAGAATTGTAAAATTAATGTCAGTTTTATATCACTGGACAGCTAGCTGCAGTAATTCATAGGAACTAACAGAAGCCTTCATAAAGCTATTGTTTTATCCAGATTTTACTGGTATGGACTTAGGAAAAGTAGGCACGAGTCAATGCCAGAAATTGCCACCAAGATCAGCGCCCTGGGCAAGAATATTTACAGCTGTGTTTCAGAGTCCGGGAATGTTTGCTTTAGATGGCTGGCAGTACTGTGCTTTATACTGCAGAGGATCAAAAATTCATTATGTTTGATTGGTAACACAGAGATGTAATAATACAGAGTTTCTCATTTTCTTGGAGAAGTGTTATCCAATTTGTGCTAAATTTTGCAGTTATGCTCCACATTGAGATGGATCAGAGGTGTATGGCTGGGACATGTGTAGCTGGGTTTTTAGCAGGGAATCTGACTTGCACTGATGCGTATGCATTTTTTTGTACTAACCTCCTTGTGGTATTGCCTGCACGTGCTGATGAAATAATCTGCCTGAGAGCTGTTAGAATTTCTATGTAAGGAACTGGTTTGTTTATATGTAGATCAGTTATTACTGCAAAGATAGATGCAGGCATGGAAAATTGTTATCACAGATGGATGCTGGTTTCTGAAAACTGGGCCTCTTTAAGATAAACTTCATGTATCATGTCAGAGAAATAAGCAAGATGGGGGCAAAAGCACTACTGAGTTTTTTATTGCGTTCTGCTTATGCCAATCAGTAGAACACACATTGCAAGGACACAATTCTATGCTTGCCATGAAAAGACTAGGGATTTTGTCAGTGTCAAATCAGACATTCTCACTGTTTGCCTGACAACCATTATAAGAAATACCGTGGTAAAATTTCCTTGCAGAAACATTTTGTAAAATCTGTAATTTGTGTTGGTAATTGCTGTATGTTTTGCTTGTATTCTAGTGTTTCTTCTCTGCTCTTAAAAATGACGGCATACAAATAGCACCTTGTAGTTGTTTTTTTCTACTTCCCTATCTATATTTAGAATTGTATCTATTTAATTGAGTGACAAATGTTCATCTGTTAACCCAAAAAAGACAGATAGGACAATGGGAACTTGAGGTGTCCTCTCTTCTCAACTGGACATTAGCAGACCAGGATTCAGCTTTGAGTCCCATCTCAGCATTCCCAAGGCTCACCAGTCCTTGTTCCTGCTTTCAGTCCTCTGGATTTGGACTACCTTGAGGCATCACAGAAACCCTGTGCAGGACAGAAGCATTTAAAAAGTCGGTCCTTCTTCTGACAGAGCTTCTTGGTCCTCACTGGCTTCTTGGAGCACTGGTTCACGTGGTTGTCTGCATGCAAATCAGGTGTCCTCTGGGGACAGTGTTGGGTGGTGCAGGCACTAGTGCTCCCTTCTGTGTAACTGTGTCAGGATGTATGCAAAAAAGGCTTTTTCCAGGGATTTGTCTGAAATGGGACCAGTGGATCTTGAGATCCACTGAGCTTTGGCTGTTAATTTTTGTGGATGGAGATGGTCAGGCCTCTCAGGAACAGGCTGGTAAATGTCACTTACTCCAAGGACTGGTTCACAGTGTTTAAGTGGAGTCTGCAGAGCTAAAGTCAGGCTCATGCCTCCACAGAGCAAATGTGTTCCACATCCAGACACGTATGTCAGGAGACGTATTTCAAATGAGACAGCAGTGTCCTTCTAGACTAATTCCAACAGACAGAAAGGAAATGTGAGCAAGAAAAATAAGGTCACACCATTATGTCTAGTGATGACTTTCGATCTCTGGTGAATTTCCATCTCCAAACTTAATTTAAACAATAATGATTGTATTCTATTATACCACAATACAGTCATGACTGTTTGGTTTACTTGTACTGCAGCAGTAGATGCTAAGCTCTGATTTGAAACAGAGGTGGTCCCAGTTGGTGCTTGGAGGGTAGCACACTGATGATACCTTTTAGATGGAAACACTGCAAATAATTGAGAAGTAACTGAAAGTTGGTGAAGTAATAGTGTTAATCAAGCAAGTCAATATTTATATTGAACCAGAAGAATATTTACATAAAGTTAAAAAAAGCCTAAGCACTATTGAAAATTGTAAGAGAGAATGCTTGACTGAGAGCTGACAGAAATTGTAGCAATTGTTGTTTTCCCAGATTTTAATCAATCTTCTGTCAGTGTCAAATAGAAAACATGAAATTTTTTGTTATTTGGAACCATGCTAATAGAGAAATAAAATATGATCCTGGAATCCTTTTAAGTGGGGTGTCCTGCAGTGTTCTAAATAATTTGATTTGGAGGGAAAATATATCAAATATGTTTATGTGTCATAAAAGCAACATGAGATATTTTTCATATTAGATTTATTACATATAAATATATCTCTTCTACATATCTTCTTTGTGGAAAATGTTCTGCTTCTCTCTGTGTTATTGACATTTTCATTAAGAAGATGATAGATGCTGCTTGAAACAAAATATTTGGCTGAAGACTAGCAGAATCACTGTTTTAGGTTTGGGAAGAAATATCGTCCGTAAGGAAGATGCTACAATCTGTTAATGAAGCATTAATTAAGTTTACAGTTACAAATATGAAATTATGGTGCAATTACCTTTTTCAGGAGTCATTATTGTATTAAGGGTTCTGTTTTGTTTATATTTGTCTTTTTTCACAGTGATGTCAATTAACTCTTACAGTGAAATGTTACTTTCCCTCAAATGTGTGTAACATCTAACATTTTCTGGCCAATTTGTTCACTTCCACCTTGTTTTTAAATAGATGTCCATGTCTTTCTTTGTTTTATAAAATGTCAAGTTAATTGGAAAACCAATCCTAGGTAACATGACAACTTGGAAGAGCATGTCGAACCAAAATTGTTTATTTGTTCATTATGAACAATTCTGTTTACTGCAGATGAATGGGTTTTATGGTAAAACTCCAGCTGGACTATAAAACTTTCATCTTTGGACTGTGTCCTAATGTGTTGTTATTAAGCTTTAAAAATCAATAAAGCAGGGGGAAGTACATTAAATTGGCAAAAGTTAAAATAACGTTGAGAAACGGGCAGTTAAAAATTGTTGATGGAGCAGCTGATGAATTTGCAGAAGAGCCTAAGATGATAAGGGTTGCTACAATCTATTTAAAACCATTGCAAATTCATGCAGTATTGCTCTTCTGGAAGTAGCAAATCCACATATCCTTACAGATAGTCTTGACTCACAACAAAGCTGATTAGTCATCCAAGACACCAAAATAGTTAAAGCAAGAGTCAATGTATCTTGGAATATACACTGGAGAATTGATGCAGTTATTTGAAGGCATTTCAGCATGCATAAGGCACTGAGTTACACTATAAACTATTAGGCAGTATGAGACTCCAGTAAAATCACAATTTAATTGTGAAGCTTTAGCTGCTATCATATATTTTGGGGCATTACTTCTTTAAGACATATATGAGGAAACTGAGAAATATCATTCTGAAGAATATAAGAAAGGGGTACCTGCATGTAGGCATTGACTCAGTAAAAGTGAAAGCAAGTGAAATATGTCATGTCTGTGCAGATGCACACACCAGTTTTAGGGAAAAAAAACCTAGCAGTGATTTAGTCTGGAACAGTAATAAATGAATTAGGCTATTACTTTAGAGGGTCTGGGAGGAATTTGTTTACCTTCTGTGGCTAGAAAACACTGTTTATGTAACCTGTTGTCCTTTCTCTTGAGTATCAAAGCAGTCCAGTGGTTCTGTGTCACCATGATGCAGAGGTAATCAAAGCAAACCTTCAGAGACTGTCATAACATTGTCATTATTTTGGCAGTGCACTGGAGATAATTTCAACAAAGAGGCAAAGAAGCTCTGCATTGATAAGTAGGTTTCAGTCTGGACAGCTGGGTAGAAATAAACAGTCCCAAGTGGTCTGATACCAGTTCAAAACCACCCTGCTGAGATTTTTATTGTTAGCAGAATACAGTGCCCAGATCATGAATTACCTCTAACTAAAAGCAATGTCCGTTTAGCTTTTTTTTCCCTCCCTCTATCCAACACTAACACTCCTAGAATCTGTGCTAAGGCACATGGAGGAGAAGGTGGTGACTGGAGATAGCCAGCACTGCTTCACCAAGGGCAAATCCTGCCTGACCAGCTGAGGGGCCTGCTGTGATGGAGTGACTGCATCTGTGGACAGGAGAAAGGCTACATATGGCATTGACTGGACTTCTGTACAGGCTTTGATGTGGTCACCCAAAACATCCTACTCCCTAAATTGCAGAGGAATGGATTCGATGAATTGTCTCTTAGGTGGATGAGGAATTGGTTGGATGGTCACATCCAGAGGGTGCTGGTCAGCAACTCAGTCTCCAAATGGAGGTCAGTGACAAGGGATGTCCCTCAGGGCTCTGCACTGGGACCAGTACCGGTTATTATCTTCATCAGTGACAATGACAGTGGGATTGAGTGCACCCTCAGCAAGTTTGCAGAGAACACCAAGCTGAGGGGTGCAGTTGACACAACTGATATCCAGAGATACTGGAGCTGGAGAAATCAGCCCATGGGCACCTCATGAGGTTCAACAAGGCCAAGGTGCTATACCCTCAGTACAAGCTGAGGGATGGAGGAATTGAGAGCAGCCCTACCAAGAAGGAATCAGGGATACTGGCAGATGAAAAGCTAACTAGAAAATAACTATAACTAGATAACACATAACTAGAAAGCCAGTTGTATTCTGGGCTGCAACAAAAGCAGCGTGGCCAGCAGGTTGAGGGAGGGGCTTCTGCCCCTCTACTCTGCCATGGTCCCACAGGGATTGCTGCATCCACCTCTGGAGTCCCCAACACAAGAAGGACATGGACCTGTTGTAGGGGTCTACAGGAGGGCCATGAGGTGATCAGAGGGATGGAGCAGCTGATGTATGAAAACAGACTGAGAAAGTTGGGGCTGTCAGCCTGGAGAAGGCTCCATGGACACCTTATTGTGGCTTTTCAGTACATTAAGTGACCTACAATAAAGATGGAAACAGACTTTTTGGCAGGGCTTGTGTGATAGGACAAAGTGTAATGGCTTTAAACTAAAAAAGGGTAGATTTAGATTGGACACAAGGATGACAGTTTTTACAATGAGGGTGGTAAACACTGGAACAGGCTGCTCACAAGGATGGTAGATTTACCATTGCTGGAAAGTGCTCAGCACATTCTGAACTGAAATTCATTTTAGTTTTTAATAAGTAGCTAATAGGAGTTGAAAGAAAGGACTTCTATAACAAGTTACTATAAGTGTAGTACAAGGACTATACATACTCATACATGTAAGCAGTTTCTCACCCCATGTTATTAATAAAGAGATAAAGACAAAATGACAGTCTGTATCACTCAGCTAGGTTTGGCTGGTAAATGCAAAAGTGTTATGGGAGTCTTGCATGTGATAGTGGCACTAAAAAAGATGCAAGTGAGCATTTGAGCCTAATGTTGACACACTATTAGTTTGGATGACAGTGTACTAATAACATTTAAATCCACGTTTTCTGTAGTGCCTTTTAAATGATGCTTGTGTCCTTGTGATTATTTTGTTATCTATAGCTGATCATTTTCATGGAGTCAGTTTTTAAACACTGACTTTTACACTGAGTCAGTTTTGACTAAAACTCCGTAATTTGTTTTTCAAAGGTCTACTACATTAGAAACAAAACATAAATTTACTTATTTACAATAGGTTGGCTGTAAGATAATTTTCTGTGATCTCATCCATAGAGGAATCAATTCTTGCTACATTCTAGCCCATGCCTTTGCCATTCATTTTGTATGCCTTGATAGAAAATTAAACTCATATACCTCTGATTTATATTTTCATTTGGGGGGAATTTACAAATATCTCTGTTGTAAGAGAACTTTGTGGGTCTACACCAAATAGTGTATCCTGTTCTTGCACAGTATATTGCAAATATTTTGCATTATGGGTAAAAACCAAAGCTCCTTAAGTTACCTTTTGGATGTAAAATAACCAATTTGGGGACAACTGGCTGACTATCTGGAAAACACTACCATATTCTGTGGTCATTTGGGGCATTTCCTTAGTTTATTTCTTCGTTTTTTAATTTATTATTTTTAATCTGCCTTAGAAAGGTAGGCAACCATACTGGTTACAGCACTGAATAACTGATGGCTTAAATGTTGAACAGCAAAGTAGTTAACAGCTTTCAATCTGTGTAAAGTAAAATCAGTTTCCCTAGTTATTAAGGATCATTGCAAGAATTTGCTAGCATCAATGACATGATTAAAGATCAGATTAACATCAGGTGTGGGTCCATGAAATTCCCAAGTGTACAAATTTACAAGCACTTTTAAAAGCATATAGAATGATACAGCTAAAGGCTGTTGTTGGCAATCTGCTCCGCCCTAGCTTACTCATCCTCTGCTCATGCTGATGAAAACTTCAGTGCAGTAACTTCATGGCCCATAATTCAATGATGTTAAAATAGGATAATTTATTCCTTTCTCTCTCACATTTTATTTCTTTCTATTAAATAAATTTCAGGCTCAGAAGTAACAAGGGAGTTGTGTTCGTGACCTGAATATAGCTGAGATTTACCTGCAGGTTGTTGCCAGTTCCATCACATGTTCCTTCCATTTTCAAACTGCTGTTCTCTCTACTAATATCACATTATTTCTTCATGCAAAGATTCTTAGGCTGTGAGTTCCAATCTTTTTCATTTTATGATGATCAGTCAATGCGCACAAATCAAATCCTGATTTATTCCAGCCATTAGGTGGCAGAGATTCTTGGGTATTTGAACTGCAAGCACTACATTTGCCAGAAGCAGATGCTTCTGATGTTCCAACACACATATTTTGTGATCTTCACCCAGTCAGAGCCACAGAACTGGTATGTCCTTCCTTGAAGAATGAGAGGGGTGAATAAGGTTTCCCTCAGGAGGGAGGTGGCCTCAGGAGGTCCAACACAACTATCTGTCCCTTACAGATAGAGTGGTCCTAGACTGATGTAGCAATGGCCTCAGCATCATCTCTTAGCTCAGTTTCTTTCTCTTGTAGGACCTGGACTACCTGGCAGTTTCTCTGTAGCCCCAGTAGGAGAGTTACACATGACATAACACTAAATGAAGCTTGGTGTTAGGTTCCTTCCTGGTGCTTCATTGTTGTACAGGCACACAGGATTTCCAGTGTGTGCCACCAAAGGCTGCATAGGCTGATGTTAGCCTAAGGTTAACTCAGTTATTAAAATGCATATGCACTACTGATAAAGTTAGCACTATAAATCCTCACATTAATTTTCTGAAAATGGCACATTTTGAGAAGAAAAAGGAAAAAAACTAAAAAATGCATTTTCAGAAGCAGTGAGTAATGGAAAGTTAAAGAGGGCCCAAGATGTTAGTTTCTGTTTCTTTTTTAAGCCCACTTCCCCAAATTGCTGGATAACAGAGTGTGTTTGAAAAAATATCAATGCCCACTCCTAGCTGCACATTGTGTATTAGCTCCTATGTGTACCCATGCTATTTCAGGGAGCAGAGAGGACAGAGCCAGTTCTGAGCTGCTTGAGGCATAATCCTCCTTCTACCCAGCCCTCTCATCCATGTCTCCTGCGAGATAAAATGCCCGATAGTGTTAAGTGACCTATGCTACCACTTTCCACGTTGAGATCCTGAAATAGATTTTCCGTGTGTCTGATGTGAAAATCCTGACAGTGCCCTACAACCTTTTGCCTGAAGCATCCAGGAGACCAAACAGCTGATATGGAGGCACTGGAGTTTAAGGCAGAAGAAATGTGTCTGCAAAACACCAGAACGTGCAACTTTCCACATGGCATAAAAATGGCCTCCCCTGACAGATTTCTGGAGTTGGCCAAAGTGATCATCAAATGTAGCTCCTGCTGCCCATGTGAAGTACTTTCCCATCTAGGGCAATGCAGAGTAACTTCACTACAGAAGAGTGTTTAGCAATAAGGTTAACAGACTCAATACAGTACAATACAATAAGGCCAGAAGTTATGAGGAGACTTGTTTTGGACTTACATATCGCAGACTTACCTGTGGTTTTGAATATGAGTTGTCATCTGAGAGTATTCACCAGGAATCTTGTCTGGATACAATCAGAGGTCAGATCTTTTTTTATCGACCTACTAAAATCAAAGATGTTTAGTGCAAGCTGCTACTCATGAAGAGTAGTTATAAATTCATCTATTTTTTTAATTCAGCAAAGCATGTGTTCAGTAGAGTGGAATTAAACCTAATGAGGAACTTGCAAGCTCAGTCTCAGTCCAACCAACCTTGATGTGCCAGAGGGCAGAGATTCTCCTGACTGAGATATACAGGTGTTTAAATCTCATTGGTGGGTTTTTTTCCCCCTCTTTTCTAACATAATCACTTAATGGAGTTTGAGAAATATTTTCTGAATAAATACAATAGCCTTTGTTTTCACTGCTGAAAGGACGACTTGGGAAAAATCTTAGTTCTGTAAATACAAGTAATGATGTTAGAGATTTGCTTAGTATCATGAAGACAGTTTAGGGAGAATTAAAAAAACATCAGTGTTAGAAATTAAAAAGATGTATTATACCAATAGGTTCAGTCTACCTTGTGGGAAAGAACAGAAGAAAAAAAATCTAAGTTATCTTTTTACCCTTTTGGTACCTTTCCTCATTGATATGGAAATGCTTTTGAAATTTTTCAAATACTGCTTTATATTTTCTAGATATGTAGAGAACATATAGGAACAATGTCTGCTTTCCTCTCTTTGCTTTTCTTTGGGTTTTTTTGTTTGTTTTTTTTTTTTTTTCCTCCAGTGAAGATGATAGAACACACAATCAGAGAGGGATTATTTTGTCCTGGTTCCATCCCAGCCCAATATATTTTTTTTACTGAAGATTTCTGGCAACTCTTGAGATAGCAATTTTAATTAATGGCCCAATTATTAAGAATATACCCACTCAGAGATGCATTCTAAGCAGCACAATTGTAAAGGTTAATTGTTCAGATATAATTAGAGCCATACTCTATCCTGAAAAGTGCTTGTAAATTTCTACAGTCACATTATTTAAATAATTCAAGTCTATCTTGGATTAATGCCATTATCTCTAAAATCAAAATCTCCTCCATAGACCTTGGCTGTCCCCTTGTTTATGAAATTTTTGTTGTGTCACAATGTCAGTGTCTTCAAGGTAATAGTGAAATTGGCCTTCTAATCTTTAAACAAACAAACAAACAAACCAAAAAAAAAAACCCCAAAAAAACCCGAAAACCCAGGCAAACTCTTTAGAGGAGAAATGAAACAGTAGCTTCTCTCTAGTGGTCATTCCCTTCAGACTTTGGAACAGAAGGCAAAACCTGTTTTCTATGCAGCAGTTTCCTGAAGATTAACTGCAAAATAATTACTACTTTTCAGTTGTGTGAATAAGTGAGACACAGGCAAGAATAGTTGGAGGGGTGTTGAAAGACAGGGAGGAGGTGATGGTGTTAATGGAAAGGAAGTGGGTGGTAAATGCCCATTAAAGACCCTGAGATATTAACCTTTGACTTGCACATGTTGTTTATTTCATTCTTGATTAATGTTTTTAAAATGTAGAAGGAAAGGCACCTTTTGGCCTTTTAAATGATACACACCTTCAACAGTAAAACACATCTCTTTGTTTTGTTTTTTTATTGGAAAGGGGGAAATCAAATTATGCTATTCAGGCTCCCAGCCATTTGACTGCATTTATAGCAGTAGTTGATGGCCTCTTATTTGGAGCCTGTGTGGTTTCACTGGGAGTGCAACACATGCTGCATTCATCCCGAGGATTAACTGAATTCTCTGAATTAGGAGGGTGACCTTGTCCAGCACAATGTGTTTGGAGATGTGAAGTATTAGTTCTCCTTGCTTTTTAGGGAGTTTTGGTGTTCAGGCTTTTTTTTTTTCTTTTAATTCCTGAAATTTGTAGGCTAGCTTATTCATGTTCCCTTTCTTATTATATTTTTGTGTGAGTACTGACAGTATTCTTAACACGACAAGATGTCAATGGCTTCCATATACTAGTGAAACCAGTGTTTTATCCTTTAAAAAACAAACAATGAGTATTAGACAAAATTCTGCCTCTGCCACACTTGTAGGGTCCTGTTGCTTCCCAATGGAAACCACTTGCAAGAATCTAGTTTGGCTTATAAACCTTCAGTAGTGCATTGAGAAAGGCTAGCTCGAGGATGGATGAATTGGGCTAAGGACTGCTCTGCTGACAGTCTTATTATATTTCACATTTTAACTCACAGTAATAAATAAATTGTCATCTTTGTATGTGACCTTGTTGTATTTCCAGAGCAGAACTCGTGTGATCAGTGTAATTTATTTGATATGGTATTTTACATGACCCCTTAAAAAAAATCAGATTCCCACTTTCAATGTGAGATATTAAAGAACAGATTTTTTAAGGTTGATAAAGGTCTTTGGGTACCAGGTTCCCATTGAATTGCACAGGTCTCTGCTGTAGCTGTGAAATTCAAAGGTCTTGAAGGGGAAACAATTCCCATTTTCATCCAATCCTTAATTCAAATTTCTCTTAGCAACACAGCATAACAATATATAGATAGTCTTTTTCCTATAGATGTTCCTCCTTGCATTACATGACTGAAATGTCTCCTACATATGCACCTACAATGAGCTTTCGTTTGAAAGATCAGCATAATGAAATGCTTTTTAGTGTTGTAGACTTTAGTCTGGTTGCACAGCATGCAGTTTTATTTCTGTAAACATCAGAGATTCATATCTGTTATTTATGTAAATGTCTCTGTCTGCTATAGATTTGCAATCTTTGCATATTCTCTATTGAACTTTGATTATGCTGTTTGTAAAACATAGACAAGAATTTAAAGCCCATTCCTGGTGATGATGGAGCATTTTCTTGCTTCTCAGAAGTATACTTAATATTTTAATTTTATCAGAGGTGGAATTTAAATAAATACATCTGCAATGCTATCTGAATGAGATTGTTTTTGTTTTTTAAGGACCTTTCAGTAAACATAATATGACTGAAAAGAGCTGCTGTGTGTGGGAGTATAGTTTGAACTGCTGATTGCTGCCAAAGGTTACTGGAGTGAAGACAAATGAATCCTTCAAAGCAATTAAAAGTAATATAATTGATGAAACAGAAGCTGCTAATCCCTTCCAGTTTCATATAACTTAAGATTTAGGGCATAATGCCAGAGACATAAGCTGCAGAGAAGGTGAAAACCACTGCTAAATTTTTGTACAAATGGTGGGTCTTTTGGGGAGGGAGGAGTACCAGGAGAATATCACACTAATGCTCTACACACTCCAGTGGCTCCCTGTTCAATTCAGAATACACTTTGAGGTCCTGATCCTGCTGTTCTTAATGGACAAGGGCCTGTTTGGAGACTACCTTTGCATTTTCAGCCAGGGTGCACTGGTTTAACAAAGATGCTGCTGTGATTACAGCACGGTGTGAAGCTTGGAGCCAAAGGCTGAGAGTATTTCAAGCATGGCTGGAGCGACCAGCAAAGGTGAGAGTGAGCTTGGGCTTATGGCACGTTATGAAGACCAGAATTCTCCTTATACATCTTCCCTCAGTGGTGAGATCCAAATTAGTTTAATTCTCATAACAGAAAAGAAGTGAAAAGAGGAAAAGGGTGAAGTGGTAGGATTAAAAAAACCAAACATGGTAGTAAAAAAAGCCAGGGGAATGTAATAAGCATGTGGTGTTCTGGAAGCAGGCTGATTTAAAAAAAAAAATTAAAATTTCTGCCATTAATTAAAATAAGTTGCATCCAAACAACCTTAAAATAGACATATTTCCTATCTTAAAAAAAAAAAAAAAGAAGAATGAAAGCATCTCTGATTTTTATCCATTTTGGTTTTTTTTCTTTTAAGATGAGACTTGCATGTTGTCTCATTTCAAATATCAGATTTCTGTGCTCTCACAAAAGTGTGTGTAAACTACTGGGTAGTTGAAGTGTTTCAATCACTTTAGGTCTGCTAAGACCAGTGTGGTTTCTGTGTTAGCATAGAAGGATTTAAGAGCAAAGAACAGCTGAACCAGAGGTCAGAGCATTCCTTTGGCAGGGACTGTTGCTGTCCTAAGCATGTCAGCTGAACTTTTAATGTAGAGATTTTTTAGCTTACTGTGCCACAACCAGAGCTTGGTTCTGTAACATTTCGTTCTACACTTCTACTTTATATTTACACATAGTCAAAAAAAGGATCAGGTTAGGAAAGCCCATGTAATTGGTAAATGTCCATGTAAATCAATCTTGGCTCTCTGTTAGACTCGTTGCTGTAGAAGGAACTCAGCAAAAGAGTGGATACCACTGCCTCACTCCCTGTGCCAGGTCAGTGGGACGTGGACATCGAAGTCTCTTTCAGCTTCTTAAATATTATGTATTTTCACACTCAAAGAAGCAGGCTTACAGAGTAAAGCAGATTTTTTCTCTAAAATTCAGCACATTTTTACTATAGCTAATCTATGAGGGAATTAATGCTGTAGGAAGCAGGTATTTATATTGCTGTCCATTTGTGCAGTGTGTGCTTCTCCTGTAACATAGGGGTTCATGGAATCTAAAATGTCTTTAGTTATATCAACTGTGGTTTTTAGAGGTTTCCCAAGATAATATTAAGAGGAAAAGCTCACATGGTGTTCATCTTTATAATGATCTCTTCTCTTACCCATTTTCTTTGAGGAATTTCTCTAGGCACACAAACAGGTCAAGGCCAATACATCATATTTAAAAGAAGTTTGCAAAATTCTTTTCATCCTCATCCATCTCCAATCTGACCATCACTCGTAATCCTTTGTCTGCTAAGGATATCTCATGTTTTGGGGATATATGCTGCACCTCTAGCCTCCAATATTCATGCAGTGATCTATTAGCTCCAGCACTGCTGTGCCAAATTGGTACTTGTTAGCCATTAACATCCCTGGAAGATCATGCTGTCCCTGAACAGCTGCAGGACTGAGTACCTGCAGGAGTGAGTACTTCTCTGGGTTTCCTTCAGAGAAGAAAAGGTACCATCCTGGAGCCAGGCTCCTGCAGTGTCACTGGGGCTGCGGTGGGTGATGGTTCAGGGCTGTGTCACACAGAGCCATGGTGTGAGCTCAGGTTGGCTGTACAGCCTGTGCCAGCAGTGCTCCCCACTGCTGCCTGTGCAGCATCACTCTGACCCTCTCCTCTCTCCCTGTCTGCTCCCTGGGACATCCCTGTGTGCTGCACCTCGCTTCCACGACTATAACAGGAATCTGATTTTCCAGTTCCAGGCAGTTGCACTGATTGTGGGCAATATAACTGCTTCTGAAGGCAATCTTCCTAGAAACCTGCCTGGAAAGATGTGCAAGTGCTCTTGGCCGAGGCCAAACAAGTTCCAGTTTTCCCTCTCATTGTAGCTCCCTATGTGACAATGGCAAAAGTAGGGGACAGAGCAGAGGGGCACTATGAGGAAAATACTCTTTACTTAATGCATGCTGAGCTAAATGCTGGAAGCTGTTACCTGTGATAACACCTGGAGCACAGAGGTTGCATCAGGTTCCCACAGTAGTGCTGTGTCCCAGGGAACCAACCATCCAAATTTTCACAGACACACCAGAGTAACAATGATCACATGAATAGCTGGAGAGGGTGATGGGATAAAGGGAGAGAGGTTAAGCTAGGACACAGGAAGAAAGGGAAATGGTCTTCTGCTGGCAGAGGATATACTAGACCAACTACTCATTGAATAAGGGAATGAGACAAAAGACCTGACAGAGTGAATGGTGTCTATTTTTAGCAGAAAGGAAATTGCTTCTGCATCTTTTACATAAGCAGGGGAGTGCTATACATCTTTGTTTAAAATGAAGGACTCAATCTAGCTATCCAGTTCAGCCAAAATGCCAGTAGGTTTCATGGATATCTTTAGAGATAGATAGTGACTTGTAGAGTCATGCCTGTGTCCTTTCTACCATATCCAGTAATGTCCTGGCAGCTGCAGTGTGTTCTTCTGCAAACTGTGAGGATCGAGGGGAGGCCATGAGAGACCCAGGGGAGGGTGTCAGTTCCCTGCCTGTGTCATCTAAGGCCTGGACTTCACTTTGGGACAGCAGCACTAGGTCTCATTTGCAGAGATGTGATGGGGCAAGGCGGGGGGCAGATCCCCAGCCAATCTGGATTTCAGTCTCAGAGGTGACGGTGCTGACTGTGTGCACCAAAGTTGTTATCTTGTTACCATAACAACGTGGCACATCCTCTTCAGTCCAGGCACTCCATGCCTGGTGTGCAATGCTCAGCAGTTGCTCTAACAAGATTCACTTTTATTTTACTCTTGTATTATCTATTGTTTGGGATAGAGAAGGAACACAGCCGTTGGGTTTTTCTGATGCGTTTTGCCAGCTTGTCCTAAAACTCCCGGGTACAAGGGAACGGAATGTCCAGATGGCACTGTTTTGCATTCCTATTTTGAAGATTTGGAAAAATAAGTACATGGCATGTGTGTATTCCTGGACAGAAAAACACATACAAAAAACAATTTAGCATATCCGGGAATTGAATGTCACAGTTACTTGGTTTTTGAGTTTTAATCATTGCTAGTAATAGAAAATATTGCTGGGGTTTTAATAGTGTGGTGTCCCCATAGTATGAAGTGACTGAAAATTTGTCTGCTCTAGCAGTAATATGACAAATTATTAGTGCAGACCATTCTTCACTGTAAACTTTAAATCCTCCAATTTTTTGTTAAAGGGTCAGGGTCAGGAATAACATGCAAACAATGCCTTTTATTCTCTGTGCTTGGTCTGTGCTCTTATTCTGCAGACATTGAAGAGTCACAGCACAGGAAAATGTGAAAGAAGACGTAATTTTGGTTGTGTGACATCCCTAGCATTCAGGAGGACTTTTGTGTGCCTAATGTTTCATACAGGCACAGTTCTTTACAATTAAGTCAAATTCTGTTATTTTATTTACTACCTCACTATTTGGTAGTACTTAAAGTAATTTCTATGGGACCTGACTTTTACCCTAATTCTCAAAAAGACCAAAACCCTTTTAAGGTGACCCCAATCATCTTTTAACACCTTGTCCTAAAATGCTTTGAGGGTTATTACAAAGCAAGAATAATAACATGTTTCTTTTTAAAATAATGAGGAATTCATATTATGATTTTATTACACTTTTCTCAGCTGGGTGGGTAAGATATTTTCCTGTTGACATTTCTGAAGGAGGCAAGAAAATTCTTGTTCAAGAGCAAGTTTATATGCAACGAGAAGCTGGAATAGCAACAGCAATCTTTGTAAATCCTAATGCAAGCCATAATCCAGAGGAATATGTCTGCTTCATGACACTAAATCATTATAATTGCTACCTACTCTTTCAAACCCACAGACCAGCAGCTCCAAAGTACCGACTTGCTGTTTAGATATACCAGAGTCAAGAAATTTTCTCTCTGTGTGTATACATGTATCACCCACTTACAATTCCTAACTCAAGCATCAACGTCAGAATTTTAACCACAATGCCTTGAGGGCAGATGGTCAGCACATTAGTTTACTATTCAGCTGAATCAGTGCTCCCTCCAGTTGGTTTCTTCATTCAACATTCTTTCTTGTGTGCCATTAGCTAACCCTGGCTCAAAACCTCACAAATAATCATAATTCCCTTTAAATATTTTGAGGGAATTTTTTGAATAACCCGCCTTGAGTAACTGGATTTTACTCCTGCAATATATTTCAGGTATTCAGTATTTCTTTTACTTTGAGACAATATTTACAGCCTTGGTAGATTAGCAATGGGATGTTTTTCACTAGATCATGTTGGACTTGTCAAATGCTGCCTCTATTATTAGCAGGAGGCACAATATAGTAATTTGAGGCCAGCAACAACAATATAAAAGTACTTATTTTCCCTTACAGGAAACCTCTTTCTCCTGTGTGACCAAATTACAGTCTGCTAAAATCAACAGACAATAAACTAGCTAAGTTTTGAAGACTTCTAGAGTAATTCTCATGCCTAAGCAATCCAAAAGTTAGGTACTCATTTTCCAAGTTCCAAAATGCTAGTTTCATCTTTTTTTCAACCACATAATTAATTGTACCAGAATAGGCTTTTAAAAATTAAAACTACGCTATCATGAGGTATTTGAGTATTTAGTATTTTGAGCACTGAATGAAATATATGTCCAAATCTTTGTTTTCTGATAAGAACAGAACAAGGGCCATGCACTCAAAAATACAGTGCCTAATTTCTTCAATGTTTATAATAATTTTTTGATTTTGGACAGCTATTCCATGCTACTACTGGCAGTGAGAGTCATGCTAGATAAAAAAAATAAGGAAAAAAAAAAAGTGAATTCTTAACTTGTTTGCATGAGAAAATTTAGCTAAGTTCAGGTCTTGGGAACAAAGGAAGTGTTAAAACTCCTCTGGGCTACTCTCCCACTTCAGCTAAGAAGCTGTGAAAAATAGACTCTTTCAGGTCTTGAATGTGAATGAGTTGAACTCTCCTGTAACTAGGAAATCTTTTCAGAATCAGACAGAACGGAGCAGGTTTTCAGTTGGTCATATCCCATTCATTCCTTCACTCCTTATACTCCACATGCTGATTCAGCTTGTAACTGAGCATGTTAAGGCTTTTGAAGTCTGATCAAAGATCCCACACTGGCTGCAGAGAGGTGGAAAAGAAGGAAGGCACCTTGTCTTTTGTGCTTATCCTAGTTCCAGACCTTACTGCTCCATCACTGTCATGTAAACCAGAATAAAAAATGAAAATTTCTCTGGAACTTGGATGGTATTTTAATTGTTCAATTATGAGTAATCCAAGAAGTTGGCTAATGCTAAATTATTTTGTTCTTTCTGTTCA
Source organism: Urocynchramus pylzowi (assembly GCA_013397555.1). NCBI lineage: Eukaryota > Metazoa > Chordata > Aves > Passeriformes > Fringillidae > Urocynchramus > Urocynchramus pylzowi. The sequence continues at coordinate 493,990 of VZRH01008052.1, forward strand.
TATGCTGATTTCTTCCCAAATCCTACTGCCTCAGCTCCCCAGTCTTAACTGATGCTTCTATATAAAATGCCTTACAAGAAATATTGCTGAGTACATCTGCATCACTACTCACATGGGAAGAAAAAATTATCTAGCCCATGTCTAAAGGCCACACATTATGAACCACTGATATATTTTTTATCTTCCCATGTCATTGGAAAAATGAGGGAAGGGGAAAGCATCTTGTCATTAAACATTGTTCTCCTAAGTATGATCAAAAGCCTCCTTTTTGTACTGGGTCCATGTAGTTCACCTGCCAGACAGGACTGGCAGGGAAAGACTCTGCCCATGCTGAGTATTTTGAAAGAAACAGAAATATTTCTATAGTCTCTATTAGTCTCACTATTTCTATAGTGGCAGTAGTAGGTTAAGGTAAGCTGGTAAAACAGCCCTGGATAAACGATTACAGTTTTCAGTTAACAAACTTAAAATTGCCATCAAGATACATTTTTCCATTGAGTTTGGAATAAGCTGGACAATGTATATATTTTTGCTAACTCCTATTTATGTTGACCCTTGAGTGTACCTGGACATTCAATTTTAATTTAGGGAGGTAACCTCAATTTTTTTTTTTTTAATCAAATGCTGGGTCATGAGTCAGTGACTCAAGCTACACCTTCAGCTCCTGTTAGCCCACAACTTTTATGGGCTTCTTGTTGTTTATATGTTTGTTGCTGTTTTTCCACTCCTTCCACTTATCCTTAAATTGCTGGGCAGGATAAGGTTTTTAGTTCTGTTCTTTTGAAATACTCCTCAGTTCTTGTGGGGAAGAAAAGAGGGGTGCCATGCCTGTTTCCCATGCCACAAAGCTTCCTGCAGGAGCAGCCCTTGAAAGGATATCATAATGTCCTGGGTAGATGTGTGTATAAGTAGATCCCTGTGCCTTTCTCTTTGCTTCACAGGCCATCTTCTTCAGTAGCAACCTCTCCTCCTGCCTGGAGCATAGCACCAGGAAAAGTTATAAAGGATTTCTCTAACTGGACACTGGTGTAGTTTTGCTGCCCATCTCTCTTATTACTGAAAGTTTCTCACTGTCCACAGCTGATTTCAGTACTGTAATGTACCAAGCTGACCAAAATGCTTTTACTGGTCAGCAGCACAGTACCCACAAGCTGGAATTTTTCACTTATCTCAGTGGATTTTTTTCCTGCAGAGGAAAAAGCTAGTGGTTTCTGTATAGCTTCTGATGCGGGGTAAAGGCTGCATCCCGCTGTCACTTCATTTCTATTCACACTGCATCTTGTGATTGCATGTGCAGTCAAATATTATTATTTTTATTATCTACAGCATGGCAAACAATGAGACTGCTGATCTGCAGCAAACTCTGCATTAAGCCTCACACTGGGCTGTCCCAAGTCTGTGAAAGGTGGGAAAAGTACTGGGCATAGCCTGGGGTCTGCAGAGTTCTGTTTTCCTTCACAGCCTTTTATTTAAATGGCTGCTGATAAATGAGGTACAGAAAATGGCATTAAAGTGACTCATGATGTCAGCAAACATTGCTGCTTGGAAATGTCACATTGCTGTCATTGCACAGAGAGGAAAGGACCCAGCATTGGCTGGTGTGTACAGTCAATAAGGAGAACTGATCCCTGATCCCTTCCTGCCATTTGCAGAATAGAAGTTCTTTAGACCAGGAGAGATAAGGAGAGGAAAAGAAACATATAGTTGCATTTATGTTAGTTAATAATTTTTATATAAAACAGAAATAAATATTTTTGTGACCTAAAATATAGTGCATTGAAATGTTTCCTGGTGAGTGATTAGAACAGCATGTAATAGTGTCTGACGAGCAACATGAATTCATTGACAACCAGCTGTTGAGTCTTACATATTTGATCTGTTTCTATTCCTTATGTTTTATTAATGCCATCCTTCAGTTCTAATAATGCCTGATTCTGTGCTTCTCAGTCAGCTTCTGAGAAATTAATTTTCTGGGACTTGTTCCTAAGGAAGAAATGATGTGGGATTGAACCTGTCATTCCTGAGGAGCATTAACCAGGCTTTGGTCTTGGGAGAACTCTTTTAGATCCCTCCATGCAACAGACTTTTTATAAGGATAATAACATACAGTAAGAAACATATTCTGTGAGCATTGTCGCTTTAGATTTTGCTACACTGAAGTCTGGTAGGAGAAATAGGACCACAGTTGGGATATCTCTCTGTGTGATAGTGCATGGATATGTGTGGGGCCAGGTAGAGAGAGGATGCAAGGACACCCCAGCTCATTGCACAGCAAGTAATGGGCAGAAATACAACTAATCACCAGCTGTGATAATGTATTATAGCTCTGCAGGTTCAGTGCCTCTGGGTCTATGTGTAAACCATGAAGACCAGATCTCTGGTCAGCATAAAAAGTAAAGTAAAGGCCAGGATGTAGACTTGCTCACACCGTGCACTTGGCTGCTAGAGGAAATCTGAGGCTGCTGAGAGGAAGCAGAGGAGCTTTGGCACTGGCTCCATCAGGTGGCCTGGCCTCAGTGGTGTGGGGATGGGTTTTGCTGCCTGTACAGCAGAGCATTCAACAATCATGCATGGGCTGTTACACCCACACCCAGAGCCTCACCACAGCCCAGAGCCACTGCCACAGACCCTGTCACCAGGTGTAGAACTCTGGTTCCATTGGATTTGGTCTATCCTGATGTCTGCATACAGAATCATTAAAAAACATGTTATGAGGAAAAGGACATATGGAGGCAGGAACCGTGGCCTGACCTGATGAACTTTTCATTTCATTTAGGTTGCTTCAGTTACAGTCAGCCTTCGCAGAGAGGGAGTGCATATAGTTCTTAGAGGTTTATTTTTACCTGCTTTTTCCTCTACTTTTTTTTTTCTTTTCTTATGTGTTTTTTTATTTTTTAATTCTCTCCTCATTTTTATTTGTTTTAAAATATACTTGATTTAAAGCTAACAAATTCTTCTAGTGGGATGGTTTCTGTGGGGGGGTTCACCATTAAGGCAGAATGGGCAGCTCAAATTTAATGAAAATAAATGGCATTTGCTCATGTGTAACCATCTCTTATAGAAACCCTACCTAAGTGTGCCTTGGTGTTTCTGGGATAAAATAAGCCAGGCAAAGTCTCCCCTTTATTTATCTTACAAACAAGAGATGACACTTCAGGTATTGTGTTCTCAATTTGTCTTTAAAAGCAAGTATTTGAATGGGGGCTCTGTTTCTGCAGTACAAAGGTCACAAAATTTGGGCTGCATGGGTGCAAACAGCAGACTGTAAACCTCATGCTGTTTGTCTTTGGGATAGAGTACCTTACAATGTCAATATGTGATCTGCTAATCAGATGAGTGCTGTGTCCTTTTGCATGAAACATCTATAAAGTATGCATCTCCCTTTGTGTTTTAAAAGCAGTTTTAGCCTGATGTTTTAATACACAGGCGTATTGCAGAATTGGTGTCACACAGCATGTCTTCATTTGTATTTACTATGTTGCACCACAGAACTCTTTTGTTTTCACATTGTAATGTACATTTGTGAGATGCTTTTCTGAAGTAAAAGTACACAATCAATGCTTTAAAAATATTGCTCGAGGAAATAATCTTATTAATCCTACACACAATATCCTTCCTGTCATATAGTGGAATTTAGATGGCAGAATCAATAATGTAGTATTCACATGGGAATTGCTAATACACAAATTAGTGCACAGTGCTTCTGCACTTGGTAGAAAAGATAGCCTGTGTTCCCTCAGCCTTTTATTGCTGTGCAGTCAAAGAGAATTATGGACATAAAAAATCCAGTAAAATATAATGGAATATTTCATGAATTGCAATGTTTACTAACAAGAGAAGAAGTTGCTCTTTTCAAGTCATCGCTGAACAGAGCAGCAAGCAATATTTAGGGTAGTAATAAAAGGCAAATTATCAGTGTTTTCCTTTAAAGCCTATCATGGAGGTAAACTAAAATCTAATGCAATCTGGTAACATTAATGCACGCTCTTTATGGCATAGAGTGTGAATACTGGAATACTAATTCATCATATTTATTCCACATAGCAATATCCTTTTGTGTTATTGAAAATATAAAAGAATATAAATTAAATATAATGAAATAATTTAATTTCTAATGGTTACAGAATGATCTAAATAAATCGAACAAGACCCTGTGACTGCCTGCTCTAGTAATTGCTCAGTTGTATGCTTATTTTCATAATCAATGCATTACTCAGACTATCTTTGGTGGAATTTATTACCTCATTTTCAGTTTCATGGCACTTAAATATGCAGTAGGCAGTCCCACAGAAAATTGTGATCTGTAGAGCAAAGAATCATGGTGTCAGAGGTCAGAGTTCTTTGTTTCCATTCCTTTGAAATCGCTCTTTAATATTCTAAAAGGGGCAAAAAGCATGTAATTTGCATTTAAAGTACAGCTTTCCTGCATTACATCCCCTTGAATGTATCTTTTAGGTAGTGGACATTTATCATAGAATTCCTCTTGACTCTGGAAACAGTGCAGAAGGTAACTGAAGAACCTTTGTAACTGTGCAGTACAAGGCAATAAATCTGAAGCTGCCACAGTATTACTATGGTAACCATCCAGGCTGTCGGTCTTCCAGCCTTACTGAAAGGTAGGTTCAATTTTCAGCTCGTCAACTCCTCTCCATGATTTACTTGTTGACACTGCACATTTGATGTAGTAGTGTTAATGCCCTCTTGCAGCACAAGGGACTAATACTGACACTGTTTTATATGGCAATGCACAGGAGCGACCACAGGAAATCATTTAAAATTGTAGAATTGTATTCCTGTCAGCAAATGCATAAAGTGGCATCAATTGCCAGATTTCGAATCCTGTTTTAAGCTGCTTCAACTTTGTATGGGAGAAGGATCTGTCTTCACATGGCAGCGTGCAGTATGAGCTTAGAAATGAGGTTAAAATTGCCTGCTTTCTTAAGCATTTATAGGAGGGGATATGTGCAGGTCATCCTGGGGTGTGTATCCCTGTGCTTGCACCCTTTTTCAGTTCCTTACTACAGAGATGGAGAGGGTTTTGGCATGCAGTGGGGTGATTTGTCTTTTTTGTCTTGTAGTATTCTCCATGGAAATGATCTGTGGTTTTAAATGAGTATGGCAAATGCTGTTATGCCTCAAAACAGATTACTTGAAATGCTATGTTTTGCATTTACACACCCACTTACTTTCTCCCTCGGGCAGGCTGAGGCTGTGTCAGGTGAGCCAAAGAACCCAGGGACTGCTAACTGACATCTTGATATTTCTGTTTTTGAAGCTGTCCCCCAGCTTTCTGGGGTCAATCCAAATAAGAATGGTGTTTAACTGAGCTTAAAGTGCCTTTGTTGCTGAAGAAAGGAGAGAAATGTGTATTAGTTTTTAACACTGAAATATATTCAGGAACACTGAGGCTTGTGAAGCCTGGTTTACTAAGAGTATTTCTGGGTGTGGATGTGCATGTGTGGATCCTTTCACATCTAGTTAGAGGTGAAATCTGGTTTTCTGAATGGGGATAAAAGCAATTTAGTCTCTGTTATCATATCTTTGATATGAGTGGATTCTTCTTTGTGTGTTGAAAGCCAGACTCAGAATTTAGCTTTTCTCTCAGTGGGGGTACTGATCAAATTTAACATCCCTGCTCTGATTGCTGTCTTCAAAAACACTGTAGAAACTTAGTAAATTTTTTACTTCCTCTCTCTGTCAGATTTGGTGGAAACTGACTGGTTGTTGCTAAAGGTAGCAGAAACAGGAGGGAGTTTGTACCCCCTCACATATGCCACTCTATAATCATCTTTGGAAAAAACCAAGCAGGGAAAAAAACTCTGCATACAGTAATTGATATGCTGTTAGTCCAGTGTCCTTTGAAGTGGAGCTTCTTGACTAGAAAAGGTGTGGCTCAGTTTGAAATAACTTTCTCAAGACAAACCTTTCGATGCCTAATCTTGTCATTTACTCCATCTTTGATTGTAAGGAGGATTTTAAGATTCTCAGCTTGAAGGGTCTTTAGATATGCATTTCTTCCTTTCCCTAAAATATTCCCTAAGATTCCTCTCAAAACTATATAATCACATTAAAGAAATGTGATTAAAGCACTGCTGATAGTAGTGGTGATTTGCTGCAACATATCTGCATAAAATGTTACCCTTCTGCTGCTGTGAAATATTCCACCGCTGAAAAATATTTGTTTGCTCTCCTTGGGACACTACTGCTATTTATCTGCTGGTAATATTCAGTTTGGTTAGTGTAAACACCAGATGAAGATAACATGAAAAACCACCAGATTGGAAATGTGCTGTCCTGTACTCCTTCTCACAGCTGAACCTGGATTGTCTTCCAAATGGTAGGAGCAGAAGCAGGAGTGGGTCCCTCATCAGACAAGCAGTGGTTCAGCTCACATGCTCAAGTTTCTGTTCAGAGAGCTGGAGTAAGTGATCTCTAACTGGCTATACAGGTGTTTTTTGGTTTTTATTTCCACTGGTGGGGATTAGTTGCTATTATTGAGAAGTGCAATTATGACCATGGCTGGCTGCCAGATGCCCATCCAGCTGCTGTCTCACTCTTCCTTTCAACAGGATGGGGGAGGAAAATAAACTTATGTATTGAGATAAGGAGGGGAGGTAACTTATGGATTACCATCATGGGCAAAACAGGTTTAACTTGGGGGAGATTAATTTAATTTTCTCCTAGTTAAAAATGGAGTAGGACAGTGCAAAAGATAGACAGGACTAAAAACCATTTTCCCCACCTCCTTCTTTTAAGTTTTAGTTCACTCTTAGGTGTTCTACTTCTTCCACCCCCGAGATGGTGCAGGGAGATGGGGAATGGGGGTTGTGGTCACTTCATAATATTTCATCTGTGCTGCTCCTTCCTCCTCCCACTCTTCCCCTGCTCCAGCATGGGGTTCCTGCCACAGGATACAGTCCCTACAGTCCCTGATGAACTGCTCCAGGGTGGGTCCTTCCCATGGGCAGCAGTTATCCACGAACTGCTTTGGTAATACCAGTCCAAGCTTATAGAGATCAGCACAGAAATGAAGACCAGCGTGTTTCTTCCCTACAGGGCAATGACTAAGACATAAGAGAAGTGCCGGTCATGAGAAGATGTCAACTTCTGACTTTATGCTGGCACCATATACATGTTATATCTGGTGAAATTATGAAGGAATATGTTTCTTCAAGGATGGCCTTCAAAAATATCATGTCTTCCTTGCCTTAATTAGACAGATCACTCCATCCCTTGTGATGACTTCATCTCTTGCTTGAGGATCAGTAGTAGCATGTTGTAATTTAGGACCATGGGATTTATGAGGAAATGCTGGAAGAATACAAGCACTGCACTTTATAAGGGATAGCAAGAAGGAAAATCTGAGAAAGGAATAATGTGTTTTTCTTTAAACATTTGATGGTGATAGATGTTGGCTAGTGTTGCTTTCCAGATCACAGCTGCTTGAAGGCAGTAAAACTGACTTTTTCTGGCAGGCCATAGCTAGAGCTTTGTTTGAGACATTGTTTCTTGGCTATGCTATTAAGTAGAAACTTAGTAAGCATGCATATTTTTACAGTCCTAAAGCTCTGTCTGGTCTGAGATTTAGTAGATATATGTACCTCTCTGGAGGTGGAGTCAGTTCTTGTTAGAAAGCTGCTCATAATTTTCTCTGTGTATTTTATGTATATCTCAAATTAGGAACATGCCTAATAAAAATGTGGTACCATTTTATAATTGGAGCTATGTTCAAATAATCTTTTTTAGAAAGGTGCTAAGACTTTAGCACTTTTAGAAAATAGTGCTGATTTCCTAGCATTAACATGGTAGACAATTTAGCAAAAAACTTCTATTTTCTAGAATTATACATCTTCAAAATTTATCTTTTGCCATAGCATTTGGTTCTGAAATCTGAACATTTGTTTAAAGAGAAAATGGTCTCTTGACTCTTATTGCTGCAGAAACAATCTTCAAAAATGTGAAGGGAAGTGTGCCTTCCTTCATGATCTTGACAAGGTGATATATGAGAACCTAATTTGAGAGGTTATTAACTCTGAAACTAAGTGCTTTAGAAATTTTAAGCCTTGCTCAACTACTTCACAAAGGACAGTGCTGTCCTTTTTTAGCGGATGCTGCTTCTTTGCTGGCCTGTACTACCATCATTAATAGCTATATTGATTCAGTCACTTATTTTTGTATTTAATTCATTACAAAGTGCAACCACTGAAGAGGTTACATAATCTGGAAATCTCAGTGCATTAAATTGGAAGTTGGAAGAAGGGAGCTATAAAATGCAAGGGACCCTTGCTTCCTCTTTATCACAGGAGTTGTCTTTGTTTTCTTGGTATTTCTGACATATTTTACACACTGTCATTTGGGTAGCTTTTGAATTTTCTTCTTCCCATCCATCTCTATCTGTAGCTGCCAGGAATTTTTTGTTTGTTTGTTTTGACAGTGTTATTGGCTCTACGCCATCAGATTCCTGCAGCACTGCAGTAATAGGAAACCAGTGACTATATACAAAAGCATGGGTGAAGGAGAGACGACATCATAATTTTCCATGTTTTTGCAGTAACAGAACTCTGATGCATTCACTAGTGCTATTTATATATATGCTACTAAGCAGTCAATAATATCTCAATTTTAAAATAAAACATGGCTTAAAAATTCTGTAATAAAACCAAATGCACTGAAATGTGAAAGAGAGTTTCTTTTGTTTAAACATAGTTTCTTTTGGTTCCAACGACTATTGTCTCCCAATAATGGAGCTGAGAGAAGTAATTGTTTGCAGCACAGTTTTATGACAGTTCTTCTTCCAAAGTGTAAAGGTTTGGAAGGGGTGGAAAATGGATGTAGGTGGACATTTGAGTCTTAAATCATGTGGTATACCAATAGATAGCTGAAGCATTACAGAAGGGGGTTCAGGAGGACGAAAAATGGAACAGGTGCTTTACAGTGCATGCAAGCATGAGCTGGATCTCTTCAGGCTGGGAATGGGACTCGGTGCTCTGAGGTAAAGGATGCTTCTAGTAGACAATGTTTCTCATGCCTAGACACTTCACAGAGTGGGCATGTAAGTATCCATGCTGACCTTGGTCCCCTGGGAAGGACTGGCAAGGCCAGAGGAGTCTTTGAGAACATGCTTAAAAGAACATGCTTAGAAGAACTCTGTGGTGGATAACCCATGCCTGAAGCACAGGGGTTGTCCTCATAATGGAGAAGTACATGGGGAGAAATGTAAAGGGCATCTAAGAAGGAATAAAGTCCAGCATGAGTGTTCAGTCACCTGTAGATTTCAAAAAATCCAATAGCTACTTCTCCTAAGAACTCAAAATTAAACCCCCTCTATTACAGGCAGAGGAATATCACGTTGTGTATGCAAATTGGAAGCTTTCTTTATAACTTACTTCATTTGCAAATCATGCCATTCAATTTCCCTGACATGCAAACCAAAGCTCCTGAAAATGAAATGAAATATGTTGTTTTAAGAAAAGGTGGACAGCAGAATAAATCAAGTATGAGAACACTGTTGTTCCATGACTCTTTCCCTTTGCAGAACATACAGGAGTGAGATTTAGAAAAGGGGGAGGCAGGGCTTGCACTGGAGAAATGTATGGTGGTGACTGACAACCAAAGCATGAAGAATAAAGGGGCCCATGTTTTCAATTAACTATGTCCAAGATCAGGCCTTAAAAATATGAGATAGTCTCTGTGTAAACTATGCATAATTTTTGCCAGTCTGTTTCCAAATGAGACAATATCACAATGTGCATTAGAATGGGTTGCCAGAGGCAAATGCTTGTGTGATAACTCCCCTAAGGGAATAAAGAAAAGAGCCAAACTTCCATGGTGTCAGCTGCAACATTTCATTTGTTTGGCAGCCATTTGCCATTTGGGAAGCATGCTCTGCAAGCGTCAGGAACACACCCTTTACAACCAAGAAGAAGGGGCAGAGAAATGGAACATACCAGGATATATATTTTTGTTTGATTCTAATGGGTTTTTAAAAGTATTTTGCTTTTGGGGATCTTTATCACTCATGTATATAAATTTTCACTAATTTAATACATTGCTAGTTATCAGAGGTGCACAGTACTGCAGAGTCTAAATTTGTATCTGAATTTCCTTTTCTGTGATATTTTAATGATCGATTGCAGTCATCCATACATTTTGCCATATGGCTGTCTTTTAGTGGTAGGAATAATAAAGTGTTTGATTTGTACCTGAATCAAAGATGGATTCTGCTGATAAGGAAAATCCAAAATAGCTTAATTATAGCTTAATATTGGCTGGTGGGTATATCTGACACTAGACACAGTACAGAGTATTGTGTAGATGCTGCAGGTGTTTCCTCTCCCTTCAGGGAGGTGAAGCTAGTGAAAATACCTTGTCTTTGAAGACATGGCAGGTTCCTCAGTTGCAAAGAGCTAAATTTGCTAAGCTGGCTGATTCATGAGCAGTATTGCGCTGGAACATTCTCCTAAAGTGAAATCAATTTTTTAGACATAGTTTGACAAATTTTCTATGTGGAAGTATGTATTTGTTCTGCATTTAGATTCCAATTTCAGAAGCTCCATATTGGTCTGAAGTCTATGCTTTGTAACAGCTGTTAGACTACAGACCTCTCAGTCATGGTCCCAGTAGGAAAATGGGACTTTCTTTGAGATAAATCTTGGTTATTAAGTAGTTGCAAAGACTGATGTACTTGCCCCTCTAGCCCCTGTGAACATCTCAGTGTGAGACTTGGCTTTGTGCATAACATGGTTTGAGTAGAGGCTGTGTTCAGTCCCACGCTTCCTCCATCTCATCTGTTCCTCTGGCTTACGTTGTACTGGGTTGAACAATCTGTGAGTGCAGAGTGAGTCAGTTCAGCCAACTGACTGGATCGAAACCCTTTTGGCAGATTAATCTTCTGCCAGGCAGGTCACTGCACCAGCTGGTGTCACAGTCACATGGCTGCTGCTTCTGATGCTAGGGCAGAGTCTGGTGGGAGAGTGCTTCTTTCCATGGCAGCCCATGGTTTCACCAGCCTGGGTGTAACTTTGTACTGAATTTCAGGATTGGTGCCTGGATTCTGAGGCCTGGTGAGTGGATTTAATGCAGTCATTTGTTATGCAATTCATGCTGGACTGATTTTTAGTCTCCAGAAGCACTGAACTGAAACTACCAACAAGCTCTGAAACTGCATTAGTCTTTATGAAGGGGTTTTTGTCTTTACATATTATGTGTGATTACAGGCTACAATGAATACTGTTAACGTGTTGTTTTTTTTCTCCTATCTTCATTGCTACCTGTATTTGTCAAGGTAGTGATGTAAAGTTAACTAGTCTGTAGTGTCCTGGATTCTCTGTGCATTTTTTCCAAAGTACATTCTCAGAAAGTGCTTTCTTTTGCTCATGGACATCTCTGTTTATTTTGTGTTTTGGTTATTGCCCATAAACAAGTGAAGGAGAATTGATGTAAGCAGGTGGCCGTTTGTGTTGCGTGAGAGAAGAGGAAAGTGCTCTTTCAGAGCAGACCTGCATAAGCTCTCGTGCAGCTCTTTCCAGAGCAGCAATTACAGGGAACCATCACAGAAAAGCACTACAGAACACAGAGATAAAGCAGCTGTTCACTCAGGGCAGCTCCTGAGCCCAGGCAGGAACTTTCCTTTTTATCCCTGGGAAGTCCTGAGATCACTGTTTAGGGTCATTGGTAGACTCTGGATCCAGGTCTTTCCCTGTGGGATAGATGATGCTCCAAAGTTTTCGGGTGCATTACTCTAATATTTGGTCCCATTTTAGTACCTCCTTAATAGGTTTTTGGTGGAGAGAGATCTTTTATCCTCTAAGGAGAGGGAAAGAACTTGCTTTTTCTTATGTCATTTGTCTCCTCTGGAAATTTATTACTTTCTTTCTCTCTTACCAATTTTGTTTTTCTCTTCCATGAATGTTTTTATCACTTATTTTAAGAATTCTTGCCATCCACTTTTCTTATTTGTGGTGGTATCCATTCCTTTAATTTGAGGTTAAGATGTTTCACTTTACTTCCAAAGCCCTCCTAGTGGTGTATGGACTAATGCCTTTACAATGCCAGTTTTACGACACTTTTGCAAAACTTTCATGTTAGCACTTGAGTGCTTCCTCCAGCCCTTATCTGGTGACAGTCCCATAAGTATCTGCAAACATGTTTTGGGGGTGTGTGCTGTGTATGTTTGTTTTCCATCAGATCCCTCCATATTATCCCTGTTGTAATATTTTAAAACCAATGGCATGCTGATGTGCTGTCTCGGCTAGTTGTCAGACAAATCATTTCTCTGTTATCTCAATCTCTCTTTCTTTCCCCTCCTTTCTCATCTCTTCCCACATGTTAACTCTCTGAGACAGGAAAATTAATTTTGATTTATTTTGAAGACAATCAGGCCCAGTGAGGGCTTGGTCTATGATAAGGATCACTTAGTTGCTTAGGTGTGTACTACTAACTGATACCCTTAGTCCATGGATACCTTTCCTGCAGTACCTGTTCCTCAGCCTTAGTACTTTATTTTCCTTCCAGCAGTTTTTTTACCCCAATCTAACAATTACCACTGTTGTAATTTATATAAATTTTGAAAAACAGTCGCAACTCAAAAAAGTCTAATTATTTTGCCCGAAGTGAAAAAAAAAAAAAAAAAGAAGTATCTTGTGTGTTCTTAGTTTGTTAGAATCCTAATAATGGTAACCTTATTACAGTACTTGTGATTGGAAGCTCTCTCATATGGAAAATGATATTTATATGTGTATGGAAAATGTTGTAGAAGTAGAATTAGGATTTTGAGGCTGACAGGCTGTGCTTGAATAATCCAGCTGAATAAATGGTCTCTCTCATTCTTGGGATGGCACGTTTATCTCACCTTCCCAGATTTCTCTTTTCTCTCAATTTTATGATCTTCTGCTCAGTAACAAGATCAAAATATTCCTTCTCTTAGCGTTGTCACAGTTCTATACTATAGAAATATATTTCTAAGGTCACAATTGCACTTTTAAAATGTTCATTGCTATTTAGTGAAACTTATTTCAAATAGCTTGATGAAAAGTTGTCTTAAAGGATGTTGGCTTCTAATATAACTGGCTAAAAATGTGAAAAATATTTATGACTAAAACATAGTTACTAGAGAAAGAACTTTGTAAAACTCTAAAACAAGATCAACTCAAAAATTCTTCACTAAAATAAGAAGCCATTTGAAACCAACATGTATGTAATAGAGAATAGAAATAAATTCTTCAATTAGGAACAAGTTATTTCTAATAAAAAGTAGTAATAAAACACAATCTTTTCCTTTCTTTTTTTAATCTTTTTTTATATAAGGGACCATGTTTCACTGTGATCACTGTACTTGCCTTATACATGTTTGAAATCAAAATTTTTATTCAGCAAGTGCTGCTTAAGGCTCTGAACCCTGGAAAATCCCATATTTAACCTGAAGCACTTATGTAAGAAAATCTCAATAATAAAGCTTAACTGCCTAGTATCTCAGTATAAAAAATTAACTTTATATCTATGTGAAAAACACTGCTGCATTTGGAACCAAATCTTGGACAATATGAGATGATGCCAAAATGCTGATCAAGTAACAAAGACAGTGGATAATTACAAAACTAGTCACGATTTGTGAGATACATTAGGTGATTTCCCAGGTCAATGTTGCTTATTTTATGACAATGATATTTGCTGAAAATTTTTATATGCATATATATTACCTCTTTTTTATCCTTTCAAGCCCTTAGGACAGTTTATAATCCTTTGGGTTGTCCTTTGCTTTGGTTTTTCCTTTCCTCTTGTCACATCTCACTTGAATCAAGTGCATAAAATAAACTTTGGATGCATGCCATGCTGATTCCATGCTTTTGTTCAAGGCAGTCTTTTGTGCTTTAAACAATGAAAGTGAAACATCTTCTGCTGGACCTCCAAAGACCTTTCTGACACGTTGCACACTACTCCCTGATGTTGTGTACTCTATCTTTCATAGTATCTGTTTCACTGTCCAACATTATTTCATTCTCTTTACTGATCTCCATGTTCTACTTGTTTCATCTTACCTATCTGGTTGTTATAAAACCTTTCTTTTCCTCTAGGAAAGAGAAGCTGCTCGAGTTCAGTAGTTAACTGATGCACACTAGATCAAAGAGCTGAAGATGGGTCTTTAATCTGAAAGTTCATTCAATTGCAGTGTATGAAAAACTCCTGAAGCTTCCTGGATCAAAACACTGCGTTGCTTCATGCTATTTTTGCAATATGTCCAGGCACCTATTGTAAAGAATCCAGATATTGACACAAATCACCCAAATACTTGAGCAAGTATCATTCCCTCATAGTGTATGATAGGGACAGTGCTGGATGGAAAACATTGGCTTTGTGATTTCTATGCCAATGGGAGATCTATTTCCTAGAGTCACTGACATTCTAAACAAAGCATTGGCTCCTTAACTGAGGCCATTTCTCTCCTTCCTGCCCCAGACATCATAACAACAGATTCTCAGCTGAAAAGAATGGTTCCAGGTGGATAACAGAATTTCAAAAGTTGTATGAACATGAGTGGCTTCAGCTCTGCAAGAAGCATGTGCATTCAAGTGCAGAGAAAGTTTTTAGGACAGTCCTCCAAGAGGAGCACCAGTCCAGTAGCATTTTCCATCATCAGTCAATATAGCTCTAGTTGTGGTTTAGGTTAATACATGCTTCAGTCATGAACAAGACAACTGTAAAAACTGTAACACCATTTCTTTCCCTTTTAATCCAGCTTATCCATGTTTTCAGGCTATGAAATTCATCCTTGACTAATAATACTGATAGAGAAAAGACTATGTTTAATACAGTTCTCTGGTTGAAACATTAGACACTGTTTTTCAGCTTCCAGGAAGAAATAAAACAAAATGGTGTTGAAATCATTTGTGACAAAGCAGGAAATGGCTTGGGCATGCTTTCTTACTCCTGTCCTCAAACATGATTATGTTCTTCTCCTTATTGTATATTGCCTTATCAGCATGAGGATTAGATTTAGCAATGAATAAATTATGAGGAGAAAAGTATACTGCTGTCCAAGAATAACCAGTCTTATTGGATACTGCATTCAGGAGGAGGCTCAAGCAATGTTAGAGGTATTTTCTGACTTCTGTAGTGTATTGTTGTAAGACAAGAGTACTGTCCCTCTGACTTTTCATGTTCTCCACTGTTACTCCTGTGTTCTTCTTTGTGTAAATCTGTTGGAAAACTTATAGCTCCATGTGAAGCATGTGAAATATTTCTGCACCGTTGTGTTCCTGAGGTACTGGCATCCCAAACTTAGCTTATGCACGAGTTGGTACACATAACCTGTATGCAAGGATGTTGACAGTGGAGGTTTGCTCCTGTCACTGTCCCTGGGAGCAGCTGGCTCTACGTGATTAGACACAGGGACCCAACAGCTTTGTGGGCTGAACCAGGGTAACTCCCCACCACACATCGCTATCGGTTGTACCAGCTGTAGGAATTCTGTTCTGTTCTTTGAAGACTAGGAGAGCAACATTTACAAACCAAACTGTTCTGTGATTCTGTAAGGTACCTGCTTCCACTCCCATGGAGCTTTAAGCAACAAGACAGCCCAGGCTGGTGGGCTTCATGGCTGTAAGAAGTTCCATTGAGGGTTAGCCTCTTCTCTCAAGCAGCTAGAGAAAGGACAAAGGGAAATGGCCTCATGTGGCACCAAGGGAGGTTCAGGGTGGATATTGGGAAAGATTTCTTCACTGAAAGGGTTGTTAAACATTGAAGCAGGCTCTCCAAGGAAGTAGTGGAGTTACTTGTGACTGTTCATAAAATGAACAGACAGGGCACTTTGTGATACGGTTTAGCAGGCATGGTGCTATTCAGTTGGGAGTTGGACTGGATGGTCTTGGAGGTCTTTTCCAACCTTAGTGATTCTGTTCTGTAACACTGGAGGATTGAATGCTTTCAGATGGCTTCACCCTGCAGCTTCATGCAAGAAAGGGAAGCTTGACCAGCTGATTGAAGTCCCACCTTTAAGGGATATCCAAAGCTGTGCAGGCAGCTCTGACATGCAGCACCAGGTACTGTGGCTCAGAAGACTCTGAGGGCAGTAGAATGTCCTGGCTTAAACCCAGGTGAAAACCCACATTTGTTTCTACAATGAGAACTGTCAGAATAAATGTTTGGCAAGGGGAAGCCCCACTGAGGGCAGTGGCAAGGAAGGAATTGTACATGTGGTTGGTACTTTGCAGTCACTGAGTGGCAGGAGGCACCCTGTGAAGTTCACAGCTGCTACCTCTAAATCCTGCATGTGCTTCCCTGTGGTCTTACTCAGGGACTCTCCTTCCTACAAGTAGTGCTGACCCCTCAAGGGATGCAGGGGCACTTGGAGGGAGAAAGGACCCATCCCTGGCACAAGAGAGAAGCATCATGCTGCAGCTTGGATCACAGCTAGTGTTTTCCAAAAGGGAGTTGGAACCATGACCCCATCTATCCAGCCTTGAGAGAGAGCAGTCTATCCCCAGTGATTTTAATCATGAAGGAAAGAGACCATTTAACATTCTTCCTCTGTGCCCTGGAGTCCTTGTAGAGAGGCCAGAAATAACTAGCCTTCAATGCTTTCCAATGCAAATTTGATTTATTTGTTACTGCCAAAATGGGTACTTTCTGTTTTGTTTACATTTCGAGAATTGTGGTCTTAGACAAATTGTCATCACTTCCAAGTAAAATAACCTATTCCTTGATATTGCTTTCAAACTTCAAAGATAGACTGAGGGGCTGGAAGTGTCAATATGTTATTAATTTTACAGTGGCAAGTTCCTGGCACTAGTCGTTCAGATGAAGAGCTGTGATAAAGCAGAGCAGTTTAAAATTACAGCAAGTTCAAGGTAGATATAGTACCTCATTCACAACATCTTCAGGCAAAATACTGAGATGGAATTGGTGAACTTTGGTTGATTGTTTGTTAATCACACCAATGGACCGAGTTGATGAAATAACCTGTCCTTGCAAGGCAGCCATTCGTTTCAATCTTATCATTCATGCAGTTTGTGCAAGAAATAGCTTTTAAAAATGAATTAAAATTGATGCAAGTAGTAGGTAGTGCAGATGCAACTTGTGAATTCCAGCAATACCCATTTCACAGGGGCAGGGGAGACAAAACACACTTTCATTATCCCCCCAATCATGTTTGATGAAGATGAACTAGATGAATGTGATTATAGACAGGAAAATAGCTCTGAGGGAAGGGTATCACCTTGCCTTGCAGATCAACCCCCCAGAGTGCTGAGCTGTATTTGCTCATGCCCATGGAGAAAAGGAAGATTGCCCCACAGTGCCAATACAGCAGTGAAGTAGCAGGCTTCAAAGACTGGCTCTGTGCATCCCTCCTCATGTGTTATACTGAAATTTTTTTACATATACTGGCATCTCGGCACCTCTTTTCACACAAATTTTATGTGAAATGTCCATGTTTCAGAGCCTCACTGAAGCAATGTGGTTCTTCTAATTTTTCTGTGTAGCTCCCTTTCACCTTTTACTGCCCCTATAATAAGCTTCCAGTTCATTACAGCAGTCAGAATGCCCTTTCTCAAGTTGCTGAGCCTCTCTGGTGTGTTGCTGCTGCTTGGAGTGAGAGCCATGCTCCTGTTCTCTCCTGTCCCATTCCCATGACTTCATTATCTACCCTTTTCTTGCAGTGGCTGTGCTGCTTTTGACACTATAAGCTATTTAATTCATGGAAATGGCAGAAGACTCCAAGTTTTCCTGCATGAAGTAGTTTTGTGACATTTTGTTCACACACAGTGCTTGCTCTCATTGAGCAGGCAGTGCCGAGGGAGGAGGAGGCCTGAGGAGTTGGGGACACCTTACCTGGTGGGCCCATCTGTTGCTCACCCAACTCACCTGAGTTCAGCTGACTCTGCTGAGGTCAGCTTGGTCCACCTGACATGTGAGCCTTGTAGCAGTGTCCAAGCAGGGTGCAGAGGTGGGCACAGAGAGAGACCTTGCATTGCTCTGGCAGTTCTTGCACAGAAACGGGTTGGACCCCTTCCTGAAAGTATTTCCATCTCCTTCTCCAAACAGCAGCAAATACAAATAATAATTCTTTGTATGTGTACTTGAGGAAGAGCCCCAGACTGCTCCTATTTCTACAGCTGAGGAGGGAACCACGTGTGATGCTGAAGAGAGTGAGGGTGGTTGTAGCATATTGGTAAAGCCTTATAAAATAAGGGCCTCGTTACCCTTGTAAAATCGTGGCTCAGGCCTGCTGCTTAGGCTAACTGGAAGGGAACTATGGGAGAGTGACCCAGCTGGAACAGGGGTAGAGGGAAGTGAGAGACATGAGAGACATGAGAGACGTGCTGCGTGCCTGCCGCCATGTCCACATCATGTCCACGTGGTGTTATGTGGTGGTGGTTGGTTGACTTGGGCTTGTTGTGCCTTAAAACTGTGCAAACTAACAACTGGCTAGCTGCTTAAAAAGGCCTGGTTTTTGGCAATAAAGAGCACTCCTTTGTACCTGCCTGGGGACTCTGCATCGCTCTGCTTCGTACGGCTGGTATGTGCAGGGGCGACCTGGGAACAGCAGCTCTCGCTCTTCTGATGCATTTGGAGGACATGGAGGAGTACTGTGCAAGAGACAGCCCTGAGAAGAATTTGTGTTGAGAGTCCATGTTGAATTTGCAGTACTGGCAGCACAAAAAGTATACTTTGATTTGCAAATGGCTGCATTCTATATGCAAATTACTCAAAAAAAGATAAATATGGAACCCCACAAAGTTGCTTTTAGTTAACATCAGAATGGAATCCAATTTTAATGAATACAGCCTAAACTTTTAAAGAGCTTTCACTTAATTGGAAAAATGTTTATTTGCTGTGTTCATCTTTTTTTCTTAATGAATATTTGAGATATGCTTGGACTATATTGCATAACAACAATAAACATTTTACTAGCAGTATGTCTGGATTTGTGTGTGTTTGAATAAATCTACTTTCCTGTTTTTATACCAGATTGTAATGCAGGAACTCTATTATCCATCTTGCAGCCTGCAAAATAAGCAACAATTTAATGACTCACTGGGACTAATTAAAAATGAGTCTTGCTGTTCACTCCTTATTTTCACACAGACAAATTTGGAAGTAGTACATCAAAACTTTAGACAACTTCTTGTCCTTTTATACATTCCACCTGATCTGCGAAAATTGCCTGCTCACTGCAGGAACTTTCAGGTGGGAAAGTTTTTCTCCTCTTTACAAGACTGTGAGGCCAGTGTGCAGCTCTTCTCAAAGGGAGACAGTTTGCTCCCAGTCTGGTGGAGCAGAATCTCCAGAATCTGGAAAGCTGGGATTTCCAGAAGGTAAGCACAAGGCCCAGGGCTTTGGCTGTGTAAGGGGTTGGACACAGGGAAAATTGCTTTTTTATGAACAAATGGAGCTGAGAGGGTGACAGGATGGTTTGCAACAAGTTGAGAGGGCAGAGGTGCAAAGGGCAAGAGATTGTAGCAGAGAATGGCATTTGGAAAACTTACATGTTGAAATGCTAGAGGAGTGGATTTTCATAGAGGCAGGGGACTTTTATAGACAAAGGGATTCACTACTTAGATTTTTGTATGGCTGTGGTCCTAATTTAAATAACAGGAGACGAGAATATGAATGTTAAACATCTTCTCTCTTCACCACCCTCCCTTGCCTTTAGTGTTTTTTTTTTCCCCATGGTAGTATTTTTCAATTATTTTCTCAAATTGAAAAAAAAAAAAAAAGCTTTTCTTCTCAGACTATAGGAAAGCCTCTAGAATTAAACCACAAAGTGTTAAAGCTGTGTGATTTGTCACATTCATAAGGTTTTGTTGAAATAAGGTTTTGTTTTTTGTACATAAAGGATGTGATATCAGTCTCCAGATCAAAAGATCTTGTTATCTATTCAGTCCACCCAGTGTGGGTTTTATGAGGTTTCTAATTTTTTGATAGCAAGAATGACATAACAAAACAATCATGAAAACTATTTAAATCAAACTTACACCACTAGAAAGAGACAGAGGCATAGGACAACGTTTCAATTTAATTAAATTCTAATTTTACCAAGAATAACTGAAAATTTCTTTTATCCAGATCTCCATTATAATTTAAGTTTTAAGTAAATATACTTACTGCCTATGTCTGCCAGTAAAATTCTATTTTTTTTTTAAATTTGGAAATATTGTGGATTTATGGCACTCCAAATTTCTATGGGAAAGTAAACTATGATTAGGCAGGCAAGAAATAATTTTCCCTGCCAAATGAAATTGGCTTTCATGGTAATTACAGGAAACAATACTGTAAAATAAGATCAAAATTTCAAAAAGAAAATATAAATACTTTTACTCATTAATAAACTACAATGTATGTGATGGTTAGTTTAGCAGCAGCTTTCTCCAGCAAGCTTTCTCAGTGAGTCTTCTGGCACCCTGACATGAACACTGAGATCTCTAATGGTACATACTCTGACTCAGACACCTTGAGTTTATTGAACTGAGGATATGGATGATGAATTGTTTAAAACATGGGGGAAAAAATGTTGCACATCCTCACCTCCCCAAAACAGTCAATCAGTCCTGACTACTATTTCTCTTACTTGATCACTACATGGAATCTTTCCTTTCTAATTTTTTTTTTTCTCTATAAACTTTTATAATCTTTCAGGAGCAAATTAGAACACAGATTTGTGTGAAGAGCAGAAACTGCTAATTTATCTGGGAAAGGGTGAGAAGCCACCACACATTTTAGTCTAAAACTCCATTAATTTGTTGACTGGTAATGAAACTTTTCAAAGCTTTGTATGTGTTCTTTGTATTTCTCCATTTTTGAATATTCATCTTAGAGGAGTGCAAAGGTTGAAGAGGTAATGCAAGGTAAGGTCATATGAACCTATTTTGAATATGTCCTTTGTGCACCATATTTGATGAAATATCTCAAATGGGCACATGTTAAATACAGTGACTTCTGACTGGCTAGACACTGCAAAAAGAAAAAAACAAAACCCAAAACTATTTAACTGTTCTCACTGCTCAAATACTTCTGAATCCCACATGCAAAGGTGGGATCTAACAGAGAGTCTATATTTTTCTGGTAAGTGGGGAGGTTATCATCTTATCCAGGCTGGGTTTTTGATTTTGTAGGGCAACACCTGGTTCTTGAAATCAAAAGTATAAGAAAAATTAGAAAGCAGAAATATTGCATGAATAGCAGAAATGGATAATTTATCTTGGAAAGGATTGTGATTAGCAGCTGCCACACAAATCTACAATATATGATCAAATGGTAATATGTGAACTCAAGTAGGTGTTTCAACCTCTCTAAAATGTGTTATAAATGAGCTCTCCTGCAAATTAATCAGGTGGGTCTTATATCCCTTGTACCATATTTCACTATAAAATAAATAGGTGTTTCCTGTTGCTGATGAACTGTTGAAACAACATACTCAAATGCAGAGAGGTTAAATTATCTATTCCTGATAGCACTTGGGCACTTCTTGAAGATCTAAAAATTATAACTTGATATTAGCAATTTCTTCTTTTTCTTTTTATACAACCCCAAAATTGCATAAACTTGAGATGTTATCTGAACACGCTTGATAACAGCTTTGCCTCACACCATCCACTAACAAAAAATTAAATTTGTAACATTTCCCTGCTTATTTCTGTCCCTGCCAGCTGCCTTCCTTTGCTAGCACCAGTTTTGTGTCAGCTTCATGAACCAGCTGGCGAAAAATGCCCCAATCTCTGATCTGATTCATCAGAAGCCTGTTGAATAAGTGGCTAAGAATGGGGAGACCATGTAGGGAGTGCAAGTAATGGCCAAGGAAGATGAAGACAGGGGAGGACTGCTGTGTTTGGCAGCTGTGATGATGAAGGTGGTTGCTGAACACTGTAGGTTCATGCTACACTTACCCAGGGAAACTGCAGGCTGCCAGCAAGGGACAGTCCTGCTTCTTCTCCATCCCTACTGATTGTAGGCCAAGTCTGTGGGAAGGAAACCAACCTAAAAAAAGTTCTACATTAGATCTGATCTTTAAGCAGACTTGTAACCTCCTCCTTACTATACCAAGTGCAGGTAGGAGTAGCTTTACCAACAAGGTATGGGAGATGGAGAAGAAAGGTGATAGCCACATGGTGACAACCTGCATGTATGAACTGAACTCAACAAACAGCACGTATTTCCTCATTCTTTGCTTTACATTACCTGCTGAAGGTGGGAAGTTCAGTTGTCTTAGGCAGTGAGGCTCCATAGGATTTTTATTGGCATTTGTTTCTCTGACTTCCTGGATTTTATAAAAAAAAAATCCATCTTGAAGCTATAAAATATTTGCTGAAGAGCTGTAGACTGCTTATTTTGGTTCTTCCAAGAATTTAAATATCAGTAGTACTGTTATGAATTGTAACCACCCAGACTGGCCTCCATAAACTAGAATACTGGATCACAGTAAAAACGAACCTTGCTCTTAGAGTCTTACAATTTATGTATAAATTTATAATTTTATAATTTATTTATAAATAAATTGTAAAAAAAGTTTTATTCTCCTGATTAAAGGTTAATTGAATCTCAGTGAAATTAAGGAGGAAATCTTCCTTCTGCAAAAGTGAGTCAAATAGCTGATTTTAAACAAAAACTTGCCCCTTATAGTGGACTTGCTCAGAGAACAAAGAGAAGAAATCAAATTTTCTCAATCTCAGTCCTGTATCTTAACCAGTTATTCTGGTCATCTCTCTTTACTATATTCTTTAAAAATAATTAAATTGCCTTATTAAGAGAAGGTAGAATGGCTTGGTTAGCGCCAGAGAAACTGATTAAATTCCTTATGCTGAGAGAAAGGTGCATTGGTTATTATTAAACATGTCCTTGATGCAGCCTCAAGCTCAAAAAGGCATTAAGCTATTGCCAGGAGCTGCTAAAGGAGAATTTCTCTAGTCTTTTTTCTTTTTTACACTGCTTCAGGCATCTGGTATAGAGGACCCTCACAAAAAAACCCCAAAACCCTATACCCTTAAAGCTGTCCCTAATTATGTGAAGAAAATGGAAAAATATTAGTCTGGAGGGAAATAAAATAAAATTAAAACTCCAGCTGATTCTCCAGACAAATGAGACCAGAATGAGGGTCACTAATTGGAATCATGATACTGGGCTAAATTGTCATTTGGTGGGGAGAAGACTAGTGTGTCTAGTCTTAAAGTTTTAAATCAGAAAACTTTCTTGACATTGACCAAGGAGCCCTAGAAGTTAGCCAAATTTCAGTTAGCCAAGGAGGATAAGCTTGTCTGACCTTCAGTAGGAGTGCATCCATTCGATTTGTTAACATTTGTGTGCAGAAGCTGTTAATCTTGATTAACTGTTACAGACTGGTTTAATACTGCCACTTTTAGATCAGCATGCCAGGAGATGGTTCCTGAGTGGCAGAAGGCAGGAAGAAAACCTGTCTGACTTTGGGTTCTCATCTCATGCCTTTCAGGACTGTGATGCCAGTATTTATGTTTCTTCTTGAAACATAAAACTTGCCAGAATGATGACCTCCGGTGTGAGAAGTGTTTTAAGAAAGTTTCCTGTTCCCCTTTAGCCATTATTTCCTTTGCCTATTGTAGCATGGGTTGTCTGTAGAGGTGTGGTAAGTGACAACTGGTGGTAGTAATGAGGCTGCAGACTTCTCTCTAATTGAAACCTGCGACTCTTTCCATTAAGTCTGCAGGATGTGTGTTGCCTCATTAATCCAAACTGCGGCTGTAATTTCTTCTCCCCATTCCCCCCCTCCCGCAGAGGCGGGCCTGAGTGCAGGTCAGCAGCGGCCTGTTTCTCGTGCCGTGCCGCAGGAGGGGCAGGAGTGAGCCGCTAATTGCCAATGCTTTGTTAGGCCGAGCGGGAGCCGCGGGCCGCTCCCCTTCGGCCGGGGGGAGCTGAGGCCTGGTCGGGCCGCATTCGCTGCTCTCAGTGATGGATAAGCTCTCAGTGATGGATAAACTCTCGATGGCCGTGTCGGTCACTCAGCACCAAGAGTGGAGGAGCGTGGCGGCCGGGTCACTCTGTCCGGAGCTCGTGAGGTGTGTCTGAGCGACCTGCTCCTGCAGAAAAGGGAGGGCACCTCTTCAGAATGGCCCGGCGGGGACAGGAGACTGCCAGCCCTTCTTTTTAAAGGTGGGCTGGCAGCTGGGGCTGCGGGAGCGAGCCGGGATCCTCTCTGGTCGGAGCTGGCAAGATTTCTGTGTGACATTATAACTGCCTGATAACTAACGCGCTCTTGTATTCCGTGGTGATGAGCTGAAGCGGCCCTTGCGGTGGTGCGATGCCCTGTAGGCGCCCGGAGCGCTCGCAGGGGCACGGGCTGCGCACCAGCCGCTCCCGCTGCGGTGGGCACAGTCAGCCACTGCTTGTCAGAGCTAGAGAGTAAATCTGTCTGGGTACTGTCTTTATGCTAGCTCCTATCATCCCTCCCCATTCCACCCTGCCTCCGCTGTATTTTCTCCCCCTGAGGAAGCACTGGAGATACCTGTGTGCTCTTTGGTGGGCTATGGCAGCAGCGTTTTGGTTTAATCTGTAGCTAGTGCTGACAGAGAAGGCTTATGTGGTTCGTTACTGTAAGTCTGCTGGTTTTTTTTGTTTTTTTTTTTTTTGGTGTAATTATACCTATATTTACCTAAATTTATGTGGCAGTAATATTCTGATTTGCGGTAAGAGACTCATAAATCTGGAATACTGTGCATTGCAAAACAGTTGAAAAACACAACATATTTTCAAAGAGGCTTCGTAATAGAGTATATTTTTTATGGTGTTTGAGTATATTTTTTGCCTCAATTCTACAGGAAAAGCATTAAAATAAGTTAGACTGGTAAAACTCATGGCAAGATGTTAATAAATGGTAGCTGTACACAGATTACGCTTGCTTTGGATCAGTTTCCACTGTCACATTCTTCTGGTTGCAGGATAATCTAAAGCTTCATAAGTAAAAGAATTTTCATCACAATGTAAACGACTTTTGAGGGGAAAAAATAAATTTGACACTATATAACCTGGAAACTCCAGTGTACAGACTTTTGGATAGCAATTAAGATGAAATAATGTCATTTAAACTTGAAAATGAAAATGCTGCCCCTTTAAGGTAGCATTTTTCTTCTTTACATTGTCAAAGATATCTGCAGTCACTGTGGCAATGCACCCTCAAGGTGCAGTGGTAGCACTCTGAAATTTGACAGGTTGAAGTTTGGAATTGAATTATAGTGACAACCTTGGCCCTTTATACTTCCCTTTAAGGTAGAAATCCAGAAAACAGTACCCAGTTAATAATAATTGTGTATGTTGGCATAATGTACATACCAGAGAGAAAGCAAATAGGGCTAAAATGTCATGAATGAGGATGAAATGAACTAGCAGAAATTGGTTGCTTAATAGATGTGATTTTTTTTTTTTTTTAACTACTGGTCAAACTTCACCACCCTGGAAACCTTAAGGATAATTCAAAGTGATCTTTTAAGATGATAAGCTGCCTATAGGGGTGGTGATGCATGTGCTTTCCGCATATGAATTAGCTGTTACCTAGACTGCTGCCTTTCAAGGGTGCAGTCAACTGAAGGTCTTATTTTGTTGGTATGTGGAAAAACAAGATGCCAGGTAAGCTGTTTTTCTACACAGAAAACCTTTGCAGAGGCAATGAGGGCTGACCATGTCTGGGGAGTGTGATTGATGGCAACAGAAAAGCAGAAATCACACGGCTGAGTAAAAACTTCCAAGCTCTTGAAAGAATAGCAAGGTTGGAGGGAGTTTCGGTTTATTTGCTTGGTTTTGCCTTTTGAGGTGGTTTTTGTTTGGGTTTTTTTTTTTTTTGTTTGTTTGTTTTTTTTTGGTTCCTGGGTTTGTGGGCACTGGGTTTTTTTTTTTTTTTTTTTTTTGGGTTTTTTTTTTTTTTGTTTGTTTGTTTTTTTTTGGTTCCTGGGTTTGTGGGCACTGGGTTTTTTTTTTTTTTTTTTTTTTGGGTTTTTTTTTTTTTTGTTTGTTTGTTTTTTTTTGGTTCCTGGGTTTGTGGGCACTGGGTTTTTTTTTTTTTTTTTTTTTTGGGTTTTTTTTTTTTTTGTTTGTTTGTTTTTTTTTGGTTCCTGGGTTTGTGTGCACTGGGTTTTTATTATTATTTTATTATTTTGGTGGTTTTCTGTTTATTTCTTGTTGTTTTTTTAGCTGTCTGGTCCTTTAGGATATATTCAATTTATGCCTTTGTATTTTTTTCCCCTGCTTAAACTATGAGATCCAGAAATCTCCTTTTTAAGTGGAAGTGTAGGGGTGTTTTTAAGCTGTTTTTACTTTTATAATTACAAGTAGCAGATAATATGAAAAAAAAAAAGTATTTGGTGTCACTTAAATTATGTTGTCTAGCTTGCTCCCAGCTCCATTTATTTGACAAGACTTCCTAGCATCTGTTTTGCTTTGGTCCTGAAACCCTCCAGACAGCTTTTGTTCTGCAGTAAGTAAGCTGAGAGCACGGAGAGTCAGTTGGTAACATGATCCTGCAGATCCAGATGCAAGAGTAAGTTTATGAAGGCAACAAATGTGTCTTTGCCAAATGCTCTTGTCATGTACTTTTAACAAGACTGTTGTCTGATAACTTCAGCTGTGAACCCCTGGGCCGGGCCAAGCTCTCAAAAGGCTGCTCTGAGTGCAAGAAGTGTCACTCTGCCAGCCAGGAGCATCTGGAAGAGTAGGCTCATGCTCTGCTTTGCATTGAGAGTCTTGGGGTTCCAGGGCAGGTGGGATGCTGGGCACAAGAGTAAGACTATAGCTGGATGCAAATTAAATTTAAAATGTGTCAAGCTAGTCATAAAGAGCTCTACTTCATATTGTGGATTGTGCTTTTAATCTAGTTTCCAGTGGAAGGCTATGTGCTTATTTCCAAGCATGATGTAGACGTGATCAGAAAATTCATAAGACCATCTGCTTGGATTTCACTCTAGAGTATCTCCCATGTGATAATTGGTCTATTTATTAAGCTTTCTAGTAAGCTTTATTCTTCCTGAAGATAAAGCAGCACTGAAAAAACCAGCAGGTAGACTGTGCATTTGTAAAACTCCCTGTCTTAAGAGGGAGCTTCCTTCTATTCTGGTGGAGTGCCAGTTCTGCCATACTCTAAATAGCTTTTCATTATCACTTAATACCCATGCATATGACAATGTGAAAAGTGCTTATTTTTATGCTTTTTATCACTGCTAAAAACTTGTTCTGTTATATATATATGAAGTTTATTATTCTGAACACATGATGTACATGAGGCACTATGACAGCACCATGGGTTTTTCCCCATTTCTTGCCCCTACTGAATTTGAAGGAAAAAACTTCAGGTTTTTTGAAATCTGTAACTGTGAATGTTAGATGGATGGTTAAGGATATATCTGGTTGTTTTCTCTAAGTGTAGACAACATATGTGTAGAAAGGCAGGAAGAAAATGGAGAAATTGTCTGAAATCTTAGACTCGAGAGACAAAAAAAAAGACAGTTTTATTTCTTCCCTCCTAACTTATATTGTTAGTTTAAATATTTCTTAGTGTCATTTTTCCTCTCCTCTATTGCTCATGGGAGTGTAGGAAAAATCTGAGATAAACGTGTCTTTGGAGCATTGCAGATCTAAGGTCCCAGAGTGAAATCTGTGTTGGCTTTTGCAGGTCCCAGAGCCCTCAGGTGAATGGGTCCTGGGGGATCTTCTGATTTACTATTTCAGTTTAGCACTTTAGTGAGGCCACAGAGTGAAAGTTATCCGTAGGCAGAATTCAGCCTGCTTTTGACACGTGTTGGTGCTCATCAGGGAACAGAGTCTGTTGGTGGAATTACCTCAGCTGCTTCTCTGATAATGCAGGGAATTTGACACTCTACAGCCCTATTGCTTCTTCTCTGGGCCTGTCTTACTCATAGGAACCACCCAAAAGTATCAGTTGAGGTCCATCAGGCTGCTGAGTTTTTGAGCACAAGTCAGAGACGCCCTGGCTCCACTGGAAGTAGCCCTGCAGTGATCCCTATGGGTTTTGCCTCCTACATGCCTGGGTTGTGGGTAAAAGTGTTAGACAGAAATAGTCCCTCTTTGTGTTCTCTTATCTCTCTTTTTTTTTTTGGAGATCACGTGATGCAGGTTTTATCTAGGCTTAACACCAGCTTCTTGCACAAATTTTTCTCTTTTTGTATGTAGTTTAAGGCTAATGTGTTTTCTTATATTTTGTATACACTAGATGGGACTGACTTGGTAGAGAAATTCTAGGCAGGACTTAGTATGATTTTGGATGGTTATAAGCTCTCCAGAAGGGATAGGAGGGGAAGAAGAGTCAGTGGGGTGGCTCTGTATGTTAGGGAGTATTTTGACTATATAGTGCTCAAGGACAGTGCTGATAAGGTTGAATGCCTTACTTGTGTAAGAATCAGGGAGAAGGCCAACATCCTGGTGGAGGTCTGTTACAGACCTCACAACCAGGATGAAGAGGTAGATAAAGTATGATATAAGTGACTGTCTGATGTTTTTATGATGCTTTGGGCTCATGGGAGACTTGATGGCTGCCTGCTGGAAACAAAGCACAGTGGTGAGGATGCAGTCTAGGAGTTTTCTGGAGTGTGTGGAAGATAAGTTCTTGACATAGCTGGACCTTCTGTTTATCAACAGAGAGGGGCTGGTGGGAGATGTGATAGTCAGAGGACATCTTGGGCACAGCCACCACAAAATGATTGAGTTTTTGATTCTTGATGAGGTAAGGAAGGGGGTCAACAAAACCTGTACTTTGAACATCTGGAGAGTGGACTTTGGCTTACTGAGAACACTGGTTTGGAGAGTCCCTTGGGAAACAGGCCTTAGAAGCCAAGGGGTTCAAGATGGCTGGACATACTTTCAGGAGGAAATCTTAAAGGCACCAGAGCAGGCCATTGCTGTGTGCCCAAAAACAAGCTAGAAGGGAAGGAGGCGAGCCTGTCTGAGCTGGGAGCTTTTGCTGGAAGTGGGAGGAAAAAAAGAGCTTAGTACTTTGGGAAGAAGGGACAGGCAACTCTGGAAGAGAACAAGGACGTTGCTGGGTTATGTAGAGAGAAAATTAGAAAGGCAAAAGCTCATCTAGAACTCAGTCTGACCACTATTGTAAAAGGTAAGAAGTTTTTTTATCAACACAGTAACAACCAAAAGAGGGCCTCCATTCTTTGTTGGATGCAGAGAAAAACATAGCTAAGGATGAAGAAAAGGCTGAGATCATTAATGCTTTGTTTGCCTCAGTCTTTAACAGAAAGACTTAAGAATAATCTTTAAGCATACCAGTAGCAGATGAAGCAGGTGCTTCACAGACAATTTCATGTCTCTATGCAACAGAAAATTTTATCTTGTTCAAACAAAAATCACTCAGACATTTTCAACATGGAAGAAAGGTGGTGGTGACTGCTGAGCTGATTAAAAGAAAAAACATAAACTGATTTTTGTTGGATGTGGGTGCAGTGTTAGGATTGCCACTTATGCTGTGATATAATGGACGTGGCCGTTGTAAAATCAAAATCTCAGAATGAATGCTGGAAGACTGTATTCACAGTGTTTAGAGTGCAGTAAGGTATGCATGTGTCTTTCCTGGAAATGTTTACATTATATTTGTATGAATTAACTTGATATGTGCTTTAAATGTAAATATTTTTAGGTGTGATAAATGGGAAAAACTACTTTTCAACCTTTTCTGTTAGAAGAGTTATATTGCATTGTCATGTCTTAAGTTGCTTGAAACTTTTCTGAATATTTAAGTTTTGGGTAAAAATCATCCATGGCTCCTATTTGTCTCAAAAGATCTCTGAGGGAAAGAGGTTTATATGGAAAATGCAGCAAAAGCAACTCTCCCATTTCTCAGAGCAAGTGTATGAAAAGCGAGTTGTTTTGCCCATGTTAACTCCCACAGGAATATTGTTGAGAAGCTGTTCTCTTCCTGAAGTGTTTTGTTTGGGTTTTTTGTTTGTTTGTTTATTTGCTTGGTTTTTATTTCTGTGAAGTCATGTATCTTTTTGCCATTTTCTGAGGGGCCTTGTTTGGTGTGTGGGTTTAATTTTTAACAATAGCTCAAAGCTGATTATGAACCTCTGGAATCTGTTTTCACGGTTACAATATTACAGCTGGTTGAAACTTGGCATGCCTGTTTTCAATGAAATGCCAACGCTGAATTTTCTTTTGAATGTGGATGAAAACAAACATTAATTTGTCCATAAAACTGATTTTTCAAAACACGTTATTTTAGCTTCATTGACGCACTATTTTAAGGAAATCACAACATTGTATTCGGCTTTTGACTCCTCTAATTGTTCTATATAATAAGAAATAACATCCTAAATGATATGTCTTGAATGAAACATGGCTTTTCAGAAAGAAAAAGAAGCATAGAACTCAAAATATTTTTTGTTGTTCTACTTCTATTTGTTCATTGAAATCCTTAAAAAGAATCTTTGAAATTTCAGTTTCATCAGAATGGCCATTTCCACCATTGCTTCTGAGCACAACTGAATCATATTAATGTTCAGGAAATAATTAAAATTTCATCTTCATGCAATGTTTTCCATGCCAGGAAGCATTGGCTGAATGAGACCTCTCTGTAGCTGCTTCTGTCTGTGGCCAGGAGACAGAGCTCAAGAATATTTCATCTCTATCCTGTTATTTGTTCCTGGGCAGCAGGAGAGAATTTAGTTATTGTTAAGAGGATGTAAAGTACTTCCTTGCATTTAGGGAGCTGGAAATGGAACATCTGAGGTGACACTAGACTAACTGTAGGTTAAAGATGAGACAGTTTGGGTTAGGAATGAGGGGCTGTGCTGTGATGTCAGCAGTCACCCTGGGTTTGACCACCATCCTGTCATCAGCAAGGACTGCAAATGCCACTGAGGAAGCTTAATGTCCTTTTGTGGCTCCCAAAAGAGGGCTTTTTTGGCCAACTTAATGTGCAGTGTGGTATTATGGATCTAGCTATTTCCTCTGCTCATGTTCTTCCTTGGGGGAAGTAAATAAGGAGCAGGTATTTCACTATTTGCAAGGGGAGATGTGTAGAATCTGCACAGCAGTAAAATCTCAAGCAAATGAAAAGCAAGTCTGTTCTATGCAACATGGTGCAGAGTCTGTTCCCAGGCAGTTCTTGTTTTGATGTTTTTTTAAAAGTCAGTGTCCCTATGCTTTGCATGCTTGAAATTTGTAGTAGTTGTGACTGAATTATTGCTTTTTTTAAAACATATAATTTATTCCTTAGTTTTGCTGCTTTTAAGTTCGTTTTTATTTTGCAGTAATTTTGATAGTGATTTTCATTGTGTTTTCCAGAAAGCTTTTAAAGCTAGTGTTTAACTTCTATCTCAGAATTTTCGTCAGGAATGTTTCAACATGGGCAGTACTGAATGCAAAACTGCTCTTTTGCTCTTCTCAAAATGATGTTTGCGTTTACCTGCCCTTTCTCCAAGTGTTGAAGGAAAAAGGGATGTATTTGCTATTGTATGAATATGGCTTTTTTTTGCCAAATTCATCCTTTCTTCAGCAGAAACCCACAGGAGAGCCCTAGGGAGGCAGTAGCATCCCCATGATTGATTAAATTTCCTGCAGTGCGTGCGATGAGAGGTTTGTGAACGTGGGGCTGTGTGGTCCCCCAGCCCTGCCTGTCTGGAGGGCTCTTGGACAAGAGACTCCCTTGGTACCTGAAGGCTTTGAAGAGGAGAGAAGTGACATCCACAACAGCAACTGCCTTTCTGAGCTACAGCCAGACCCTTCTTTTCCTCTTCAGGTGTCACATTTTAAATATATATTCAGTTGTTTTCCAGATCCCTTGATAAAAGCCACAGGGGAGATTCAGTGGCCACTCCTGGAGGAGTGTGAGCACTGTCAGTGACTTGCCTGTATTTGGTGAACTACAAAAACCAGGCAAACTTCTGGTTCACCTTCATGTAAAGGTGAAATTAAAATTAGAGGAAGCAGAGGTAAAAAATTATGTGCAAGATGAAGAAAAAAAACTTGTGGGAATGTAATTCAAAGTCCTATTTCGCATTAACATTGAGAGACAAGATAAAGCCACAAATCAGCTATCTATATTAAACTACAAATGAAGCTTATAATAAAATTTAACATGGCAATAAGAACTAAATACAAGATTACAGTGGCAGTGGTAGATTGTAGATATATTTTCTGACTTGAAATCAGGTTTACAGCTAGAGGTTTTAAGGTGTTTTTCTACAGTGAAGATACAAAAACTTGGTGTGAGGGTAGATTGCTGGAATAATCTCTCGTAAGTAAACCTTGAACTACACTGAGCCCTATAATCATTTTACCCTAAGCTATTTTTTACCTAAGACTTATCAGCATTTTCCAACTGCATTACAAAGTGTAAAGCTCCCAGGCATGCTTATGAACAATGCCTAGTAAATATGCTGCCAAAGTTTTCTGCTCCCTTCTTCAAACCCTCCAACTCTTCAAGTTGAAAAATAGTTTTCTACATGTACTATCTAATCCTTTGTTATTTAAATATATAGTGGTGTGGGCTGTATTTTTCTATTGTTTGCATGGGAAGTAGATTGCATTTCCATGAGATTTGAATTCAATTTGTCATTCTCCAACTTGGCAGTTGGTGCACATCTCTGGATGCTGGCCAAAAGGGAAGGTGGGAGAAGGGGTGCAAGTTTCTAAAGAGAGAATATTTGGTTTTAAACACCAGGTAACCACCCCTCCTTTCCCTTTTCCTTATGTGCTAATATATTTTGGGGTTGATTGCAGTTTTGAGACTGGTACTGGAATTTAAACATTTATCATGAGTTCTTAGATATGAATAGGGTGTCTGACTCCTGTTTTGTTGGTGAAGATCTCAGAATTTCCTGAACAGGCACCCCTAGGGCCTAACACTGGGCACCCCTTGTGGCCTTTGGCTGTTAGTCCATAGACATGTGAGTCTTCCATCAGCCCCATCTGGCATCTGTCATCCCTTGGGCACTTTAGATGACGTGAAACACTGATGGCAAGGCAAACTGCATTGAGCTTCAAGTCAGGACAGGCTACAGGGTCCTAGAGAGTGATTTGACTTTCCCCGAAGTAGACACTTTAAATCCATTGCCTTGACTAGTGACTATACTGGGAGCTTGAATGCTTTTCAGAGACTCTTAAGTATGGATGTTTTAATCTTGGATAGATCCCAGCCAGAGCAATTACCTTGCCTCCGATAACAGCTTGGGGTTTTGGCTGCCGTCATTGTTAATTCACGTTATGAGAACTTAATTTTTGTAGAACATCCTTTAATAAGATTTTCTGTTTTAGTGCAGGCCTTCTTTATTATTAGCTACATAATGTTGTTGCTCGAAAACCTATATATCCATGTGAATACCTAGCTGGAGAATACTCAGTTCAGTAATTGTTTGAGCTGAAAGTGGCTTACTGGGAATAATTTGTACATGGGCATGCATGTAGTCTCTCTGTGCACATGTACTCTAAGAGCAGGTTTCTTGTATCATCTGATTTAATTTCAAATTATCCTAACAGCACTTAACATTATTTTACATTGTTTCCACAGAATAACTTATACTGTAAATAATAATTATATAAAATATTTATTGATGATTTTTTATGATTTTTATGATGGTTTTGGTTAAAATAGTACCTGCAGCAGTAGAAATCCATCCAGGAGTAGCCTGCCTCTTAATCACTCTGACTTCTGATCAGCAAGGCATATCTCTTTACTAGCAGTTTCCTAGGCTGCATATCCCATATTGCCTGAATTGTTGTCAATGTAGATCCTATTTTATTTCAACAGTTATGTTATTAATAAAAATCAAAGAAACAACAGCAAAAATCCCAATACCAGCATGAATATATAAAGCACTTTAGTTCCTGTTTGTATTATTCTAATCACAGAATCATTTAGGTTCAAAAAGATCCCCAGATCGAGTCCATCCTTTGGCCAATCACTGCTTTGTCAACTGAACCATAGCACTAAGTGCTATGTCCTGAGCACTTCCAGGGATGGTGTCCAGTGGTGGACATCTCTCTGGGCAGTCCATTCCAATGTTTGACAACTCCTTCTGTGAAGAAATTATTCCTGATGTCCAACCTGAACCTTCCCTAGATAAGACACAGTCTGAGGCTGTGTCTTCTTGTCCTGTTGCTGGTTGCCTGGCAGAGGAGGCTGACTCCCACCTTGCTACAGCCAATAACATTTCTTTGTTGACTGTATTTTACAGAAAGGCTAAGGGTAAATTGTCAACTGTGGAATTTGACCAAAAAAAAAAAAAAATTGTTATTTAAAACTGTAACAACAGAATCTGGAAATCTTCTAATTCAGGATAAGTATGTTCCCCATTAAGTTACCAAAATCAGGTTTATGAAGAGCCATAGGAGAAAAATGTCATATAGATACAATTAGACCTCCAGCCCTAAGAAGGGGTCTTGAATTTTTCCTTATATATTAAGTAACGCAGGCTGAAACATTTTTACTAGTAACTAGCAAAGGTGGAGGAAAGAATTAATCTTGAGTAG
This sequence comes from Urocynchramus pylzowi, assembly GCA_013397555.1. Classification (NCBI taxonomy): domain Eukaryota; kingdom Metazoa; phylum Chordata; class Aves; order Passeriformes; family Fringillidae; genus Urocynchramus; species Urocynchramus pylzowi. The sequence continues at coordinate 528,433 of VZRH01008052.1, forward strand.
AATACTAAGGCTTCCTTTTGAGTTTTTTAAAACTTGATTTTGAAAGAAACACAAAATAATTAGGAAAATGAGTGGAAAAAAATAATTCTTCAGTGATGAAGTTGAGTGAGATATTTAAGCATATGCTCAACTTTAAACATTCATTATATTTTTGGGCTAGATCCAACAAGAAAGCATGTAATTTATTCTATCTGAACTAAAAATTTAAAATTTCAGATTACTTGCTCAGTTGCCATCTATCCTGGAGGGAAAATAATTGTATATGCAGAAAACTTCCCTATTTTCTGTCATCTTGAAGTATTTCTTACGAGACTGAGACAATTCACTGACAGAAAAATGGTATGTATTTTAACTTGATTTTGCCTTTTCAGATTTTAACGTTATTTGACTTTGGAAGCTACTGTCCAATGTGAAGGCATTTCTGGATTCTGTTGGGGCCTGACTTCCCCACTGTACTGAATGGGAGATTTCAGGTTTTTAAATTAGGGTTCATGGTTTAGACTGTACAGCTATCTGCTACTAAGCTGACCCTTCCTTTACCAAAGTGTAAGTTGATGTGGGCATAAGTCACTGTGAGTTTTAATTGGGGCTTGCAGATAAAGTTGTCTTTTTAAAATTTTGTAATGTTTGAAATAATCACATATAATGTAGCTTTATCTTTTTAGACTTGGTGCAGTAAATGCTTTGTTTACATTCAGGTGATATTTTTTTTTTTTAATCTTTTAGTGTGAAAGTTATGGTTTTGCATAAGGATATAAGGCAGAGGATGATAGAGAAGTAAAGATTGATAGTGAAAAACTAATCTGGTGTGTTGTTCAGAAAAATGCAGAGATATTTCCTTTATGGAACATACCCCGTTATCACACCAGTGATAAAATACAGCCAGTAGGAGGGTAACAGTTCCAACAACCTGGGTCATTCATTCAGCTTCTGCACATAGATCCCACTGAATTGGAATAGGTATTTCTGGGCTTTCTCTGGCTGAATTCACACAAGGTGCTGTCTCTGGCTGCAGATAACCAAGCAAGAGTTGATGGTTCACGTTGTAGCTGAGGTTATTGTGATGCAGCTGGTTTGCAGAAACCTGTGAAGTGCAACTTGTGTGCTTAGCTGATAGTCAGCACAGGACAGCTGTACTTGGTTCAACCATGTTTCCTTTTGGGCTAAGTCTTTAGCTCACACCAAATGCCAGTTAGCATGTGCAGAGATAGTTGTTCGTCTTTTGAGCATCAAACTAATAACCTGCAGTAACTTGCTTTGTAAGTTTCCCTGTTTTGAACCCTCTTTGTAGACCTTGTGACCACTACTTGCTTCTTCAAACTTGTAACTGGCTTGAGAAGAGGATCTAGAAAATAGTATGCTGACAGGGCATCATTTCCTTAGGCTCACTCAGTTAGGAAAGCAAACAGATGTGTTCCTTGCAAAAAGTTAAGTACTTCTCATTTTAGAAAGTACTAGTTCTTCATTCCATCCTCACCTCTCTGAAGGGCTCTTTAGAAACTGCACCAGGATCCTTTGAGCTCTCCCTAGAACTTTATTTTTGAAAGTCTGGTTTCTGCAGATTGCTCTCTTCTTTGCTGTAGCTGGTTATTCTTACCTTGTCTGTTTCTTGTCAAATCATTCTCATGGCTGTCTTTTTTTCTGAGTCTCTACTGTGTGATTTGATTTTTCTAATCTGTTTTTAATCTAACAATTATTTAAATTGTCCATAATTCAGTACATACACGTGTGGGTCTGCTTAGGAGAAATATCTATTTCTTCAAGTTTTTGCTAAATTACTATTCCTTCAAGGAAGGTGGCCTTCCTAGATTTTACCAGGGCATGGTTTTAAATTGCTTGTGTTCATATAGGTCCTAAGTTAAATTTTTCATCTGACAAACATGATCATTCTTCCCTTGATTGCTGGTCAGAGCTGCTTTATTGGAGCAGGCATGCTGTTCAGTATTGAGCCTTAAACACTGAAGGAATGGGATGCTCTGGGAATCACTTTTTTAATGCAGGTTTCATAGCTAAGGTTGCAATTGCATAGTCTAGCTGCATGACAAATATTAGAGTAACTGACTGTGAAATATGATACTGTAAAAGATGAATAGTGTCCATATCCTAGCACATATTTAGTGTTTCATGTGATGCCCTGACTGATGCCAATGATGGTCAGTTATGGATGATGATGAATGACTGGTGTCAGTGATGGAACAATATTTTCATTGCTCTTATATAGATTTCACTTGCAGTCTTTTAATGTCTTCAAGCTTTAGTGCCTTAGAGAAAATAGTTGGTCAGCTTATTTTTAGAGTCAGGTTTATGCCTGGCCAATCCATGAAAAAAAAAAACCTCTCCCTCAACAAGTTCTGCTCAAGTTCTGTTTTGTTTTGCATTTGATGTCTCAGTACATGATGTTTGGATTACATAACAACCCCAAGCCATCACAAAATTCAAAAAACAGCACCAGGAAGCAAAAGAAAATTTCCAAAGGTGGTGCAGAAAACAAGGATGACAAAACTGCCAGCCATACTTTGCTTATAAATCAGGTTATCTTTATATTCATGCTCAGCAATCATAATCAGGTTTCAGTGTTTTCTTCATGAATCATCTCTCAGATTTGAATTCCAGGGTTAATATTAGTAACTCATGCTGTGCCTCCATAATGGGGGGTTTAGAGAGGCAGGGTGCTGCAAAAGCTATAATTGCTCAGAAATTACTAATGTGGTGACTTTGTGCCACGAGAGTCCTTGTCACACTCTCCAGTGGTGGGGCAGTGATAGTGACCATGTGGGATACCTGTTCTGCCTGCTGAGCTCCAGTACTGAGGAGGATACTGTCCTCTACTGTGGAGCACAGCTTCATAGTCAGATCTTCTTGTCAAGCTGATACACCTTACTCTGATCCTATTTTAATTTGTCAGGGCAAATAATGTCTGAGGCTTCTATGAGCAGTGCTGCTTGCAAGCTGTGGATTTGGACATCATGATGAAATGAACATGTCCTTTTCTGTGCTCACTGATGATGAAAGACAGGCATGGTCTACAAAGATGATATTAAACTTCTCACACATCTCAGTTCTAGAAGGGTTCTGAATAAAGGCTCTTTTTTTTGTGGACCACCTCTGTTGTGTGCTGGACTGCATGCACAGTGCTTGAACATACAAAATCCCAGGTTCTTGTCTGTGTGTTGCTCCAGCTGGGGCCTGTTAATCCCATCAAATAGGTCACTTCTGCACCCCTGCCCTGAGGAGAATCATAACTTTCCAATGTTCCTGATTACACTAGAGCTAGCCATGTGGCCATTTTTGGGCTATCCTGCAATACAGCTGGACTCAGAAAAAATTGGACTTTTTCAATACTCTTCCTTCTCTGCCAATCTTTACAGCAGGATAAAGCTAAAGCTACCTAGTTATATATAAAAATTGGAGCCCAGATGTCCCACATGAGTCACAAAGAAAAATCTGAGGCATTTCACTGAAAATATAGTCTTTACTTTCTTAGACTGCAAGAAATTTCAGTGCAGAATTTAGAGTATTAAAATTCAGCATAGCATAGAATTACGTCATATCACACATGCTCTCAAAAATAGCATCTTGTTGATGGCATTAAAATAACAGTATTTAATTGTGTATTTTTTCACAGATTTTCAAAATGCTTGGTGGAATTGTACATATTATAATAAGGCCAAATCCTTTTTCGCTCTGTGTACTGAAAGATATAGACTGCATGGATGGGAGAGGACAGAGCATTTCATTTTGTCCTCAAAACTTTATCTGCTCTATTTTAATTGGCAGAGCTGTGTCCAATCTACATTTCCCTGCCTCTCTTTGAAACCCTCTGGTTAATAGAAAGCATTTGCGGTTGTAAGTGTTGCCCCCAGAGTCAGGCAGCCCTTCAGCCAATATCTGCAATGGCTAAAATTGTGACTTTTTAATGGGGGATACGGCTACAAGTACAGGCAAGAGCCAGGTTTTACACAGTGGGAGTTTGTTCTAACTTTAACTCTTCAAATAGCTCTAGGTCACTCGAGTAGGATCTTTCAGTAACAAATTTCTGCCACAGAGGAGAGAACCAATATGTTCTTTGTTCATTCCAAGCATGTTGCTCCCAGTGCAGGGCAGAAAAAAAGTTGAGACCAAGGCTTGGCACTGGCAGGTGTATGCTAGCAGGAAATCTCCTAGAATAGGGTTTTGGCTGGTGAAGTCTGGCAGGATAAGAGTTTCTTTTCGCTATCTCTGTGTGAAAAGATGATTCGTGCTTGGGAATATGTCCCTGTGTCTTTTGCTGCATATGTAGGCGCAGAGCAGGTGGCATATAGATTGTACCATATAGAGATCCACACATGCAAATTAGCATGAACTTAAATACTGGATGACTCAAGATGGAGGTGCCATATACCACACACTTGGGAAATGGTATTGCTTCCTGTGGAGTCCTGATCTGCATGCTCTTGCTCTCTCTTCCCAAAGAGGTCTGCACTTGTCCTTAGACTAGGGCAGCAATTTAAGCCATCAGATGTGGTGCATTTTGACAAGATGAACTCCTATTAAAACAATATTTGTTTCATGGCTCTTTCCTAGATTTGGAATGTAGGCATGCTCTGAGCACCTGCTGTTTGACTAGTGGACAGGTTCTCCTGTTCTCTCATTAATTACCTAATGCTTCACACATCAAACAGTAAGGTAGCTGTAAAGAGCAGGATATAGGCCTTTTGATCATGTGATCTGTGTCACTTGTCTAAATATGGTGGACTCCATGTTTAGTTTTTGTTTACTTTAGTGTTTAAGCTTGGATTATGGATACACTTTTGAAATCAGTATTTCCATTTTGGTTCACAGAGCAGTATTGGAACACTTGCCTCCAGGATGAAACTGTGTTCCAACCACCAGTGTGTGTTCAGTCCATGGAGTTATTTAGAAATAGTCACCTTCCCACGCACTATATGTGTACCACGGGTATCATATACTCACCACCAGCTGCTTCACACTGCAAATCCTGTATTGGGATTTGCTGCTTCCTGATACAGTCCTAAAGCTCTGCTGACAGAAAGAAGGGTGAGTGCTCTGACTCAGGGCACCATGGTGGGGTGAATGTCTCATCCTGGAGATACAACCTGGCTCTGCTTTGGGGTCTAAACTGACAAAACATCACTCTCCTAAAGCAAGCAGAGGGCTTGCTTTATGATCAGCAGAAGTGATAATCAGACTGGGTCTAAAAATCTTCATTCAATACACAAATGCTGATTTGTGAAACCCATTGGCTAAGGTCAGAAACTTACAGAACTATGTTTTGGCAGCTTAGAAATATTTTAGTCCCAAAACTCCTTTATGCAAATATGTACCTATATAGTAGTGAAATTAAATTAGCAATGTTAATGAAAGAGAAGCACTTTTAAGACCTGTGGCTTGCAGCACTTCTGATCCTCTTGTCTCAGTGTTAAATATTTGGCTGTTTTGAGCCTGTAGCTTGAGACCCTGGCACAGCTTTAGTGTATGCTCAGGTAGATAATAATTCAGTTTTAAGCTTGCACAGCTGTTTTTTGACCACTTCACAAGTGCATATGATGGCTGAATTCATCTCTCCATGCACACGCCTGATTTACCAGCGCAAGATCATGTGCATTATATGCGTTTGCTGATCTTTTTCTCTCTCTTTATGTCCTTTAATGAATATATACTTCTCAAGGGAAAATGGTGACAATAACAGGCCTATGTAGGGCAACTTCTATGCAGTTACAGGAAATTGTAATCCCCAATGAAGCTGCAAATTTGCACTTGTAGGTCCTTCTTTCTACTGGTATGTTCCTTATACTCATCAAAAAAAAAAGGTGGATTTTCCTCTTGCCACCCTTATTAAGAACTACTGTGGTGAAACCCTGTATTACTTAATTTTTACTTTTTGTTATTATTCTTTTTAAGCTCTTTGTAAAATGCTGGGTCTGTGGATGTGTAAATGCTGGGTCCTGGCTCTGAGGGGGTCTTGCCTGTGTCGGAGAGGATAACACCTTTGGACTGGCCACCCCACTGCAGCTTCACAGCCCCACTCCCACAATGACTCCTGTCTGTCTTTCATTGCCCAGTGCCTCTGCTCACATATAAATCACAGCAGAAGTGTGAAAATGCTCAGATGACTTCTGAAGACTTTCTGGCACATCCGTGCATTGCTCAAACCTCCAGCCATGCCTGTGAACCCCGAGTGTTAATCCTGGGAGCTGCTGTTGAGTTGTGCGCTCACCCGTGTGAATCCCATATGAATGAATGCGTGTAGCCTGCCAGCACAGGCAGAGCAGGGGAAGAGGAGCTTGCTTATGCTGCATGCTCTTCTTACCTTGTTACTGCTCTAATCTTTACTTAATCCAGTGGCAAAACCTTGAGCCTTCCTGGGTTTTTGAGGTGCTCTGATATTCCTATTTCTACTACTAATGTAGAACCAACATTGATCAATTCAAAGCCCGACCCCTTTTTCTACTATAGAAAGATTAGTTTTTACATAACTCTGCATTATTTTTGTTTTTCTGTCTGGTAATGGATTTTTTGCAAATCATACTGTTCATTGCCACCACTGTTAAGCCCCCTCTTCTGTCATCCATTGTCACATTACAATGTGTTTATTGCATCTTGTCTCATCTTGCCCTTAAACTGTTGCAAGCCCCGTCCCTTGTTAATGCCACAAAATCTTGATTGCTTTGGAACCTCTATTACCATAATGAAAACATTAAACAGTAATTTCCTCCTCAGAGGGCAATAGATGTAACATTACTGGAACTCTTGAACTGCTTATCAAATATAAAATTTATCTTAACACCTGTAGCTGAAATGAAATAAAATACTTGCTGGCTGCTCTGCTAATGTTTCCACAAATGAGAAAAACTGAAAGTATATCCAAAACCTGGGATGATGTATAATATAAATGTTTATATCCAACTTTATGAATTGGTGAGGGGAAATAATACTCTGAAGTATAGTTTGATACTGACATTTTTACAGATGAGTGATTTTGATTGGCATTCTATTGAGAGAAGAAACTATCAAGCATGTTTCAGCTGTGGGTTAAGATAGGATGATATTTCCCTCTTTCCCCCCTCTCTCTTACTCTTCTGCAAGAATTTTATTTTTTGGTCAGTGCAGAAGGGGTAAATGCTGTCTGCAATGCTGTTGGATTATTCCCAAATTGCTGATTCTGTTACGGAAATTACTTGAAAATATGTTATGGCCTCTGAACAGTGTTGAAATATCTTTTGAAACTAGAGCCATAACTTTACCTTTGCTGGCAGACACTGATGCTTCCTAAAGTTTGTGGTCTTGCTCAGGTCTAAGAAACCCTTGTGTCCAGTGAAAGCAGTGCAAGGGGATAGTGTTTGAACAGGTGCCTCTTCAGAGTTACTCACCTATTGGCAGACAGCTTTGCATTGTCTGCAGCAGCTCTTTACTTTAAATCTCCTGTGGTGTTGAGATACATAATTTAAATACTATTATACTTTGATTCCTGTTTTCCCTGTCATATTATAGGATAGCATTTATAGTGTTATGGCAAAGTGCTATAGTGCTATGAGTATCCACTGCTCTGGGTATATATGGGTTTTTTAATCACTCTTCTATGGGCAATGTCCTTGAAAGGGTAAGAGGATGTGAACATCCTGGTTCATGAAGAACATATGCAACAAGATTATTAAGCAATTAGACTCCATAAATCATATTTTTTGGTGCATTACTATAAGTTTCAAGCCTCTTCCAATGCTTGACAGCCCTTTCCATGAAGAAATTTTTTTTAATATCTAATGTAAATGTCCCCTTAAGGCTATGTCCTCTGGTTCTGTGGCTTGTTATATTATACCTGGGAGAAGAGACCAACATCCACCTGGCTACCAAGTCCTTTCAAGTAGCTGTAGAGAGGGATAAGCTCTCCTGGAAGCCTCCTTTCTTCCAAGACTAAACAACCCTATCTGTCAACCCCATCTCACAAAATTTGTGTTCCAGACTCTTCACAAGGTCTGTTGCCCATCTCTGGATGGGCAGAGCTCCAGCACCTCAATGTCCTTCTTGCAGTGATGGACCCCAAACTGAACACGATACTCAAGGTGGGCCTCACCAGTGCAGAGTATCTGGGGAGATTCACTGCCCTGGTCCTGCTGGCCACACTATTCCTGATAAAGCCAGGATGCCATTGGCCTTTCTGGCCATCTGGGCACACTGCTGGATCATGTTCAGCTGGCTGCCAACCAGCATCCCCAGGTTCTTTTCTGCTGGGCTGCTTTTCAGCCACACTTCTGCCACTCTGCTGCCAGCCTGTCGCACTGCACAGAGTTGTTGTGAGTCATGTTGCAGTATTTTCTTCTTCCTCACTTCATCCTTTAAATGTATGTAGCTGAATTCTTTCTGTGCCTTCCAGAGTTTCTAAGGGAGAAGAGCTCAGAAATGAACTGAGTTTTACAAGAAATATTGCACCTTCCTTCTGAAATAATCAGTGTGTCATAACTTAAAAGAATGTCAAGGCTCTTAAACCTTTTGAAAAAATAGACTTGAGTCTCTTTAATAGGAAACAGTATTAAAATTCCATTATACTAAGATGGCCAAAGTTCAGCTATCATTAATTATCACAGAGCTTCAGCGAACAAGTCCAATCTAAAAGTCTGTATCAAAATATCATTCATTATTAAAGCTAATTGTCATTTAATTATTCACAGAACTGTCATGGATTGATTTGTCTACAGTCCTGGGCTAGAATTTGACTCAAATTTTAGAAAAATTATACAAAACATTTCTCTAATTTTATTTGCAGCTTATGTAACATTAAAAGTGTTTGTTTTGGTTCTTCTTCCTTGAAAGCATTTTGGTTTACCTATTAATAATCTAAATCTCAAAAACAAAGAGCACAATTCTTATCTGTGGATTGATTCTGAAGTTTTAATTTGATCTATTGCCTGATATTAAAAAACAGTTAAAGGAAAATTAGAGGGCTTTGCATTAACTTCTATATGTACTGCTTCTAAAGAATAATAAGATAACTTGACAGCATAGTAAATGTAGACTGAGTGGAAAAGTTGATATATATGAAAGATGTTAATCCTGTCCCTTTCTCTCCCTTTGTAATTTGAGTGTATATTTATGTCTGAGGATATACTCTCTCTCTCTTTTCAGCTCTTTTGATATTGGATGCCAAATGTTGAGAACTGTATTTCTGAAAAGTGTGTAATCTTAGCCATCACTGATTTAAATCCAGAGAAATAGGGACGGCAAGAGACCTGGCCATATGTCCACTGTGTTCCCACATGTGATCAGCTTAAGTCACTCCTTACCAGCATTTGAAAAACTTGTTGAAGTTTGTGTTTGTTCATGGACCACGTCTGTTCACTTTTGTCTTTTTATGTATCCTGTTTTCTAGACCTGTGGATGTCCTCATGGTTGTTAACTGAGTTTGTTTCAGCTCCATCTTTATGGACATGCAGAGATATATAAGCCTGAGCACTGAAGAGAGCATGACTTTTCATATCTTGCATGTTTTTTTGTATTTCAAAGTGCTGGCTAGCTTATCTTTCAGTGTGAAATGGGCTCATCTTTTAATAAGTAAACAGTTTCTACCAATATTAAAGATAGGATTGAGCAGTGTGTTACCTAGGATGCATTTGCATAATATTTACTCTGTAGGTGATGGTGTTCAGTCAAGCCAGTGCAAGGAAGAGATGCATGACCACAGCAGTCCCAAGTATGCTGATGTTGCATACTCATCTAGCTTCTCATCAATTTACAGGCTCCTTGAGTTGAAGTCATGCGTGAACACTTTTGGATGGGAATTTCAAGCAGTGAGCTTGCCTAAAATGTTTTTGGACCTATTTTAGACTTTTAACATTTGCTGCAATGAGTGTCACTGCATTTCTTTTGTCTGGAAAGAAATTACTTTTCCTTTTTTTATCATCAAACTTCTGTTTACTGATTTAATTTTGACACTCCATATCTCAGAATTATATATATCAGAATTAGGGAATATTATTTTCTGTTTACCTTTCTAGGTGATTAGTGATTGTACAGAAATTTATATAATTTCTGTATTCTTTCTCATGCTCAAACTGAGTAGTTCTGCTTTATAGTCCTCTAATACAAAAGTCTTTTCCATTAATTTGGCTCCCCCTCTATTTCTTGTCTCAGACTTCTGTGATGAAAGTTAGACAGCAGAACTCCATGCAGTATTCAAACTCATTCAGCATATATATATAAAAACCTGCTGAAGATTTCATTATAATTCTTCCCAGTATTCTGTTGTCCTTTGGAAAGCCATCAAACTGAGAAATGTCTGTGGGATGGCTTTGGTTTTGTGGGATTTCTTGTAGTTGTTTAAGTGTTATTTTTTTTCTTTAGTTAACTGGTGCATTTGATAATGGGTCTACACTACAGTCCTGAAATGGTAATAGCAAGTTTAGAGTCTAATATTGCTTTTGACAGCCAAAGCAAGTCTTGGTTATGTGCCTTATTTTGGTACTTGAATTTCACTTGCATTTTATTGCCCAGTTTCTCAGTACTGTGAGAGTTTTCTGTAGCTCTTCATAGTTTAGATTTTTGGGAATTTTTCAGAGTTACTAAAGATGCTTTTCATTCATATTCCTTTTATCATTAAGCACATATTAATCTTTAAGTTGATCTTTCCTCAATTTTAAGATGGCCATGTTTTTCACAGTTTTTAATCTGGAACCTTGCTGGTTTTGTGACTGCTGTCCTGCTTCCTGATCAAAGGCATTTTGTAAACCCATGAGATCATCTTTTATTTGCACGCTAGCTAATTCCTTCAAAGAGTTTTTAATATTTTTGTCTGTTATCAGTTCTCTTGGTAAATCTGTGTTGGCTCTTCTCCTGTATATCGTGGATATTCATTAATCTAATGATGCTATTCTTTACTATAATTGCCAGCACTGAAGATTATTTAAATGATTGTACAAATGGGATATTGCACAATGGTTATGACAATACTTTGGCAATTTCACATAAGAAGTCCTTCAAATCTCTCGGGTGAAAACCATCTGGCCTTGAAAATTTGTTACCATTTTTTATCAATCTGTCCTACAGCTATTCTACTGACACATTAGTTTAAGATGACATTTTACATAAAAGAATGAATTGCTGTGAGATCATTCAAACATCTAGGGCAAGCAAGTCTTGAAACCATTTTGCAAGCTTTACAAGTTCTCTTGTAGATTTCTCATTCACTTAATTGTATTTGAGGAAAAACAGCTATTGCTGCTACTTCATTAGTTAATTGTCTAAAAATTGTTTACTAATAAACCACCTTATTTTCCATTTAAGTTGCCAGAATTACAGCGTGTTTTGTTTACTTGTCACTTCTGTGACTAGTAGCTGACTTCTGTTGTCTTATTGAACAGGCAAACAAGGTGATTACTTTGGGTCTGTAGGGGTTCCTTGTTTGGTTTGGGGATTAGTTTACTTGTTTGTTTGTTTCCCCCTTCGAGATCCTTGTCTTCGATTCTTCCTTTTGTTATGGAAATGAGCACAAGAATTGGCACTTCTGGACAGATCATCTAGACATGTGGAGAGGTGCCCCTCTGAACCCAGCAGTGCAGTCTGAGCTTCACTGGCATCACTGACCCAGCTTTGCTTGCCTGGGACTTGCATGTTACAAGGCAGCTTCAAGCATCCTGTTCAGTAGAGTGAGCCAGAAAATGTGTGAGCTCCTGCTGGGCTTGTATTCATGTTTGCTTTCACCAGTAGATTTTGAAGTTCTCTCTGGTTTTTGTGTTTGTTCATTCCCTCAGTTCTGTTTCTCTTCTGGCAGAGTGCAGATCTGCTCCCCTGCTTTAGTTTATAGCTCTGTGGTTTTGTTTGGGTATTGGCTCAAAGTTAGAGCCAAAGGTCCAATTAGTAGATGCACAATTTCATCTGGCCACTTGGGAAAGTCTTGGTATATGAAGTTTTTGCTTGTGAATGCTGTCAGAAACTAAGGGTTTATTACCTATTTTTTTTGTGTTTTCTTTGCTGTTTTTTTAAAGCTCCATGTTCTTGATCGTTGTTTTGTTGCTTTACAAGAGCTTTAGGAAGAAAGTTAGAATTCAATTTGTGTAAAGGTTTAGATAAAATTAGAAGTTGCCTTGGAGGTTCAGAGCTTTCATGTAATTTCAAAATAAGAAAGGAGGTGTTATCTAAGGGGATGTGTACAAGTGATGTGCAATGCTTCAGGAATATCAGACAATGCTTGAAAAGGTAACAAATGAAAACATGATGGGATTAATACTCATGAAATTAAGAGAAGGCTATTGTTCTTAATATTGCAAATGACGTTAAATATTTAAGTCTCATTCTTTTGTGACATGATGGACACTTATTCTAAATGTGCTTCCTTACAGTGATAACATTTTTCTCCTGATCCTTTTCTTTTATAAAAGCCTGGTTCTTCTTTTGAGACATCCAGCAGCTTTTCAGATGTTATTACTGAAAGTATGTTATGCCAATTAGAGAAGGGAGGCAGGACAATGTAAAATCAGAACCATGTGCATAAAAACTTGAATATGTCTATCTAATCTGCTGTTGACTTTTAACACTTAAAAAACCCCATCCTCTCCCCCATTGAAGAATCCTATTTAGAAATAAATCTTTATGGACTCTCTTTATGGGGTATCTTCTTAGTTGATGCAGGTTGTTACAACCCTGTTAAAGTCCAATGACTTGCTTCAGTTTATGCAAGGGGAGACTTTGTGTGTGTAAATCTTGAACTGTGGGAAGTGTTTAATTTATTTGTCTGAGCATGGTTTGGGCTCTGAAGCAGCAAGGGCTTTCTTCTTACCACTGTCACTGTACTAAGGGCAGCAGGGCTGCTGAGTGCTCTTGTGGAGTTACTGAGAGCAGCTGCAGGACTGCTGCAGAAAAGTACAGTTGAGGCCAGGCTGGAGCCAGGATGTGTGTTTGAGGTTCTTGGGAAATTCAGTTGCCAACTCTTAGGAAGTCTTTGAGCATGCATGAACTGATCCCTTTTACTCAGTGGGGATTTTCAGAGATAAGAAATTGTGGTCCAGTCAGCAGTGATGTGGCCTGGCTATTTTGAAATCTGTGCCTCTCAAACAGCAGCTCCCAGCTTGGTGCTGCTGCTTGAGAATGGGATCTCCACCCCATTCATGGGATGCAGGATGCATGCCCATTCATGAGAATTTCTTGACAAAAATCTGTGTCTTGCTGTGTCAGAGGAGTGTCCAGGTAATAATGGCTTGGATAAAACAGATTTTACCGTGTATTTCTGTTATCCCTTATCCTAACTGCTCCTCAGCATTTTCTCACCCTCCTGTTTTTCAGGGTGTTTCTAACCTTCTTCTCCCATCCAGTGGGTGGGGATGATGGTCTGGGACTGCAGGGAAATAAATAGATGTGGATAGGCTCTGCAGACAGAGGAATTCCTCTGGTTGGCAAAGAGTGTTGTAACCAAATGGAGTCTTCCTCAGATGCATGGAGCACTCCTCTCTCATGCTTTAAATAAAAATTAAAATGTATTTAAAAATGCTAAGAGTTCCTCAGCCAAACCACTACCAGCTCATTTGACTGATTTTAGCAGGGCTTTAGTAGTGGAGCTGCTAAGTCAGAATTATCTGGAACTCTGTACTATCATGTTCCATGCTAAATGAATGCATCCTAAAGTAGGTACTCTGGGTAGACTATTTCAGTTGAAATTGTTCAGGTTGTCAAAGATATAATTGATCAAAACCAGTCTTAAAACAGATTGTACAATTAATTGAAATTGGTGTTTGCAGCCTCACCTCTGAGCATAAGCAGGTATCTCTGAATACTTATACTCCTACTCCATAACTGCATAACTTCTCATTCTAGAGGCTCAAATTTGTAATCCAGGATGGATGATTCTTGGAAGTCTTTGTGAGTTAGGCAACTATCAATTTATTTTATGTATGCCACACAGAAGTAGACTGTCTTCATCATCTGGCTGAAGATTTCGCTATAGATTTATATTTTTAGTAGTAATGCTGTCATTAATGATAGTGCTAACTTGTTAGTATTTTGTGAAGATCATTTGAGCACAGTGGAATTCAAGCAGCTTTTTGGCTGGAGAAAGATGTGTGTTTATAGGATTAATCATTTGGAGAATATTTTTATATCTAATAAAAATATTAGATATAAAAATATCTAATATTTTTATTAGATATAAAAATATTATCCAAATATTTAATATATATTATAGATATCTCTCTTAACTAAGAGATTTGTCAGTACTTCAAGACATTCAGGTGCTCAGATTTCAGTTAAAAATTAAATAATAAATCACGTACCAAAGATAATAGGGAGTATTTAGAAATAAAATGTGAATATATCCCATATACGTGAATATATCCAGTTGCTATTAAACACATTATAGAAGTAAAATTCAGTAGTAATGCATACTGTCATGTGAGCCAACTAAAATATATTTTATGTGTTTTTACTTTTTTCGCCCTCACAGTTTCTCTAATGCTACGAGCCTTTTTTCTTTAATTTGTCAGGAGCGTCTTAGCAAAAAATGAAAATGTACCTGTAGCTGTGAGGATAAATGAGCTTTGGTTCTGAACTGAAACATGACTACAAAAATTACACCTTTAGAATCTCTATATTTTTAGTCTGCTTCATTCATTAATTTTAATGACTAAAAGGTTGTATTTCACTGGGTTTTATCCCAGTAGGTTAGTAAACTGTCATGTAGCAAAAAATAGATTTTATTTTCCTTTGTATTTAATCACTGAAGTTGATAGCTAATCCTCAGCTGCAGGGCCAATTTATTCCAAGTTTGGTCAGGCAAATTCCATAGTATAAATTATTTTAAATGCTAAAGAACTGCATTGGAATAGTTGCAGGTATTTCTTTTTCCCTGATGTAAGTTGGATAGCCCTAGCTGGGCAGAAATGAAATTAGCTCATCCTTCTAAACTCACTAGGCTGTGTTTTCCAGCTGCTAGATCTGTATTTCTAAAAAAATTTGTCTTTAAGGTAATTCAGTCAAAATAATTGAGGCATTCCCACAAGCATCCTCAAGAATAAAAGCTAAGAAGTGGTGGCACTAATTCTTTGGACTTTAGTGAGCTTTAGACCATTCTTATGAAAACATTGTTAACTAGTTGTTGACATAATAAATAAATTTGCCTTGAAGTTGTTGCTTTCATGAGGTTTTCTGGGGGCTGGCAATATGGGTAGGGTTGACATATTCTTTATTAATTTTTAAGATTAGATAAATAGTTTCTACTGTCTACTGCTGTTTTGACCATAAATGAGAAACTACTATAAATTAAAATGTATACTTGTGTTTTTCATTTATTTTTAATTTAGGCTTTCAAAGCTTTGCTTTTTTTTTTTTTTTTTTTTTTTTTCCCTAATTTCCTGCTTCTGGTGACCTATTTTGCTAATTTGCTTACCATCCTGTTTGTTCGTTAAAATGACTGCCAACTAAATTTACTTTTATTTTATGTTTATTTAAGGTCTTGTGGAAAAAAAGCCGTTCTGTTTGTGCACGATGCACTCAAAGGGCTCTACAGACATGGTTCAAGCAATGTCCTTTATGGAGGAATTTACACATGCACGTAGGTTGAAGGAATTGCATTTGGACTACAGGGTTTTAACTACAGCCCTTCTCCTTAGTCTGTAGAAGGGGAGGTGGATAGAACTTAGAGGTGCCTGTGCATTTGCTGCCTTAACACAGATGTGTTACTGTGGGAGCACAAATTGTACCTAAGGTTGATCCTGTCTCTTGGAGTTTCTGAGTAGTGTCCTGAGATGCATGTTGGCCAACACTTACTTGAAAGTTAGTGTCTCAGCTTCCTGCCCCCTGTTCACCAAATATAAATTGCTTTTCCCTTCTGTTGTGAGAGGTTCTGAGAAGTGAGAGTGAAGGGCTGTGGAGGGAATCCCACGTTTACTTTGGTCAGAGATGTTGCTTCTGTTGCCTGACTTGAAACATTCAAAGGCCATTCTCAAATGGAGAACTGGGAAATGTTTTATCCTTTCCTTATTGGTATATGGATTATGGAAAAAGGGCAGACCACGAATTTGATATTTCTACGTTTATTTTGTAAAGGCCATCTCTGTACAAATTTACAGAAAGATCTTACTGATTCCTTCTGTGGTACTCTTTTGCTAGGTGGGGAGCCTCTAACGTGGAGAAATGAAGTTGTTGCTTGGTGTAACATTTGTTTGTTGGCCTGGAGATGGGACAGTTCAGTAACATAATTTCTGAGCATGTATGTAGTTAACCGAATAATCAGATTATTTTGTTTCAATTAATACGTGCATGTGATAATGTAATTCATACAACTATACAAAACAGAATAATTGGTCAATTAATACATTTTTTGCCATAATGAAGCCTGATTCAGATATAAAACTAATGTCTAGATATAAGTATCCAAGCAAGAAGTTACTACTTTGATGTGTGGAGGTTCTTCACAACATCATTGACTGACGGCTGAAAGTTAGAAAAAAAGGTTTCAATGGCAGGATTAAGTGTTGGGGAGTAATTAGAGACAAAACTTGCTCTCTGTTATTCCCATTAACTACAAAGTAACTGAAATATGTTTTATTGAATTGCAGCAGTGTAATCTATAGCCCAAAATATTCTTCCATGTTCTCTTTAACTAACAGAGATCCATTTCAGTTCTGTGTTTGCCTTTTGGGGCTCTAGAGTAGTTGCCAACATGAATATTTGGAAACTGCATTAATCCTATGCTGGCTTTTCTGCTCTTGAAAGGTGACAGCTACTGATGCTCAGAGACTGAGGTGGCCCTGGTACAGCTGCAGCAAGCAGGTTCCTGTGTCTGTAGGTAGGTGCATCATCTCAGTTAGCGAGGGAACCAGAAAAAATACTAGATTAATTAAATTCATTAATTGAATTTTTCCAGCAGTTTGCAGATAATTGGGTGGGAAGAGATAATTGAGGATTCAGGGGTAGGTTTCTGAAGTGTGCTATAATTTGATAGGTAATTGATGATAAACTTGGTTTGGCAGCTCTGTTTTGTTTTAACAAACGAGGATACTTCTTTCCTCTGGAATTAAATGATAGTATGCTCAATTTCCAGTAAAACAGCAGCTGTTATCTAAAGCATCTATACAAGTGTGAAGAAAGTTTGGTAATATAGCAATATAATTTCTATTTTAATACCAAAAATTAGATGGCTTAATTATTAAAACCAAGTCTTGAAGATGGTTATCTTATGTATATAAATGCACATCCTGGAACTCCATGCCGAGATTAAATATTCAGATTGGCTTCAGCTGATTTACTTAACTTGCTAATTTATGCAGCAGCTGTGCTCCTATAGCAATCAGCAGAGGAACTCTGTAGGAACCTGGCTTTGTTTGGACTATATAAGGGAAATGTGGTGGACCAGATTAATTCCTGCTCTTGAGCTACATATAGAGTTACTCTGTATCGTGCAGCTGTAGGAATTGTTCCTATTCATGGAGCTTGATATATCTGGACATCTGGGGAGTAGTTCTGATAAAACTCCCTAAGAATGCCAATGTGTTGTTTTGTTACAGAAACCTAATGTAGTCTGTAGAGTATAACCTGACTGCCTGCAGCCAGTGCTGTGGCCAAGGGTATCACGTGAAATGTACCTGCATGCAAAATGTGATTCAAATGCAAACCTCTGGCAGCTGATGTGTAAGTAAGGAAAAGGAGCTTAGAGGGAAACAAGTGGGGTTTGGCTGGAACCAGAAGGTGACAGGAACAGTGGTTCCTGCAGGATTGAGACAGGAAGGGTCTGGTCAGGGGCACCAGGAGGACTTGGGTGCTTCTTCCCATGGCCTTCCACATACAGAGCTCTCTCCAGAGCTACAGCTACAGTCCTTAGCATCAGATAAATGGAAATTGTGCTGGTTTGTTTCTATTTGTTGTGCTCTACCTATTAATTTTGCATCCATGTGCTTCCTGTAATTTGCCTTTACTCTTTTTGCATTTTGATTTTTAGTATGGAGAAGAGGAAGTGAAGAAGTCCCTAAATGCTTCAGGTAGAGCTGTTGAAAGCCTAGATTTGAAACTGTGTGTCCTGTTATTACAGACTTGAAATTATAAGGCAGACCTGCATCTCCTTTTCCAGTTCTGTGAGTGGCTGCTGGGAAATCAACCCAAAAAAGTAAAATGTAACAGATGAATCATGGCATCCCTTTCAGCATTCAGTTCTTAGTTAATCCAAAATTATTCACCACATTTATTCTGAATTTGTATACAGTTTTGACCATCTTAATGCTATTTTTCAGTGAATTAAAGTTTATGTGGAAGCATGCTCTATATAACTGACATTGGGGATCCTAAAAAAATTAGGATGGTAGATCATCCTGTGAAAATAAATTATCTGGCAAATGCCCCAGATACTTCTAAGTTCTTTACAGGCAGTTTGACAGACTACTTGGTTTTCCCACTGTAATTCTGTATTACTGATTTCTGCATAATTCAGCATTAGCCTTCTTAATCTGTTTTGATATGTCTTACTGTAATAGCAAGGCAGTAAAAGCAAGATTTGAACCATGAGCATTTGGTTCTGCTTGTCAGCCATCTTCTTTTTTTAAATTTTATTTTACTTTAGAAGGAGAGATATGTAAAATTGGGAGGGTTTTAAAAAATTCCTTCTTTAGGGGTAGGACCTGGGTTCTGAGTTTATTTAGTAGCTGCAGTGTTTTAGAGGTAGTGTAATCCTTACAGTTTTATAAGAAGGCTTGATGCACTTTGTTGAACGCATGTAGGTGATTTGGATCTGCTTCCAGTCCTGTGTTTTCATCCACAAGGCTGACCCTGTGGATGAGCTGTGAGGATCCAAGTTTGCTCTCCTCAGGCTGTTGCTCTGCCTGGAAGTGGCCCCAGTATAGGACATTGATTTCCACATAGTCTTTTCACAGGGATGCAAGTGAATGTCACCCAGTTAAGATTTAAAGTGATGTCTTTTTGTTTCTGTCATTTTGTAGGTGACTTGTAGGTACAGAGGAAGTGGTGTACCTTCTATTCACATGTGCCCTATGTGGTATTTGGTGCACATACTTGATGGGGGGGAAAGGATTAATATCTACATATAAGATCACAAGATAAGTTTTCTTCCATCCTGTTCACAAACCCAAGTTGTACTTTCTGCAAATCCACTTGGTTTTTAAAGGTTAGTGCAACCCTTAGAACTACAGTAGATGATGTGGAGCTTTGATTCCTTGTGGCTTGTTTGTGCCTAGGAAAGGCTGGCTAAGCAGGTAGGCGTGTCTGGAGCAGCCTGGCATCTCCCTGTATTTCCAGTTACAGTACCAGCAGCATACTGGAGGATTCCTCCTACCCAGGTCTTGTCCCCCCTGCCTTCCCCCACCCTGCCCCTTAACAGGACAAGTTCTTGGCTCTTAATATTTCTTTAACAGAAGATCTCATTTCATGTTGGTTACAAATGAAGTATTGTATTTGAAAACCATTGCTTGATTTTATCCCTTGCTAAGAAATCTATCTGCTGGAGGCATAAATTTGTGGAAACATTTAATTTTTCAATTCTATCTGTAGTCTATATTTTTTGTAAATAATACTTTCACATTAAGTCTATGAAAGCCATTGTGTTGGTTTTGATATCTTCATTCTTTGTATTAGCTTTTGTAAAAAATTGCCCTGTATATTGAAATAAAATTTTCAGCAGTGGAATAATGATGTTCTACAGAAAAAGGAAGCATTGGTAAAAATGGATCCTTGATTGATTTAATGTCAAAAATTTTAAATAATTATTAAAATAGGTAATTATTAAAATTGAATGTATGAATCACTATAAAATAAAAAGAGACTGCATTCCTTTAAAGTTTGTAGACACTGCTTTTATTTAGCAGTGAGTGTATTGGCAAAACTTGTAATGCACGTTGTTAGGATCAGGAGTAAATGGTTGTTGCATGTGGGATAGACACTGGTATTTGGACTGACATGGAGAGCCCCTTGGAGGCAGCACCGTGGGTGCTCCCTGTGCTCCATCTCTATGTCATATAAGGGGAAGTGTTAAGAGAGTACCAATGCAGCTCTGGAGTCGTGGCTGGTTTTGTATTTGTATTTTTGTGTATTTGTATATTTTTTTATTTATATTTCTATGTTCCCCTCCCTAGGAACACCATCAGATCAGAAGTCATCTTTACATTTGTGCTTTTTTTCATTCTGGCAAAAGAACTGGATGAGAATAATTTTAAATTTATATGGGAATATGCTTAAAACTAATGATGTTGCAGTTGTCAGGTTTTAACATTTAGTAAACTATACTTTACTTAAATCTTAGGACTATCAAAATGTCATAAGACACGTGTCATGCAGACACGTGTGGAGTTATGGCTGAGAATTAAAAGGCAAGAAGGAAAAAAGGAAGTCAGGAAAATTCAAAGTGATGGTTACCAAAGCAACTATGATTCTTCCACACTTGTACTCTTAGTAGTGCTGCATGCTTCTCAGTGCCACCAAGTGCTGATGTGTTAATAAATGCATGCAGCATAGCTGAGTTACTGAAGGAACCAAAGTTGTGCGGGATTTTAGATTAAAAATGTGTGCAGGTCTCCTAGCTCAGCAGACAAAAGCACAGGTTAGGAGAAGTGCAGCCTTTCACATGGCAGAATATGATTATTTTCTTGCTCCTGGTAAAGAAAATAAATTAAAAGATTAGATTAAAACCAATAAATTAAAAGCTGTGGGTTTAAAAAATGAGAAATGCCTTAAAGAAAAGGATCTAGCTGGAAGAGTGATGCACCCTTCCCACCAGCACGCGGCTGCCAAAGCATGGCACTGGGAGGCAGAAACGATGACGCCTGAACTCTCCCTGCTTGGCAGAAGAACCCTTCCGGACCAGTTTCTCCTCCTGTGTGGTGCAGTGAGAGCTCCCCCTCCCGTTTTCTGCCTTACCTGAGCTTTCAGATAGTGCCAACCTTCATTGCATTTCAAGACTGTTATGGCAATCTGGGAGGAGCTATGAAGCCTGTGGCCAGCACTTCTGCTAAGGGGACAAAGGCCTTTTAGCTAAGACAGAGAGTGACCCCACGGCATGCTGTGCCTTTGGGTGCTTGGGGCACCAAAACAGGTGCTTGAGCTGAGCAAATACAGGACTGGCAGTGCCATTCGATGGAACAGCTAACAGTTTCAGTTAACACAGTCCCTCTGTCCAAGAGGGAAGTCCTTCATTTTATTACCAGAGAGCCTCTGCTTTTTTAGACATCTTCTATTTCTGAGCTTTTCTCAGTCAACAATCAACCCTGTACAGTGAATGACTGTTTTCTTGCTGAGCCCTGCAAACAAGACCAAAGAAATAGCTGTAGGAGAGGACATGATATGATGATGGGAAGAAAATCAGGAAGTTTGCAAGACAAGTTAATATGCCTGCTTCCTTGTATCTCAAACCCTTCAGTGGCAGCTTTATTCAAGCAGTTACATTCCTTTTGCATTAGTCAGAAAGTATGACTGGATTTTATTCTAGCTTTGTGGGTTTTGTGCCAGATAAAATACCTGATAAAGTGACAGCATTACTGATAGGGTGATATCTTATCTATTGTAATGCAACTGCGCAAGTTGAACTGTCGGAATTGTTTAGCTTAGGTAAGATCAGTTATTTATGTTGTGTAGACATTGTGGTTTGGGTCCAGACATTAAAGTTGGATTTTCCATCCTGTCAATTCAAAGTTTGGGAACAATCACAAGAAAATAGGCGACTTAAACTTGCAGGCTGAGCCAGGGTTCTTCACACCTTTATAACTCAATTTTTTGCTGGGCTAAGAAGTCAGATAATCTTCATCTTGTGTGGCATACCCTTCACAGAGATTATAGGTTTTAACAAATACTGAAATTATTGTTTCATGCTAATAAACTGGAATTTATATACTCTACTTTTTAGACTTTACCTGTAGAAATATAATTCTGCAGACAAGTACCAGTTAAACACCCATCTATGTGACTAATTTCAACTTTGCCTTTTTATCTGTATTTTTGGTTCCTGAAGAGAAATCAGAAAAAGCTATATTGGTGTCATGGATGCTGCATAAGATCTAAAATGTCCTTTAACTTATTGCTGGAAATAGATATGTGATAAAGAGTGTTGGCCTTTTTTGATCATGATAAGCAGATTACAATAGTTTGAGAAAGGTTACAAACCTAGCTGTGCTCACAAGGAAGGAAGTGATTCATTATCAGTACATAAGTGAATTTGCTAAAGGATGCTTCATTCAAGTGACATAATCACCTTAATGCTTCTCAAGTCAGTCTGGGATACCTTCTTCAGAGCTGCTCTTCATGCAAAGTGGATCACCTATTGCCATTTACATTTAAAAATATTTAAATAACAGTTATTTGCTGCCTTGTAACAAGTTTCCCTCCTCTTGATTTATTTTTGGACACAGCCTTGTTCTGCTTCTTCTTGAGCAGCACAGTAGAATTAATTCCATAAATAACTTGGCACTTTTGCACTTTTGTATAGCATGTCTAGCAGAAAGATTTTTTGTTTCCAGTGAATATATTCTTGTGTAGGTCACCATCGCTGTTTGGTGTTTTTTTGGTCTTTTTTTTTTTTTTTTTTTTTTGGTGACTTTGAATGAAGCCACGGTACTCTGATATTAATTTAAATGTCAAATTAAGAATGCGTCTATGGGAGTCAAGTATCCTACCCATACTAATTATTCACTAGGGCGTCTGCATTCTATGTTAATGAGGTGTAACACACAAAAGACAAAATAGCTGAATATCAAAGCTGCTATAAGTGAATATGCAAGTGACTTAAAACCAAAAAAGCCCTGTACAGCACTTTCTCAACATGTAGATAAAAAAGGAGGTATGTAGATGGCTTAAAGCCATAATAAAATATGAATTCACATCCCTAAATGTCAGTGCAGTGAGGAAAGACTTCAGCTATCCACAAATCAGTGCACAGCACATACCTATGATAGCATAGACATAAAACTGATAGAGCTATGCAAATGAGGAGGTGGTATTAACCAATTTCCAAAGAGGATAGGCCACTATTCTGAATGGGTATGAAATTTAGACAACCTGGATGTACTGTAGGGAAACCTGCAACAAAACTGCTACTAGAATCCTCATTTTCATTTTAGTGTTTATCTTAGCAGTTTTTTTGATAACCATCATAAAAAGGACTGTGCATCTTTCATCTGCCTAGAGTGGAATATTGAAAGCTGCTGTCTGTTTTTCAGGTTGTCCTTACTCTGGTCCTTCGTGTGTGTCTGCCACCTTGCAATCACACTGATCTCATGTGTTAGCTAAGAGCAGCAGTTTCCCACTGGCCTTCAGCAAAGCCTGCTTAAAGCAGTGACTTGGGAGCTATTCTGGCAACCTGCATGTTTCAGTAAAATCCCTGTTTTTTGAGATCTTTAAATTTTTCTGGATATAGTAAAGAGGGACAATATCTAGGCCGATTTTGATAGCATTGACAAAGATGACAGTACTTTTTGTTACTGTGAACTAGAGCAGGCAGTTATTAAGGTATTTTTCTGAAATCACTGAAAAGGATATGGGAGTGTTTATGTTCCCCTGATGTTTTATTTGGTCTGTAGGCCATTATAGGGCTGTTTAGTGAGCACAGAGCAATTTTCTGTTTGTTGCATTGACATTGATTAGATTGTGATTCTGTCTGTAGTGCAGGATTCTACAACAGAAAAGGCCCCTCCAGAATGCCTGACATCTTCTATAAATCTAAAGAAATAATAAAAATAGAAAATGTGTGTTGTGCCCAGAATACACAGACAGTAACAGTTCACCTGGGAAATACCTTCTGACAGATTCACTTATTGGTAAATTGCTGATGGGATTAGAGAATAGTCAGGGACCAATGGTGTAGAAAAGGAGGAGTTTCCTTTTTTGGACTTTAAAATGTTTGTCCTTTAAGGCCATTTAATCACAAATCAGAAGTGTTTGTTTTCTACAAAAATTGCTATAGATAATGTTATTTTTCTTTTCTTATGAAAATTCTTTCCTATTCTTTTCCAGTAGGTCTTTATAATAAAGTGTACTAACTTCGATATATGTGTGTGTGTATATATATATATATATATATACAAGTTTACATTATATTACATTGTACTGTAATGAGGGAGTGGAATTTTACTAAAGACTCTGGTATGTTTCATGCTTAAATTTTCTTATGAAAATTCTTTCCTATTCTTTTCCAGTAGGTCTTTATAATAAAGTGTACTAACTTCGATATATGTGTGTATATATATATATATATACAAGTTTACATTATATTACATTGTGCTGTAATGAGGGAGTGGAATTTTACTAAAGACTCTGGTATGTTTCATGCTTAAATAAAACAATGTAAAACCGAGCCTAGCCCTGGAAATAAAGACTTGGCTTAGTAGAAACTTAGAGCTCCCTGTGAAGGATAAAGGATATCCCTGGACAGCAAAAATATTACCAGAACCCTGTCCTTGCTAACATGTCTTTGAAACATTCCCAGTGTTGTCTGACATCATAGATAAATAGCTATAGCAAGACTGACATCTGGATGAATAGACCTATCAAGAATGCTGCAAGAATATAGTTGCTTTGCAAAGTTTTATTCTAAGCAATAATCAGTAGTGTGGGTGCTACTACTTTGTCAAGTTGTATTGTACCTGAAAATTGGAAGAGTATAACAACCCTTTGTAGAATCACATTTCAGGTGCCCCAGTTTGGCTATGACACCTCATATACCTGCATGAATTGCCATTCTACACTTTGAATTCTAATCTCTCTCCCTGGTCGACATGGGCTAGTTGTGAATTTTTGTGATAGTTTCTGCTTATCTCATCATATACTGTTTTCTTGCCTCATCCTTTTATCTGTCTTTCAGTGTTTGGTGTTCTCAATATATATTTATATATTATTTATATTTTTTCCCCTCAATTTCTTCTTCATTGTTTCTGCATTGCATTGTCCTTTCACAGTCTCCAGTGATTTTTAATCCTTCCTTTCTTTTCAAACCCTTCTTAATTGCTTCTCTATTTTTCTCATACCTCATAAAATGTTCCTCTTCCTCCTTCCTGCCTGCTCTCTCTCCTTGTCAAGATGTTCACCTCTTCTCTCTAGATCCAGTATCCCCTATCCTCTCTCTGTGAACTTTCTAATTTTTCATTTCTTCCCTATGGTTACAATGTTCAGATATGCTTCCATGTGCATCTAAGAGATGAAAAAAAATTCAGTTATCTCGGTGCTTCTTACTGGTTGTTTCTATCCTCCCAAAGCTGAAGGTGCTTTGTGTGTACACATAAAGTTGCACTGAGCAACAAGACTGGCTCATAATATTTCTCTGCACATTCTGATTCAAACAGTAAATCAGATATATATTGAGGCTTGGAGGGTTGAAGGGGGATAATATTAGGCTTTTTTTTTTCACCTCCTGTTTTGAAATAGCATCTAACCTTTCTGGCCTTCTTTGGTAATATGTTCTTGAATAAATCAAAACAAAGGAAAAACATTTAGAAGGGGGAGTGAGGTTGAATACATATTGCACAAAAGAGCAAGAAAAAATATCCTGTTCTTTTCTACTGAGACAATACTGGATCTTTGATTAGTTTCAGCAGTGGTTTTTTTCTAGCCATGTGAGCTACTGTGAGTGAGCTAGGCTTTCAGATATTCCACATGCATATAACACATTTTGCACAATTTTTACTTTGGGTTGTACTTCACTATGTGCATGTCTTCCCAATGATGGAATTATTGACCTTGAAATTCAGTGAATGTTGCAGACATATTTTTTTTTTCCTTTTTTATGGTTATATTTTAGTCTGTCTATTTGTGTGGTCCCTAACCTCTGTTCATTTAGCATTATCTCTTGAAATGATCTGAGAATCATATGAGACTCAAGGTTAAGCTGTTGAATCCAAACCTCTGATTTTTATGATGAACTTTTAGGAACTAATAGTTGTGCAATTAGTTGCCCCCAAGTGGTAAGCAGATCACAAGCAAAAATATTTTCAAAGGGCTTTAGAGATACCAGCAGAAACTTACAGTAGATACTGATACATTGATCCAAATGTCAGAGGTCTCAAAAAGTTGCTGCCTGAAGCTGGCAGGGCACATTGGTTTGCCTTATAGCTGCAGTGATTTTTGTTCTGTGAACATCTGCTATTGGATTTTGCCTCTAAAACAATTCTTACTGTGAATTTTCATTAACTTTTCTTCAATAGTTGTGTGTGACATCTGTTAATTAGGACATATTAGAAACCTGTCCTTACAGGCTACAAGATGATATAGGAGCTTTCACTGCCATATCTGTAGTTTGTCTGAGATTTTCTAAAACCCATCACAGTTCCTGGGATTAAGATAAAAATGTAGGGCTGGCAGCACTGGGTAAGGTGTGGTAAGTCTGACTTTGAAAAATTATAAACATTCACGTGTTTTCTAAAAGCACTGTTTTCCCTGCTCCATGGCAGTGATGAATTACAGGAGCTAGAGGTCATCCAAGACAGTGTCTTATGTGCCTCAGCCTGCCTTTCAAGCTGACAGAAAACAGTGTGTGCTCTGTAAGCATTGTCTTGCCTGATGTTGATCATGCTCATTTCCCAGTGCCTCTAAAGAAAGGTGAGAGTCCTCAGCCTCTCTGGGGTGGTGGATTTCTTCCTGTTAGCCCAAATGTGCCAAATTGTGTCTCTTCAGCCTTTGCTGTAGAACGAGGGTTGTAAACTGGTGTGTAGGATGGGAGCCATCAGGATTGCTGTCCTGAGTCCTCAACAGTCCCATTTGGGTCCTGTTAGAGCTCTTATGCACAGGCTTCAGCTGAGGCAGCTCCCAGAACATGCCAGGGAGGTGGTGCAGCCCATAAGCAGATCTGTCACAGCCTCTGCTATGATTAGTTGATGCTGTGAAGCATGAAATAGCATTTGCTTTCTGTGCGACGGCTATCAGGTGGTGTGCCCCTCTTATTGCTCAAGAGGTATGATAAACAACTGTACTTCATGAACTGGCATTTCCAGAGAGGTCTTGCTTGTTGAACTGAAGCCCATTAACACAAAGTTTAACCAGCAATGACACATAAAACTCTAAAGCTAATTAATTCTAATAGTGAAAACCCACCTTAAGAATGATTTGATGTCTGGATCATTAAAATATAGCATACTTTAGTTGAATTTTCTGCAGCCCTGCTTACCCTATTTGATATAAAATTTTGACCTTGGTTTAAAATGGGATTATTTAAAGGTGATTATTTAAGGGATTATGTAAGGGATATAGTTAAAATAACATGTCTTCAGTATGATGGGGACAACTGAGAATGTATAATAGTTGAAAGATGCACCTGTAAGTAAATAATGAGGAAAAAAAGAACGAAATATTGTTTCATTTGGCTGATTTTATCAGAAGCATGTTTTAGAGAGATAAGAGGTTTTGTCCTTGCCAACAAATTATTGCAATGAGCTTTCTTTCAAAGCACAAACTCTTGGACAAAATTCTTAGCACTAAGCAGACTTACAAATACTGTTTTTGGGATTCCATCACTATTGTTTGAATGACAGTCAGTACTTGTTTAATTTTGAAAATTTTCTTTTGAATTAAAAGCTACTCTTGTTTTTGCTTAGGCAATGAATCCATTAAGAGGATTGCAGCAGCAATCAACCTCACCTTTTCCTGGACAATGTACTTATCAGTTGTCAAACACAGACAGGATATTGCAACTTGAGCCTCTGTATATGCACTATTCATGCTTGGTTTTGGGGAACGACGACTTTTGTTGCGGTACAGAAATCCAGTAAGAAAATCTGATAATCTATTCACATAGAATAATTGACTTATATAGATTGCCCCCCTTGCAGTTGCTTTGTCTGCTAATTTTCTGTCAGCTTTACTCATGTTTCTCCTAGAGTGAGTCAATTATATAAAAGTTACAGTGAATATTCGCGAAATTATTTGTTTTGATATTAAAATAACATAAAGCACAGTAACTTCTGATCTACTTGAATTCCTGTATCTTGAATCCTTCCATTTTTTCTCTTTATATGATGTAGGACTTGCTGAGATGATTACATTAATAATGCATAACTATAAAAATTAAAGTGCATTGCAGAGAACATACTAATAGGTTTAATTGATTAAAATTTGTAAATGGGTGCCAGCAATCAGAAGCCAGGTGCAAGTCTGACTTCAAATGAACTGATAGTGATAACAGTGCCAAAATCATTGGCAAGATTAATAGTTCTGCTGTTGAAAGAAAAATAGTTAAATGTTATGGAGTTCCTTAAAATTAAACTTGAAGAAAAATGTGAAGTACATGCACTGGACTTTTACACTGATGCTTTTTATTGCTGTTATAAGTTGAAACCTCAGTTTACTAATGTTACCCTTTTCAGTTTAGTTTCTTTTTGAATTTAGTTTCATATTGTAAGATTTGAAACCAATTGTTGAGTAAGATTAGTTTTATGCTATGCAGATGGTGAAAGTAATTTTCTAAAGAACTAATTTAGATTTCAAAGCTTCAGGAAAATGGTGAATATTTAGCACCAGTTAAATGCAGGACTCTGCCATTATGTATTATTAGTCTTTCTGCTTCTAGTTGTTCTCTAAAAACAGGGGGAAATGGTAATATCCTTCACCTCATAGAAAACAGTGCATTTATGAAGCTTGGCTGGCATTGACACAAAAGTGGTTTTCTGTTTTATTAACAAGAAACATTTGTAGAGATCTGGGGTTGTGATTTTGTGTGTCGCTAGCTTTTGTTTATAGTCGTGCTTTAAGGTAACTTTGCCCTTGAAAGTGACTTTGAACTTCCTAACTTGTGTATCTGCTCCTGTTAAAACTTGGTCATGGAGACAATATTTTAAAATCAATTAACTACGAATCTTCAAATGTAAAGGTTACTGCTACTTAATAGATTTCTTTAAGAGTTTGCTCCTGTCCAGATTATACCATGTTCAATATTGTGTCTGGAGAGTGGAAACTTGAGGTCTGGAAATGAGGAAGTTGTCAGATGTTTTCTTACCACTTCAGATACTATGATTCGAATACTGGGTTTTGTTAGTTTTTTTTTTTTATGCAGACCTCTTCTACACCTTTTGTATTATACCAATAACATTGAGAAACCTACTCTTTGTTTACAGTATCCCTTGTTTAGGAGGTTTTCTTCATGGATTTTTGTTTTCCTTTATAGTTTTCGTGTCTGTGCTGTAGCATAATCCTTCAGAAAGCTTATCTAGAATCTCTGCAGGATGCAGGGGAATACCAATATCTTAAATGTACAGACCTGAAGATAAAAATGGAGGCTTGTGGAAAATCATGGAGAAAACTGGTATCAGATCTGGAAATTGAATCCACATTTTAGCACATAACTGTATACATCAATTGGCTACTATCCATGTCCTTATTTCCTGCAAAGTTAAATTTTAGACAGGAAGCTTTGCAGATCGTGGGCAAGATTATAGACTACTGAGATTCTTGTGGCTTTTTGTAGAGATCTTTGCAATACAGCACTCTTCCTTTTACAAGGGATAAATCAGTATGAAGGTCCACCCTGTGAATTTGCCAAGTACCTGAGCCAGATGTGCCTTGCTACGCAGAGATAAAGCAAGAAACTCTTTGAAGAAAAGGAGAAGGGGAAAAAGTGAAAATAGAGCAAAGAATCCAGCAAAAGCAAATATTGGAGTAGGCATGTTAAATACATCTTGAAATTTGGTGGTTCATTAATTACTTAAATGATTGGCCTCAATGCCTGCTTCACTCAGGCTTTATAAGCTGCCTGAGAGGCTGTATGCATGGAAGTGGGGGGTGGAATTGCAGAGTGGTAGGAATGAGGATGGGCTTTTAAAAACTGGCAATGAGTGTCAGAACAATATACTGTCTCTAAAGTCCTGTAGTCTTTAGTTAGGTCCTCCACTGCTGCAGGAATAAGTCTCAATTAAAATGTTGTGGGCTGTATTGCCATTTAATTCCTTCGTGTGCTCTCTTGCCTGTGGTGGGGCTGCAGGGAAGAAGGCAGCTGCCCATTTGTCTTATCCTGCGGGCCGTGTGCCAGCTTCGATGAAGACTGGAAGGAGGATGACAGCTTGTTCCCAAGGGGAGAAATAAATGTGCAGGAGGATGGTAATTCCTGGGAACAGCAAGGAGGAAACACATGGGAAGCAGCTGGGGTGACTTCCTATGGGCCTTTGGGTCTCAAGAGGGCCTGGTGAAGGGAGGTCAAGGTGAGCAAGAAACCTCAGAGACAATGTAAGCATGAACAAAAGGGTCCTTTTGGAAAAGGCAGGCTGAGCAGAGGAGGAGAGGGATTTGAAAGTCTCCCTTATTGCTATTCTGTTTTACACACCAGAGAGGAGTTCCCTTTGTTTTAAAAGGCTCTACCTTTTATTCTAATAAAATCCAGCATGGGAGACTCAAAGCCCTTCTTATCTTCTTTGGGATGCTGAGTGTAAGAAAAGGTGTAGTCTAGGTCATCTGAAAGGTCATGACTCAGTCAGAAACCCAGAGGGCAAATTATCCTTATTTTTCAGACCTGAGTCTCAAAGTTCAAATGACTCCAAAACAATACAAATGGTGGTGACATAATTATCTGTGGGTACTATACATTATTAATGAACAGTTGATTCAAATTACATTTATTGCTGCATCAGTTATTTATCTAGAAACATACTTAAAATTCAGATCAGGGAACAACATTTTCTTAATCTTGCCTTAGAATGGATTTTCTGATTTTCTTCTTTCATAACTGAGGCTTGGCTAAACAGGAAAAAAATAAAAGGTGCTTGATAGTACATATTAGAAAGCTGTGTGTAGTGGGAGATAAGCGTGGGATGTTTGAAAAAATGCAACAGTTAATTGCACTTCAGGTGGTGGTGGTGGTGAGAGACTCCTGTTTTCTTGTCTACAATACACAAGGGAAAGAAAATTGAAAAAATATTCCACAAACATTTTTTAAATTTTTTCCTCAGAAGTCTGTCAGATTAATTTCTAATACAGTAGTCCTAATTGCATTATATATGCTTTACATGTCTCACTTGTCCTTTTTGCCTACTGATGTTCAAATAAGAATTAGTAAATCAGTCTTTTTTTTTTTTTTTTACCAAAATTTTCATGCAAAGGGGGTTGAAAAACATGAACACTAGCCATGAATTCATTATTATCAGATTATTCTCTTGTGCATTCTGTTTATGGCCCTGACAGAACAGAATAACATGACTGGCCTTTTTAAGCAGATTACTATTATTATTATTATTGCCTGGTGTATTTAATTGTAATTTTCGTTACAGGTTTTATGAGGTGTGGATTAAAGGTAAAAATCTCTGGAGCTGAACTGCCAATAGTTATCCTGTGGGTTTCAATTATAGAATAATTTCTCCATTTATTCGGCTTAATTTTAGGAAGGAAAGGTCACAGGAATAAATTTTCTTTGTATGAGTAAACACTGGGGAAATTGAAGACCCAACTATTATCATATGAGATGACAGTTCTATCAATGTAGATATTTGCAGGTCACAGTGATGGCAAATCTGTGCAGTTTTATTAGCAATGATGCTAATTGTCAGAAACTTTAAGGGAGCCTTTGAAAATGCTCTCTCTGGGGTGGTTGCTCCAGTAAAGCCACTGCAGAATCTGTAGACCTTACTATGAACAAAGATGGATCAATGCTGAGCATTTTGGTGAATTTCTCCCTTATTTTTTTAGCAGTATGGGATAAGAGTAGTGAATGCTACAGATGTGTGGAAACTCCTACAGCTCCTGTCTAAGACTGCATCAGTAATGTCCTTTCAGCACTCTGTCTGATTTTACTCACCCTTGATTTAGAAATTAAGATATTTTCTTACTAGAAAAGATGGAGTGGGTTAGTTGTTGCTTTTAAATTGTTGACATCCTCCAAGGAATATCTACAGCATAAGAATAGTGCAGAATATTGTTACATTTCAGTATTTTAATCAAAGGTCATTGAGAATTGCTTCTCTGAGTGTCTAGAAATCCTTCTCTGCTTCTGCTTCACTTGAATGTTAAGCAATCCTGTAGATATTGTAGTTGCTACCTGTAATTTCCATAGCCATTAATCACATAAGTACATATGCCATTAATCACATAACGTGTAGAGTGCCATGATGTCAGAAAACTCTTCAGGTATCTTCTTCAGATACTGTTCAGTTCCTTGGAACAGGAGGGTGCTACATGTTTCTGAGCTTGGAGAAGGGGCTGGCCAGGGTAGGCTGGGGGGACCTTGGAGGCCTGTGGAGCACAACGGGGCAGACCTGTGCAGTGTGGCCTGACTTTGAGTTTAGCTTTGCTTTGTGCAGGGGTCAGACCAGGAAGCCTCCAGAGATCCTTTACTGTCTGAGTACTTTTATAATTCTATGACGTGGCCTAGAGCATGCTTTCCCCCACTTCTCCCTGCCCTCTGTTCTGCCTTCCTATTTATTTCTTATCCTATTTCCTTGGCTGAGGAAAGTATCCCCATCAGAACTACCAGACTGGAACTAGAAATGTAGCTCTCTGTTGTCTCAATTAGCTTTGTTGTGAATGCTGTCTCAGCATTGTGGACACACATACAGATAGGTTTGTAGGGGCTAATGGAATACAGCTGAATGAAAATACATGATGTTATATAAAGACTGATATTTGGGAACATGGGCAAGGATAAATGATAAAAGGCATGCAGTTTTTCAGATGAAAAGCTATAATGGAGATCTGTCAAGACAAGGCCTTAGGGTAGGAAATGAAGAACACTTTTATTCCTGTGTATAAATAGAATCCAGAGCTTCCTGACACAGTGAAGTAAAAAGGCAAAGATTTGTCACTTGGATGTAAAGGAAGTGTGGGAGATTTATGTTCCTCCACTAAAAAAATTCATATAAATAAGCCAGCCAACCATTTTAGTTTTGTCGGATGAGAGGGGAATAATTATTCATTCTGGTTGATGTTCTATAAAGGAATGTGATTATTCAAACTAGATGCATCTGATAGAAAATGAAAAGCTTTGCCTTTTTTGTCTATAAAAATCTGGTTCCTTTTTTAATGGTGACATTTTAAAGTAAGAGAAAAAAGTTAGCAAGTAGTAGCCAAAAAAACCCCAACAAAACCTAACCCAAACCTCCAAACTGAAAATCTTTTGTGGTAGAGAAAGGGGGGAATTGTAATTAATTTTTTGTGTTTAAACATAAAAGAATTAATAAATCCAGGGAAAAGAAACTGAAAGAATTGTAAGTGAAACTCCATTGTAAAGTTTCAAGGTGAAATTGTTTGGTTTTGAATCACCTATCAATTGGGATAGAGATCTTCATCTCTGTTTAGCATTATTTTAGTTTTCCTCTGAATTATTCAAGTATGAATTCATTTACACATAGCTGGGATAGGAAGTCTTAAGAGAATTTTATGGAAGATGGACAGGATCACAGTAACAAAGGTGTTGTCTGGGCTTGTAACAAGTGCTCTAAAGTAACTGCAGATGAGGCCAGGCCTGAAGTCCAAACAACCTGGCAAGAGCCTGTGGAAGGGTACTTTGAAATCAGACACAGCTGCTTTCCTTTATTTTCATAAGGAAACTTTTAATAAAACTGTTTATTTTAAAACTTTAATATTTTATCTATACTTAGGTTTTTCTTGGGGGTCATTGTCATTTGACATCTCACTTGTATATGTGTTTGTGGTAAGGGAAAGGTTGCTGTTGCCAAGCTTAAGTGTAGGGGAAAATTAGTAACTCTGGAAAGAGAACTCTGTGTTTATGGGTTCTCCTGTAACTGTCAGAGCCTCTACACCTTCATATTGCTAAAGCACAATTTTCATACTTCTAGGACTTTTACATAACTGCTGGTTTTGTCTCTGAGGAGTCAGTTCTAGCTGCTTTTCCTAGCAAATTATTTGTGTAGTTCATTACGACTTTTTTGTCATGTAAGAGTTGTTAGAGGGAAAAGTGCTTTTTACCAAGACATTGTACTTTTTTCCTTGTGCCTATATTTCCAAATCTGAGTATATGAAAATGATTATTTTTTCACGGTTTTGTGGATGTGATTCTTTGATGCATTTCTTTCCTCTTTGAGGTGGTGCCATACACTAGGCATACAACCAGAGATGGCATATTGCTGTGCATCATGGGGATATTACATCCTATTATGAACATAATTCATCCCTCATGGCACCAAGTTCACAAGTTTCTTTTGTGCTACTTGAGTGTGAGCCTCACTGAGTAAGTGAAAGCTACGAATCAGATTATAGATAGCTCTGAAAGTGTTTATAAATGGAAGGCATCAAACTAGTTGCTAATAAGTGTGTTTAATATGTAATAGGTATTAAAGTGTTCTTATTGTTAGTTTAGATAGGCTTTAGTGGGTGCTGGGCAAAATCTGTTGCCACCTTATATATATAAGAAGCCCCAATGAGGTTAGTGAGGGATTATGTTAAAAGAATGGCTAACTTTAATTTGAAGGAGACATGAAAGACTTCCTGTGACTTCCTGGGAAGATCTAATGAGAACTCCTTCAGTGATCCCTGTGATCTGGGGAAAGGAGAGAAGGAGGAATGTGTAAATATCTGTGAAGAAGTGATAAAATCTCTCTCTAAATTCTCTATATAAAACCAGCCATATGTCCAGAAATAATTTTATCAACTTGCTCCAATGTGTTTCCTGACAGAATGTATCTTAAAAGTGGAAATGCTCTCTTATGCTTTTAAAAGATGAATTTCTTAAAATATAATTGCATTTTTTAATGGCAGTGCCACTCTTCTTATATAATATTTCTCAGACTTTAGATTTTCCTTAGTAATAATTTTGAGCAGTTTTAGAAAAGTATTGAGTTTTCTTACTGTTTCTTCCCGTCGTAAAATATATTATTAACTTAGTTACCATTGTACATAAATGACACTTTGATTTTTATAGCTATAGTTCAGTGTCAGAGCCTACTTTAATATTTTATCTGTACTTTGGAGAAAAGAAGAAAATGGACTTATAAAACCTCCTATCTGTTATATTTTACCTTGCTTAGGAGGATTGAGATGTGCAGGTAATATATGACAAACATTTTTTAAGAGTTTTTTTTCTGTCTTTTACTTCTCTTGAAAAGTCACTTGCTGTCATCTGCATGGCAGCTGTGATCACTGTTATAGAAAGTATTTCAGCATTCTCACTCTTCAGAATGTTTCCATGAATCTGACAGTTGGTACCCAAATAAAGTCATTTCCGAAAGCAGCAGCAGAGAAGAGAATGTGCTGCTGCTATTACTTTTGAAAAGAAGATTTATTTTTAAACTCTGATCAGCCTGCTATTATGTGCATGCTGGTTTTACCTTGTTATTAAAATATCACAATGGGGATCAAATTCATCTGTGAAGAAGAACCATGCTATCTGTATGTAATCTATTGCTTAGAAGTATGGTATGGTAATAGTCACCTGCTGAAAAAATTCCCACAGTCTAAGAATTTATTCAGCTATATAAAGATGAGGCAGGGCTTAAATATTCATAGTTTTTAGTTTTTAATTTTATTAAGAGATAGAATGGAAATGCAAGTATCTGGGTCAGTTTTTCAGGCACACATGAAATGTACTAAATGCAAGTGGTTTGGGGAGGTATCTCACCCTTATACACAGGGCTAAGAGGGATTTGGTTAGCTCTCACACAGCATGTGGTGGCTGAAGGCAGTTCTAGTTGGTGCTGATAGTGACAGCCCCATCAGAGCTTTTGTTGGCATGTGAACTAACATGACTTTCTGTCCCACATATATGTTTCAGGAGTATGGAAAAGAGACAGAGTAAAATCCATGACTTTATCCTTTCTCTATGCTGTTTTCCTATTCTTTTGTGTTATATAGATTTGTATTTCAGTAAGCTGCCCTGAAACATGTGGAAGTAATTTAGGTTGCCCTTTTATAATCCAGGAAATGACCATTTCTTTATGAGAGGGGGTAGGAGATAAGAAGGGATGTGAAGCTATAATTCCCCAATGTTCTTGCAATCTTCAGAGGAATAGCTATGATAATATAATAAGCAAAGCAATGTAATACTTCATCTTCTGTCACTGGTTATCACACTCTATTATTTCCTTTGCTTGCCAACTGCAATGCAGCATTCTGAAAACTTGATTAAGGTACTACATAGCCTTTTAGCACTTTTTTAAGAGTAAAGCAGGAAGATTTTTCATTTAAGGAACGATGCAGTAAATGTACCAATAATGGCTGGAGCATGGCTGCCTTAGTCTTCAGAAATTGTATTTGTGTGGGGGAAAGCACTCATCTCTCAGTCAAGTAGTCCTTTTCTTTCCCTTGGGCATTCACATGCCTAAATGTTCTAGTGAACTGGGACAAATGGGAAAGCTATTGTTTTGGTAGAACAGCTTTGATCCAGCTCTCTGTGAAGTCTGTGGAAAGAGTCCAGCTGACTTTCCTGGGAAATACAAAGTGGATGAAAAATGCAGTCCATGGGAAGCAAAGCTATTGCATTTTCCTTTTCAAATTTAACTGAGACGTATTAAGCATTTCTGTGCTCCAGTTTTCTTCAGAGAGCAATAATGTTTGTCACCCTCCTTCCCTCATCTGCCTACAGAAAATCTGGTCTTGCTGGTGTCTTGTTCAATTGGGTTTTTTAATGCAAGTGCAATGATACAGCATATACCTGCCTTATTTGCAGCATGACTGTGTGCTCTGTTCAGATGAAAAGGCCTCATGAAAGTTGTTAAATAGGAGAACATGTTAGCACAAATTGCATTTTTCTCTCTATCTTATTCCAGTGGTTTAAGACTAGGTTGGGAATTGTCAGTTTGAACTGTTGAAAAACCATCTAACCATTCTTTCCATGGATTAACAGAAGTGTAGCTGAGACCTGGCTGTATGTAGTACTTACTGTCTGAAAATGCAAACTGTGCTTGTGTGTGACAAAGCAGGACCAAATAAAAGCATCCATTGCCTAGAATGTGGCACTTTACACAGTGGATACAAAACCCCATATTATCTTCCTAGTTGAGCAAGGCAGGCCTGAAAGCAGTGCGGGCTGCTGGCTGGCTATCTCTTTCAAATGCGTAGCTGCTTGTGTTGCTTTTTGATCTCAAAGGTCTTTTCCAACCTAGCTGACTCTGAAAATGAGGAGATGAGGCTCGAGGGTTACGCAGGTTGAATGATTGCACGTGCATGGACTGATCCCTCCTGATACAGTTTGTCAACAAGCTCTTGAACTGTTCCTACCTACCACTATCTGAAGAGCAAGAAGGGACTGTGGAAGTCAGCAGAGTGCAGCTGTCCTTCTTGGCCTTGCATTCTCTTGCTGTGACTAGTATGTTCCTGGAGGGAGCAGACAGGATGAAAGGAAGGTGCGCTTTCTCCTTACTACTAGTAGGCTAGTACCAGGCAGGTGGCTGTGAAAAGTCTCAGCCTTAGAATAAAAATGTCTGACATTGTTAGGATGTGTATTTGTTAGGCAGAGAATTGGCATATTTCTATGAGACCTTCTAGTTCATCAGATTCCCAACCCTCACTGGCCCAAGGCTGAGAGCACTTATCCCCTGGGCAGCATCCCTCCTGGTGCTCATTATGAACCTGAAACACAGCAGACTTCTCTTGCCAGACGTAAAACTAGATGGCTCCACAGGTCATGTGCGTGATCTCATTCATCTGCAAGACTGTGTGATGTGCAGGTATCATACTGTGAAAGAGCTGGAAGAGGGGAGAATACTTTTGCCAGGTGAAGATAGCCTTCCTAACCTTCTCTCCTAATTCCTCATTCCCCCTGCTCCAGTGCTGTAATTTAATGTGATGGGTTTAACACCCAATTTCACTAAATGCTGTAGTGAGAATTGCTGGGCAACTCTGTAAAGAACTCAGTGCATGGAAGTTCTTGTTCCTACCCAAGAATGTTTAGTGAGACTTTCCCTTATGTATTTTTATTTGTAAGGCCTGGGTATTTAGTTTTACTTTAAGGAAAAGTTAAAATCCAGAACATATAGTCTCATCAGTTGCTAACTCATTGAGTTACTAACACTGCGTTGTATTTGACTTCCAAACATCTTGGGGAGGATGGGGAGTGAGAGAACAGCTGTGAAAAGGTCAGTCTTGTCATCATCATCATAATTAACTTACTTTCATTTGTTGACTAGCAAATGTTCCTATTATCTGGAGACAGGGGTGTATTGGTAACAGATGATAAAGTGACAGAACAAAGTGACCTGATAGGGCCTGGCATCAGATTTGTTAAATATCTTCCCTGTAAAGATTTGTTTCTATTTATCTCATGTAATTTCTATGTGTATAGATGAAACACAGTGGTGAACTTGGGAAAAGGGAAATTTCTTTCACTTTCTCTTAAGGTGTGTCACTTACATGAGAAAATAAGGAAGGACAGCAAAAGCTGTATGGAAACTTTTAATTTCCTCCAGTTTTGGAGGAATTAAAAATACACATTTCCTGTGAGTCTTAAAAGGGAGAGCCCTTTTGCCTTAACCTTCCCAGGCAGCTTCACCAACTGAATTTCCATTTTTCTGGTTGGTGGCCTGCTTCTTATAAAGGTTTTGTTAAGGTCTTCCCTAGATTCTCTGAGCAATTTCACAGCAGATTTGGAAGTTCTTCAAGGCTTGGTGAGTGACCCCTGGAGCTAGATTTTACCATAGATGGAAGGACAAAAGCACCTACTTTATAGTGTTAAGACAGGTAAAATCACTTATTCTCCATTATGCTTAACTTCTGATACCTTGGAGTATCTGACAAGTTCTGCTGATAGCTGATATGACTGGGTCAGGTGGGTTGGAAACCCGGGGTTCTGGTGTGTGTGAATGCTACAGGATACTTGTCTTGGTAAACAAAGCAACATTCAAAATGGGAAGATATGAGGGCAGCCCAGCTGTGGATTGTGATGTTTGAGGGCATGGCACCCTGGCTGCTGAAAGGCACAGGCCAGTATTGCCTACAGTGTGAAAATGCTGTATTGAAATCTGTCTGTCTTGAGGAGAACTTTGACCATTTGCTTCAGGCACTGGAGATGAGGTGAAAGACTATATTTGGCAGCCAATTAAATAAGGTACTGTGAGAGAAGCAACAGCTTGAGCTGTACAGAAATTATAGGTAGTACCATTTGTAGTTGGGAGCTTGTGTTTCAAAGGAGTACTGTAAGAGGATACAGATGTTGGGCAGCATAGCCAGATGTAAATGCAAGTTCTGTAAGCTGAGAGCCATGATGAGCTGCTTCTGCTCTCATAGGTACAAGTGTTGGGCTTTATTTCTTCCCCAATAAGTTTCTGATATTATCTTTGCATACAATTTGATGTTAACGTGATTGTAATATTATTAACTGTGGTTCTTCTCTTGAGAATAACTACAGGTATGAGGAGGACTTGATCTTTATGTAAGACCATATAGTGGCAATACAGGGGTCTACTTAAAATGACTGATGTCCTACCTATCACTAAGCATCTAAATTGGTGGTTTTTAGAGGCTTTTTCATTAAACTAGGGTATATAAATTAAATAATCTTCATGTTTTCCTTTATCTTGTACATAGAGTTCACCTGTATTTAAATGGAATATAACCTCTGTTAAAAAAGTTAAATAGAAACATTTAGAATTTGCATGAAGAAACTATGTTGTCTGAGGGCAATCTGTAGTTTTTAGATTACCTTATGCAAAATAAACAGATATTTCATTATAAATTTCAATTTCTTTTTATTTTATGAGCTCACTTATGATTCAAGCAGTGTTTCAACTGAGGCTTTAGGGATTTCCTGCATACAGTACTTCAAATGACTTTCAAAAAGTTAGTTTAACTTCTGAGAAACTGGCCAACATATACTTAAGCTTATACTTCTACTTTGCATATGAAATTGCTCCTACCATGTAACAGAGTTTTAGTAAACGATAATGCAGGTGGGTGGGTTTTTTATTATAAGTTATTTTAATTTTTTTTCTTTCCCATTTAGAAAACCCTAATTTTTCTTCTGTTCTACTTAACATGTTTCCAAAAGCATGTAGTAACATAGTTATAATGTATTTAGGGATGGGGGAGGAAGGCAATTAATAGGATAAACTTTAACCACTTGCAGCTTGCTTGAGCTCCTTTTATTTAAGAAAGGGAATGCTAAGTTTTAAATTGACCTCTTTGCATAATGCCTGTTTATTCTGGACTTTACTTAGGTCCCAAGTAGTTCTGAAACATCAAAAAATACTTGGATAAACATTTTTCAGAGCAGATTTTAGTTGTTTGCCTGAACAGTGAGGAGGCAGGCTAGATAGTACAGAACAATCTTCAGCTTGGGTGATGAAGCCTTTGTAAGAAGTCCCTGGTGCCATTCCTAGGTAGGAGTTTACCATTTGTTCACTGGCCTGGTAGGAGTCCTATAGACATTGGGCACTGAACTGTAAATGAGCTCTAGGGAAAAAAAGCTGAGTAAAAAGTAGAACAAAATAAAGAGGATTTGTCCATTTTCATACATTTGAACATAGTTACATGAGTTCTTTGAACAAAGATTGTTAGCTTAAGCAGTGGGTGGAAGTGTCTCCATAATACTGTATATTGAGTTTGCTTTAAATGTCAGTGGAAGTACCTAGTAAAACTGTCATATGTAGTTGGATAAAATCAGCTGGTTATAATGAGCTGCTATGTTAATTTAAAACATATTCACCATGACAGAGACATGCCATGTAATTGTTGAATCTCCTTTGTATTTCTTATAATTGAATATTTAATTGCAATTTTAAAATGATAATATAATTAGCATAATTTATTTTTTTAAAAATCCCTATTACTATCATTAATTACATTATTTCTAACAATACTGCACATTAAAGATAGTCTGATAAGGGTTCACATACTTCTATGCCTTGGTACTTGCCCTCTAGACATGTGATAGTAATCCTTATATTTCTGAGGAAATACGAATCTATCATTTCAACATTATAGAATTTCATGTAGTTTTACAAATCAATCCCATTAACCTCCTTTACCCCATTGGTTTCACTATTCAGAGCTTTTTGCATGAAACTGTAAAAGCATAAAACTAACAGTAAAGTAGGTTTAAATCCTTGCAATCTGTTCTGCTTTCTGGATGTTTGTATCACTGCAGATGTTCCGAAAGAATGTAATCCAAGTACAGCGTGTATTGGACTGTTCACTGTTAAAGACTCATCTTTGAAGAAATATCTGTTCAGTGGTATAAATTTCTAGTTGAGCCAGATGTCCCAAATGTTAAACTGAACCAGGGTCCTTCTACAACAGTGCCTATTTATATCTTGTGTAAACTGGAAATACTTGGGATATAAACATGCAGGGAAACATGGACAGTGTTCTTGAGGGAGCTGAGGCTGTGCTGGCTCTGTCTCTCACAAAGGGACTGTCTGGGAAGGAGCTGGAGGGGAACAGCAGTCTCTCACACCAGCTCCTGGCAGTGGGAGCCTGGCTCCATGTGCCAGCTCTGTCTTGGCCAGGGTGACATCGGGAGCGCGCAGCTTCCTGCACGTCCCTGCCCCTCCAGCTCCCGTGGGCAGAAATCCTACCCTGGGAGCTGCTGCCCAGATGTGGGATCTGGCATGTGACTGTCCCTGCGT
Source organism: Urocynchramus pylzowi (assembly GCA_013397555.1). Lineage (NCBI taxonomy): Eukaryota > Metazoa > Chordata > Aves > Passeriformes > Fringillidae > Urocynchramus > Urocynchramus pylzowi. The sequence goes on from VZRH01008052.1 coordinate 569,817, forward strand.
CACCAGTCCATGCCTCCCTGCCTGAAGGTGGAGAATCTTTCCTGTCTTATTAAAGCCATTGGTTGTCAGGAAGGTGGACAAAGCTCTTCTGTGTCTATAGAAGACATCTATGTATAAAATATTTATAACAATTAAATAAAGAAATGGTTCTTTGTCTGATTGAACGGTTCTGTGTTCTCGCTTTGCATATTTTTTCTGTTTTTTTCTTTTCATTCAAACAGAAGCTATATTTAGGGAGAAATATCAGTGAAGTCTAAAGGAATGCATGGAGTTGTCTTTGGAACTAAAAAATCTTGGCTGTGGCGGGTCTCAGACTGTCTGTGTCTGGTGATGCTGGACAGATTTTAAGCATCTGGCCAGATGCTGTGGTTGACTGAAACATTTTTATTTCGCAACCCTTGCAAAGTGTTGGTGGTTTTAACTTGATGCTCCACTCTTCTCTATGCTTATACAGCCCAGTATGAAGGAAGCTTTTTTTTTTTTCCTATTTTGTTTTACCACTACAGATAGAGGATCATCACAACTCATTAGGGAGATAATATAATTTAACAATGTTGTATTTGTGCATGCATGCCCCTGGAACAAATCTTCTATACTTGTTTTTTGGTATGCTTTTTGATTATCATTGATTTTCTTTATTATACCATACAAAGCAACAACTTAAAGTATTCAGCTAATTCTGAGTATTAAACATGAATTAAATAGGAGAACAAAAAAGCTTAAAACACATTTTGAGAAAACAAGGTTAGATGAAATAAGAAAAGACCAAGGTTTATTGGCCAGAAAAGGAATTGGTAATCCTATGAACTGGAGAGGCTGAGATAAAAAGTACAAAGGAAAAAGTAATGAGCGTAGAAAATGAGTTGTTTAGGTAGGGAAAGATCCAGGTTGTATGCAGAGGTGGCAAATGAGGGATTAGGGAGTAAAATAAGCCAGTTAGTGGATCAAATGTTGAGGAACCTGGATCAGTACAAAGGAGTGAAAATCTAGGCTGCTTGGGAAAGGATTAGTATTGAAAAGTGATAATTGCAGTTGAAAAGGAAGACAATAAGGCTTGTACAAGAGGGGAAAAAAAGGATAAAAGATAATCTGAAAAGCAAAATAAAAACCCCAGGATTTTGTGAAACAGAAGTCTACTATAAAATAGAATCCTCTCATTTAATCCAGGAGGAGTTGATGATAATACAAATGAATAGTCAATTTGATTTCCATTTTTGTCACATGGTGTGTGCCTCGCAATCTTTCCTGGAGGACAGAAGCAGGGAAGTCACACTTGTGATCACAGGAAGTTGATATGGAGTGCTTAACGTTTTCAGCTGCCGCCAGGTATGCTCCAAGGGGTAAATTTTCAAAACTACAATTGGAAGATGCATGTACAGAAGCTTGGGATTTGTTTGGACAAAATTTGATTTGGGATGCATATCTCTTCCACTGAAGTTTCAGTCCTTAAATTTGTCAAGAGACCTCCCATTCTTCCCTAGAGTTATGCATTTATTTATTTTAATGTCTGCATTTGGATAGTGGTAGGAAATTTCTATGTAACCAGTGTGAATTTTGTTTTCTTCCCTTGAGTAGGAAATTGTGGTGGAAGAATAACTTTACTTGCTAATAATAGAGTTTGAAGAAATTTTGGTATTTTTCTTCATGGAATTTAGTGAAGCAATAATGCACAGAGTCTGACACTAGTAAAAGCATGTAAATATTTCTCTGATTAGTGGAGTTATCATTGAATGAATTATTCATAAGCTATTTTTCAAACACAGATTAAAGCAAAATGTTTTCACATTTTATTTGAAGCAATATTGGAAAATTAAAATAAGTTTGCAATTAATAATTTCAACAATTGTAGGCATTGTTCATGATGATTTTTACTTTCTACCATGACTGAGATATGAAAAGGAGTAAGTCAGGTATAGTGATCTGCAATGAAAATGTTTGTTTATGCTGGAGATCTCACCTCTCCCGAGGGAAAGAAGCCACTGAGTCCCTTCAGAAGTGTTTGATAGCGTTTTCACTTTAGTGTCCGAGGTTGATACTGTTGGCTGCATTAATCTGCTTCTTTGTATATTCTGAAAATAAGGATAAGGTAGTCCAAAGTTTCAGGTACCAAATATTCTATTCCATTTTGCTTCATGAATAATTTCTTAAATTTATTTTCACTGCCTGAGGACTCAAATCTTATGACTTCTGCATTTAAAATTTTGTTCTTGTCACTAAAATAAACAATGGAAGTGAAATGAACATCTGTATGTGTCTTTGTTGGTTCAAGGTTGGACACATTTTTCAAAGGTCTGTGCAAGTCTGTCATAAGTTCTTGGTTTCAGTCCCAGATCATCTATGATGGTCCACATTGTATGGGCCATTTTACACTAAACCAGACTAGAGGACCTAATCTGGCCTTTCTCAGCCTTGAGTTGTTTCGACCTTGGATAATATATATCTGTTCAATGTGAAACAGAAGCAAAAAGGGTAGACTCTAGTTTCAAATTATGTACACTAGTAAAAGAAGGTGGTTTTCATCTTTTAACAAGAAGACTTATTAGAGGGATCTAGCAGTAATTGCTAACATTTAAAATTTTTGGTTCCTGCTGTTTTGGCAGTAAAAGTACTAGCAGCAGATCTTGGTGCACTCTGCCCCACCGGATCGTAATGCTATTTCACATGAAGCTAGAAGAAACTAGATATGTAATGCTCTTGGTGTTCTTCATGTAACTTCTTGCTGCAATTTAGGCTTTCCCCACTGCCATCTGATCAAACCTAACCAATTGTTAAAGGTGCTCAAAGAAAAGGATGCCTAATGTGGTTTTTATTTCCCAAGAGACTACTTCTTATGAGATCATTCTCTTATCTAGGAATTTGGTAAAACCATGGTGATTTAACAAATGCCTCTAAGTCACCTTTCAGTGCTTACCCACATCATATACTAATGCATCAAATAATGAACCATTTATTATTTTTCATAATAAGAAAAGCTGCCTCATGTGGAAAAACATGTTCAGCTTTGATATTTTAGATCTGAGTGCTAGACTAAGAAAGTATTTAAAATAACTCTTCAGGATCACATTGATGTGCCACATTTGTAACCGACGTCCTCGCTTTGCAATGTAAATCTGCATTTTAAAAAAGTAGTTCTTTTTCTTGTCTTTTTTTTCCCCTAAAGAGTTGCTTTCTTTGGATTGATTTCTGCTTCCTGAATAGGACATAATAGCTCTTTAATAGTCTTGTTGGATATTCAGAAATAAATATGGTGCTTTCACCTTTTAGAAAGGTGAAAGATGTATTAAGGGTTAATTGAAATGAGAAGGCAGACAAGTTTTGTCTTTATGAAAACTAGATGTGAAACTTCAAGTATGTGTGAAAGGGCACAGCTAAGGTTGTTTTCATCAACAGAACTGTAAAATTTCCATAGTCACTTTCACTTTGGACTAATTTTTTTCTTTGCCAAAATTCTGTAGTGAGTGGAATTGACATTGGAAGAATTATTCACAAAGAAGTTAGTTTTCCTTGAGCAGTCTTTATCGTTATATCTTCTTCTTATGGAAGCTCCTGCACTCCCCTGGGCCAGAGATGAGATCCTTCAACATGCTGCTGCCTTTGCCCATCTCAGTTCCAGAGCAGGAGTGTGCTGCACAGCTCAGCAAGAGATGTGACTGGATGTTTCTTCTCTTCATTGCACAAGATATCTTGCACAGTGTCTTTAAAAATTACCATGACTTCAGTTGTTGAACATCATGTTCAGGCTTGTTTTTCCCCTTAGCATTGTTATGTTTTTTGGCTGTGGCAACACACTTACCTATCTCACCAGACAGAGGGTATAGCAAAAATTTCAGAAAAATTCCCAAGGCATTCACACTGCATATCCACTATGATCAGTGAGAAATTATATTATCTATTTTCTTTACCTCTGTCAGGTGGAATTTTGATTTCTGATGTGGGATAAAGGCAAGTTCCTCAACCCTTGATTAAGTATCTGTTTTGAGAATTAAAGATAATTGAAAATAAATGTCAATGGACAGAACAAGTATCACCTGGCTGCAGTGATATATATTGAATAAGGTTCAGCTTAATTTGTGATTTAGTGACTCACTGGACTGCATACCAGCTTCAAACTTTTAAACAATGCAGACATTTTGGGGGCACAAGATTCCATTTCTCAAATTTCATATAAACTATAGAAGATCAATTAGAAGAAAATTTTCTTGAATGAAAAAATTACGCTTTTTGACCAGTCTCTTTCAAATGCGAGATATTGCCGCTGCATGCTTGATAAAATATTCAGAATTTCTGTGAGAGCTCTTAACTGAGAATTATAGTACAGAGCACTTCATCTTGTGCAGTGGAGATAGCAATTGGCCTAGGTGACTGAGGTACCAACCAATTCACCCATGTAATTTTTATGTACAATAAAGGTTACTCTGTTCAACGCAAGTTTTTATGAGAAGTGTTTTTGTAGTTATTAGAATTTAAAGAACTTGTGGCTGTACTTTGGGCCTAAATTCGTGCTTAACACTGACAGCTGGCAATTCTCCAGTAATATTTGCCTTTGGGGAATTTCAGTGACTGCTTACAGGATAGTTCTGATGGTCCCTCCCTTATTTACCTCATTGTTTGAGAGTCTCCATTGCTGACTGCATAACTTGCTGAAGAAAAATTATAACATACCTTTTTTTCCATACTAGGTAACAGAATTTCTTTTCGTGAGTTACTTCTTATTGTAGATAAATCTACTGAGGGTCTGGATTTGCTTGGCAGATGATTTGTCCAGACTTTTCAGTGTCCTTACAGGAGTAAGAGCAGGTGAGTTGGCACAGGTCCCAAAGCATGGATTTGCCCATCCAGTGCATCTGTTTTAAGCACTGAAGCACACAAATGTCTCCAGGTGAAATATGTATCTACAAGAACATCTGTTATTGCACATTTTTCTTTCAATAACACTTGAAGTTACCAAGATGAAATAGATTGACAGAAATCAATTTTTTGTGTGTGTGGCCTGTAATTAATATTAGAAATCCTCACCTATTTTCAGCCTTTTGGAGGTGGAGGTCTAGCGAATTTTTTATGTATGATTAATTTTTCCAATTACATTGCTTTTGTTTCCTGTAACTACATGTCAGGCTTCTTAAGATAACAATTTAAGAAAATTAGGAGAAAAAAACCCAACCAAACAAAAATGGGAAATTAACAGGTATTCCAGTCCGCATGTGATTAACTTCATTTACATTCAATTTCAAGTGTTTATGTAGCAAACATTTGGTCCACATATTGTAAGCTAAACCTGTGTGGCTAAAACATTTATCTGCATTTTTGCTTTTGAACAAAATGTTGTCAAATATTTTGAACAATAGTTCTCAGCTACTTTTTGTGGCATTTGCCAGGCCAAACACCTATCCCTGAGAGTCTGTTACTGTGAAGATTACATTGTTCTCTAGTTTGTCCCAGTAAGGAAGTGATAAAGCTCAACTGGCACTGGGTATGCCTCAGTTAGCTTTGTAGCTTGTAGTTGGGTTGAACGCCTAACCACTAGAGAAGTAAGTAAACAAAATTGAAAGCAAGGATTTTTATGATTTAAAAACCCACAAAAAGAAACCTAACATAAAACAACAAAAAGCCAAAAGAACAGAAAAAATTAACAAAAGTCACGTAAAAGTAAGATTTATTCTAGTTTGGACTTAGTTTACATTCATATGCTAACTAATTATCTGAAACACTTCCATCTGGGGAGATTCTTGTATTAGGAATGAATGCTTTTTTCCCCGTGTTACACATTCTTCCCCCACTCCCCACTGCCCCCCACCCAAGGGGATTCAGGCCATCACAAGGATAGGTTCCTTTAAGAAAAATAATTTTGAACTTTTGTAATTTCAGTTGTTAACTTAGTGTTGTGCGTAATACCAAAAGCAGGGATTTTCATTACTGTTATGACTGCCAAACCACCACAGTAAGATGTGACTTTGCTGTGATCTCATTAATAGCATAGAAATCAGGAATTGACAGAGTGAATGTGATTAATTCTTGTTGTTCCTTGGGACTGCAGAGAAGCAGGGTGATTAGCTGCCCCCTCATAGCTCAAAAGAGGTGGAAAATCCAGTTCCAGCAGGAGAGCCCACTAGGATGCTGCACAAGGGGAGGAAAATTGCAGTCAAAGTTGGAAAACAAAATGTGGGGTTTGTAATTCTGTCAGACAAACAAATAAGGACTGGTGGGCAGAAAGGAGAGATGCAGTCAAAGAATTAATGGTGGCCAGTAGGCTTTCTGTGGGCTACTGAAGGAAAGAGAAACAGAGATGTTCCCTTACTGCCATGCCTTACAGAAGGGCTTTCAGGGAAGACATCAGCTCTCATTCTCATCTCCTCTTGTCAGGCGTAGCAGTGATGACCCTTTTTCATTTTGCTGCGAAAGGCCCTCAGGTGGCTGCTGGTGGTGTGCAGTGGAAGAAACAATTGTGTGAGTGGTGTGCAGTGTCCCATTGCTCATCCTCCCCATCCTGTGCAGCAGCTGGTGTTAGTCAGACATCTCCTCCACCCCATGCACCTTCAGCACCCAGTTGTTCCTCAAAAGCTGTGTCTCCCAAAGTGCTACCAAGGACAAGGACTTGGCAAGGCGACACGGGCGACGTGGAACACCAGGTGAAGCAAGCTAGGGAGCTTGGGGCAGGATGGGATCCAGGGCCTGGACAGGCCTGTGTCTTGCTGGGCGTTGGTAGGACTGTGACAGCTTGTCCACACTTACAAAGCCCTCCCTGATGCCAGTGTCTGGTGTGTATGTGTGCACAGTTCCTACCCTCAGCAATTATGGAGTGTTTCTGGGTTGCTGCTGCAGTCTCACTGCTCAGCTCTGTGTGGCATCCTTGGAAGCAGGTGCTGGGCAGACTGCTGTCAGTGCATATGGCCCTGCTGCATGGAATGGCAGCAGGAGTGAACTACTTTCTTCTTTCTCTTTATCTCTTCTTGTAACTAGACACTGCAATTTGAAGTTAAAAACCTGGATTGTGTCCAGGGACAGACAATAAAGCTATTGAATGGTCTGGAGTACAAGTCTTATGAGGAGTGGCTGAGGGAGGTGGGGTTGTTTAACCAGGTGAAAAGGAGGGCTCTCTACACCTACCTGAAGAGCCTGAAGCTGCGTGGGGATCAGTCTTTTCTCCCAGTTAACAAGCTATAGGACAAAAGGAAATGGCCTCAAGTCACAACAGGGAAGGTTTATACTAGATGCTAGGATAGATTTCTTCACCCAAAGGCTGGTCAAACACTAGGCTATCCAGGAAAGTGGTTGAGTCAACATACCTGGAGGTGTTCAAAAGACATGTAGATTTGGTGCTCAGAGACATGGATTAGTGGTGGGCTTGGTAGTGCTGGGTTAGTCATTGGACTCCACGATCTTAGAGATCTATTTCAACCCTAATGGATTCTGTGGTTGAAAAAGGGCTAGCTGCTACCTTTTTAAATACAGGTCATGAATCCACATTGTAGTCTGTTAATTAACTAGATTTTTTTTGTCTTGTTTATTCAAACCAGGTTTCTTTTCTTTTCTTTTCTTTTCTTTTCTTTTCTTTTCTTTTCTTTTCTTTTCTTTTCTTTTCTTTTCTTTTCTTTTCTTTTCTTTTCTTTCTTTTCTTTTAATTTCTGAGTATTTAAAAAGTGTTTTTTTGATGTTGACACATAAACCATTATTGTTGTTACCTTAGGTGCTGTTGGTCACAGCCAAGTGCTCTTATACCTGCTCTTGTCTGGCTGCGAATGCAGGAAAATTTGTGTTATTCTGCACAATGAAACATATTTTATTACTTATATTTTCACTGTGTCATTTCTGACTGTTGCAACTGGCTCAGAATGTGTTCTAATTAGGGAAACTATTTCTGCTCAGTTCACAATGGATCTGTATCTGAAACAGGGAGAATACAGTGAAATTTATTCATCCTTGTTTGTGAACAGCAACACTATAATGAAAAGAAATGAGTTGCTGTTCAGAGGTATGAAGAGAGGAAAAGTAGCTCTTCCTAGTAATGGACTGCGGTTAAAAGAAAACATATTTACTGGCTTACTGTGTTAAAATTACATGACTACATAAAAAGGTGTTTGAAAATTGAACATTTTTTCTTGTCTTTTTCAGATACCTCCCATATTACCAAATTGAGAGCTGTATTGTTAGCCTCTAGCTTAAGAAGCAATTTTAAGTGATCACGTGTTCTAAATTTGGGCTTTTCTTAGATTTGGGTAAAATGAAGTATTTCAGAGTAATTAGTCTGTTTGTGTCGAGTTTATTCTGGGGACTACAGCCATATTTTAAAAAAGAAGCTATGAGCTCATAAGACTTTTATGAAATAGGCCATTGATAGAAAAAGCATAGGATGAAGCAGCATTCATGTAGGCAGTGTTGGGAGTGGATTTTGGCACAGAAGCAGCACCCACAGTGACTGTGAAGATCAGCGCGTCTTCCATCCTGCTGTCTTGGAGCACTGCTTGGTAAGGAGATATCAGCTGCCAGTAATCAGGTATTGACACTTCCAAAATTCAGGGGTTTTTTGTATTGAGAGCTTAAAAAGTCTGTGGCTTTAGTGCTTGTCTTCCATAAAGAGGAATCTTATGAGAAGTGGTTAAATTGTTCTCCCATGTTCTTTATTCTCTGTCTCTGTTAGCAGCATTAGTAGTTATTTGTTGAGTCCATTCTGACAACAGCAAATGATGGTAGTGAAAGAGTCACATAGTAGTCTAGTACTGCAGTCAATCATGCAAGAAGTGACTCGTGAAAGGGCATTGGAACATCTAAATATCTTGTATTTGTGTTTTGAGGGGTGTCCTGGCTTGTACTGAGGACTGTCAGGTGGCAGTGTAGATAAATGGCTGTTATCCTGTTATTTTAGACACATAACTATAATTAAGCACTTCAATATTGGGCTACTTAACAGGAAGAGAATAAAAAACCCCTAAGAATTTGGGAGAATTTCTTATTCCCCTCTTTGCTTTCTTATGTGCAGGCTCTTTTTCAGATTTAAATTTTGCTGGCAGTTTAACTTTCTTCCCTTGCCTGATCCTTTCTTCCTGGGTCTCTCTATCTGCTTTGGTTAATATGAAAGCAGTTTTTTCTGTCTTGTAGTTTTCTTAAAAAGCCTTGGTGGGGTTAAGTTTGTCTTTGCCAAAATCAATCTGTATGATTTACTCAGTTGCTCTATTTTTAGATTTCTTCCTGCTCTGTGGGAGATGCAACAAGCAGAACCCTCATTTCTATGCAGAATCATAAATTCTGTAGCATTTCTAGTGCATATGTTCCAAGTCAGGCAGAACAGGGAATTGTACCTTTGCCTGCTACATCCAAGCTTAAAGTTGGGCTCAGCAGGATGCAGACATATGTTTTTCTTATTTCCCCCAGCAACGTTTGGATATCAGTGCTGGATGAATACAACCAGCTTCAGAGTCTGAGAATTGTGGAGACTTGGTTGTCCTCTGGCACTTCCCTCAGAACTGAGGCTACCTTAGGAGAGGTGTTTTAGTTTTTTTGGATCCTGCAAGGGCAAGAAATTATTGATATGTAGAAGGACTTGCAAACTTTGACAGGGAAAAACTGAAAAGCCCCAGAGACTTGAGAAGTAACAGGGCGCTGAAATGTGGACAAAGTGTTTTGTGTGATTAGATACTTGTAAGTCTCTGCAAATCTCATTCTCCCTGAAAGTGAGTGTCTTAAGTAGCCTGAGGTGATGAATAGGAGCATGGATAAGATTTCCATGCATAGAGTGAATTTGTCCATGATTTACTGAATACTGCTAAAATTCTCAGAAAGGAGAATTTTATTATGTAGCACTTAACCCAGGAAATCATGGTCTTGACTAGAGTCTCACGGCAGTACCACAGAAAAAATATATAATAATAACTCTTAACTAAAAAAGCATTGTAGTAGATGCTTTGCAGACTACTGGAGAAAATGTTATCCCAGAATGAAGTAGAGAAATCCTGGTAATTTCAGTAGAAGGCATTTCTTGGCAACGCCATTGAGAATTGCAGGTTTACAGATTCTTTGAATCAAGCTAGTTAGATATGGTTTTAACTTGCATTTATTGGAAATGCTTGCACCCAAGCACCTGTAAAACTATTGAACAGCAAATTATTTTTTTGTTCTTGTTGTAGCAGATAAAATGAATAGCCACTTATGCTTACAGAGTATTAATCAGTCTTGAAACTGTGAGCTATAGGAGTAAGTTTTAAAGGCCCAAACAATTAGGAGCTAACATTCATATCTGTGAAACACCCTTCATATCTCAAGTCCTTCACAAATTTGAATACTAGCTTAATCTGCTCCTGGGTTTGGTTTTCTCAGCCAGAGTTATCCTTAAGAAGTGAAATAGTGTGTACTTCAGGTCCTGAATTCTAAAATACAATTGTTGTTCCCAAATATCATATAACTTGTTCCTAAGGGAATTCCTGGAAGCTTGTGCCATGAAAAAGTCCACTATGTAGGTTCATATTTCAAGCACTTCTGGAAACCTTTTACAAGTGTCTGATGGCATGAATTCCCAACTGCTGGTATATGTTTTTGTGGTGTCACTAGACCTTGGTTGTGTTCAGGTAAGTGCTTCAGTGCTTACTATTATGCCTCTCTTGTATCTTTTCCATTATTAACAATCCAGCCTGTATAAATAATGATAATTTGAGAGAGAATGCTAGGTTTGGCATTGCTGGTATTGTAGTGATACAGCTTCTGTTGGCACCTGCCTTCCTTTAGTTAGATAGGCTATAGATTTTTTTTTTACTTCTGTTTCATACTGCTAACCTAAATCACAACAAGAGTAATGTTTGCTAGATGCAGAAGGTAATTCTGTAATTTTTTGAAAAAGTAGAGTTAGTTTGGTGTTCCTTATGATATTCTGTTTATGGGAAATCTATAAAACATGCTCAAGGAGAATCAGAAATACTTCTGATGTATTTTTCTCATATTTCCTTTTTTGTTGATTATTTCATTTGGAAGATAGATCTGTAGCAGGTTAAGTGCAGTTGTTTCTGACTGTGCTGCTTCATGGTTCTCTTTCAGTTTAAAATCTGAACTGAAGGAAGAGATGTATTTTTGGCAGTCTCCCTGTGTTAATTCAAGCAGCTGTTTAAAGATGCAGCACAAAAGGCATTGGACTTTCTGGTGGAAAGGCTGAATAAGCACACCTGAATGTGTCTGCAATAATAATTGTGATCAATTTCTGTGCCTGCTAAAATGACAGAGATTAGATTAGCATTGGATTCTGCCACAAATTGTGGCTTTGCAACAGGGCTTAGTAACGTGTGTCTGCCTGTCTGTCTGTCACTCTATTTGATACATGTCAGGCTCTTGCATAATCTTTTCATTGAATAAATAGAGCACTTGGAAATGTGTCAGAGAGAATAGTCACTCTACACACAGGCAGAGTGATTGACTTGGTGATTTATCAGCCTCTTTGCTGTTTTTATTAGACTGTGGCTTGCCCTATATATACATAGCTTTACTATCAAAATACATTCTATTGTTGTAATTCATATGCAATTAAAGTTGAGTGATTTAATAATATCCTCATACAAAAGATGTTTTCCTTCCCTGCTCCATAAAAGGAAACTTTTGAACTAGATTGAAGCTTTTCTTTAGATATAGCAGTACTTTCTGTTCACTTGGACACATGCTTAGTTTTAGAGAAATTTCTGTTTGCAGATGTCACAATGCTTCACTCCTGTGAAAGGTGTTTTGCTGGCTACAAAGTCCACTGATGGTTGGTTGCTTAAGGCCCTTTTCATGTTGTTTTTTTAAGCTTCATTGCAGATCAATTCATGCAACTGACAGAGTAACAAACCTTCAGCTCCTAATTATAGTTCTATCAACCAAAGGGTTATTTTTGAGAAGAATAGAATGCAAGTGATGGAGTCTATTTTGTGCAGAGCCACCATTACACACAAAATTTTATTTATGCAGTTGTAGTGCTTGTATATTTGTGTATCTTCTTACGTCTGCATACAGAAACAGATCGGTTGCATTTTATGTTTTTTAAAAAATACATGGCTCCAACATGAATAATTTTATGGATGAAGTTCATTTGCATTAGGCCTAATTTTTGCTCATTTGCCTACCATTATCATTGTAATTTCCTGAAAATTACAGTTTAGTCAAGAGGGACTTCAGGATGAATAATAGAGGGGTGAATGAATGCAGCATGGATGTTACTGTTCCAGCCATCTGCTATAGGTTTATCCTGCATGTTTCCACTCTGATTGAATCAGTACTGTCAACTTTGTGATCCCATCCAGTCTCTGACTATAGCAGTGCAGAGAGAAATTCTGCTTTTACATACATCTGTGCTTTTCAAGGTGAGGTAGCTTTGTCTGGTGTCCAGTGGTACACCAGTCTGAGCTCCAAGGTTGCCCTATGTGCATTATGTCTATCTTTCAGTATGGAAACTTTCTCTTAAATGAGCTTTTAAAATTTCAGTCATGATTCATGACTGAAATTCATGAATTGGAATGAAGCTGCTTCATCGGAAAAGAAGCTGCTTGCCCTTCAGAAAAACAAATTTCTTGATATAATAGAATGGAAACAGACTTTGAAGTCTCTGCTTGTGTCAGGACACACCAGGAAACTGCTATCTGTTCTGCTCCTTGGATGGTGGGATGTAACATCTTGGAGCTGGACAAAGTATGGAATTGTTTATGAATGTCGTGTTTGCTGCAGCAGATGCATACATTTTTGAAAGGAATTATTGCTAGGGAGCACTTGGTTAGCAACATTATGTCCAGAGTATTTTTTTTTTTTTTACTCTGCTTGGGGTTTTGCAGAAATTGATCTTGCACATCAGATTTCAGGTGAAAGTCTGGTCTCCTACCAACAACTTCCATCCCTTAAGGGGGCAGGAAGAAATCCTACCATAATAGCATTATTCTAAGGGATAAAGAGGAAGTCCCTCACAACCAAGAAGCTTCTTAATATACCTAAAAGCATATAAATAGTGAATAGTTCATCTCAGAGTTCAAAACTATGTAACTATGTTTGGGATTGTAAGCTCATCTCTAAAGTTAGTTGTGTAGCTGCCATGTATTTAGAAGTTGGTTATTTTCCTGTCATATTCACTGAGAATTGGGCTTTGTGATTTTATTTTTTCTTTAGTCTAGGAAATGTTTAGATGCAACAAACACAGTGAAGCTGACTTCACAAATTACAATAATATAGCATTTTACCACTGATTACTGTTTTGAATTTCCCCTTTTTTTGCCATGTAGCATTTACTCATCTTGTCAGGTCTCTTCTCTCACATTTTTCATATTTTCTTAATGTAGTTAAATGTTTTCTAAATCACATAATGGAATTCTATTATAATAGAAAATTATTATCTTGATTAAAATACCTGATTAATTTATGTTCTTGGTCTTCCACTGTGTCTGATTTTTCACTTCTAGAGGTTTTCATGAATTTATAGATCTACTTTTGACATATTAACACTACTTTTGTATGTGATGCAGAAGCTGAAGGTAATAATAGCTGTGAGAGCAAATACATTAAATTTTGAAGTGAAATTTAATATTTTATATCTTTCAGTTAGGAAAAAAAACCCAGATAATGTATTTTTTATCTATATGAAAAGAATATATAAGAGTTACAACTTCTTAATTTTCATTGTGTTGTTTGCCATTTGGGGATTGGTTTACTTTTATTTTCATTATAAAAGCAAGTTCATATGAAGTTTTCTTGTAGCTGGCTGTTTTTGTTTCTATACAAATCCTTGCTACTTCTAGCAAATATACAACTGATTACAAATAAATGCTATCATAAAAAATTACTGATAAAGAATAATCAAAAATCTAGGTGGCCAAGAAAGCATTGAATCAAGAAAGAAACAACTTTTCAAAACTTGAAACTAAAGCATACCAAAACAATTATCAGATCTATGCTGGAAGACTCCCAAAATTTCTCAGATTCAAATTTCTTCATGTAAGATTATCAGTCTTTTGTAAAATTCAACTTACTTTAATGTCTTTTGTCCAAGTTCTTGTTCATTTATGTGGTTCCCCATGTAGTGCAGCACTTACTAGAACTGTCTGGCTTCAGATATTCTGCAGGTGAAGTAACACATCAAGAACTGCTGAACCATGTTAAGAGTAACAGATTCTCATGATAACTCAATGATCTTTTTTTTTTTTTTTTCCTGTGCTCTGAAATGAGAGTGCTGGTTTAGCTTGGGGAAAGCAGCATTAGTGTAAGTATAGAGCTAAATACTATTATAAGATTCAGGAACTTTTAACTTATTTCCTAATAAGAAGAATATTCTTTAATCAGCAGAAATACGTGCTGAGATATGCATGTGTGCCTTTTCCTTAGCCCATTTTCTTGATTTTTGCCTTAAGGGTTTCTAAGAAGTATTCTTCCATTACATGCAGACTAAACATTTCTTTGCAACAACATCTTTTCTGTGCAAAAACCTTTCTCTATCTGCCTCCTTAGCAGCATTTTTTTTTTTCAAATGTAAATATATAAATAAAGAAAGCCTAAGGGGAAAATAAGACAAAGACTCAGAAAAATTTTCAATGTCAGATATCCCTATAGCAATGTGAAGGTAGAGAAACCAAGTAGGAAGTGTACTCTGGAGAGTAGTTGTATTTCTTGCTTTAGCCTAACTCCTGGGTGGTCTCTTCAAATTCTTGCAAACTGTAGACTAGAAAAGACCCTGGTCCTAGCACAGGTTTCACTGGTGACAGCAGGAGCACCTCATAAGCACTGTCATCCTCATCAGCTTCAGTCTTGTACTCTGTTGTCACACTGTTCTCAGTGAATTGTCACACTGAATCTCAGTGCACGGTTTTGTTCTGCAGGTGCAGATTAAAAGCTGGCAGAACTGTTGCACGACTGTTGGGTGGTGTGGGGGTCTGCACTGCTGCTCTAGGCTTTACAGAAGTGCTTGGGAGAGGCATCTTTCCTTGAGACTCCAGCAATGAGGTTATTATCACTTCTTTCTTGTGATTGTTTGAGAACAATGAATGTTTTAAAGCAATTGTCATGCAGTGGGACATTATTCGATATATGAAATGCAGAAGAACGTGGAAATTTGTTTATGCACTTATTTTCAGCTGATTGTTGGGCCTGTTACTTTTGATGTCCTGTATCCCATGTGAACTCTTAAAGGAGTCCTCCCAAAGCACCAATTATCATTTCTCTTTCCTACAAATACATGTGTAAACATGTAGTGACTTTTTTTTTGAATGGCAGCATTCACTTTGACAGTAATTGCTGCTTATGGTTTCTTATAAAAGTATAAGAAGTCTTTTATATGCTTAATTATATAGAACTATAACATTGAAAAGTGTGGTCTTTTTCAAATTGTAGCTTGGAGCTGATGTGTCTGATTGGTGGGGAAATACAGTAATAGCTAAAAGTGTGTTATTAATAAATCTGAGGATCTGTAAAGACATTCCTTCAAAAAAATAATTTTCTGTTGGGAATTTTGTTTTCACTTTTGTTGTTGGATTCTTCCCTAGTAGAGATCATGTGAAAATGTGCTGGTTTACCCTGGTATGAGAACAGTTCTGAGTACATAAAGGCAGTTTTGTGCTTAGTTGAAAATAAAAGAGCTAAGCATTATTCTCTGATATTCACTGCATGATTAATATGATTTTTAAAGTACTGATATCTTGTGAGACTAGAAACAAATATTCTTCTTCATTGGAGCTATGAAGCACCATGCAGCCAGTGTGTTATGAGCAGTAAATGAATAACCTTTTTAGTAGCCTGTAGGATAATGCTATTGTTTACAACTTTGTGATTTATTACATACTTCTTGATTCCTGAGTAAGCTGTCACAGGCTGCTCTGTGCCTGTTAAATGAATATATGCTATGAAAAGACACAACTCTATCCTGGTAAGATGACTTCATTGCTACCAGTAATTTTCTGAATGTTTGTGACAATACAGAGCTGTCTTTTTCTCCTCTTTCTTTGTTATTTTTATTTGATAAGTTTCTGATATTAGTAGTGTGTTCCTTATACTTTATCCCATTGGAACTAGTGAAGAATGAATTGTTCTATGATGATACTCTGAAATGTATAAACATTTGGGATACTGCATCGCATCTGGCTTTCCTTCAAAATAATTTTCTTTAATTTTATCGTATGACCATAGTGGAGATGGGGGAGGAGGAGGAGGAAGGAGGGAAACTGTCCAGATTGAAATGCAAGTCTCTGTGTAGGCTTTTAATTAATTTCCCAAGAGAATGATATTGCAGAAAGGATGGAAGAGAAATGCTGCTAATGGCCCTATTTGTGACACAGGGGAGTATAGTGATGAACTTATAACCTGCAAACAAAACTGTGGCCTTTTGCTAGGGATGAGCTACTTTTGGGGAGCTGAATTTTGTGTTCACTGTAATCAAGATCCCAAATGGACAAATCCTCCTCCTTCCAGCCTGAGACTGGATACTCTTCCCAAAGAGCAGATTGACTCTATAGTCAGAACTAGTGGCCAAGCAATAGAGATTTTGCACATCACGAGAAGAGACTCCATGATTCATCAGTGTAGTCATAGGACTGGTGCTGGCAGCAGAGAGCAGTCCTTAGATGCCCTCACGGTGGGGGAATGAAGTGGAGACAGTCTTGGACAAGCAGGGTTGTGTCAGGTAAACTGTTGAACTGCTGTCTTGCTGCCTGTGGTCATGTGGCAGGGTTTGATTTTCTGTTTTTCTGTTTGTTTTGGAGCTTTTACCATTGCAGGAATAAAAATGTTGAAATAACTTGATTCAGCTTTGCACATAACTGCACTTAAGGCTATGAGTCATGTGTCAGGACTGAACAATACCAGTCCTTCAGGCTCTGTGTTGTGCACTGTGCTACTTAATTTTTCAGCTCTGTAAATATTTCAGTCGCTTCATGCTAAATGGCTGTTTTCCCTTCTTCCTGTGACCTTAGCATTTATAATCAAATTAAGTTTTCCAGGGTGGTTTTGTCAAATTGATCGAGATGTTGGAGTCTCCGGGATGTTTATCTTCAGCAGGCTCTTTGAGAAAACATCATTTGTGTAGTGTCTAATACTAACTGCTTTGAGAAGAGTAATTGGTAATATTAGGAGTCTCCAAGGAGGAAGAATATAAATATGCCATAGTCCAGGTTGGCACATGGGCTTCTGAAGAATACAAACTGTGGGGAGGGTAGGGAAAGACACATCAGTGGGAACAGCTCACTGCCCACAGAGTCTGGGAGGTACAGGATAGCTGTGTAGGCTCTTGTGCAGCAGAGCTTTGGCTGAGCTTTGAAGGTGTTTCTGGTAAGGCTTATCACCAACTGAAAACAAAGTAATTTTACATATTTTCCTAAAGAAGGCTTTTAGCACTATCAAGGAAAAGATATTACTCTGATGTGAAAATATATGAGGTGCTGGAGGACAGTTTCATCTTTTTCTGTGGGTACTTGCTTCTGGAATAATCTTTCTGCTGAGATGGGCTCTAGTCCTCTGTTTTCAGACATAAATGAGGATCATAAGCAGCTCTGCCAGACTTGTGGTGTTTTTCTGTTTCCTGATAGTCAGATAGAACATCACTGACTAACTCCAGATGTGCTGTGGCAGTAGCACTGAGTGCTTGGGTGGTGTACAAATCCCATGTCATTGAGTAGTGGCAATAGCAGTGTAGTGATGTAAAAAGAAATTTGTGTGCTTCAAAATGATCCGTCCTGTGCTAAGATAATACATCATATGACCTGTTAATAGATTGATACAAAGCCTTTCAAGCAGTAACTCAAACTGAAAACCAATGGGCAAAGATTTTGGTATTTTTCTTCTGAGCTTTTCTTGACAGGTAACCCATCCTCAGCTGTGTGCATTGACAAAGGCAAATAGAGCGATGAGTCTTTACATATGTTAGGCCTTTAAAAATACATGTGTATGGATGTTCTGCAAGCATAGCTGCATGTTGAAAATAAAATGGCTTACAAGAGAGTTGGATGGCATTGGAGACTTAGAGGATCAAGTCTCTAGTCTTGCTGGGAAAGTAATCAATTCTGTACAGGTGAATTAGACCTGGTGATGATGCAGATATATTGAGCAGAGGACAAAATGGGAAAAACTTGTTTCTCAGGGGTGGACTGAAGCTCATGAAATCAGGGTTGAATAGTTTTCCATGCAGCAATAAACAAGACTGTCAAATTATCCTAATAGTGTGTTTCTCACCTTTTCTGAAGCAGCAGTATTTCAGAATGAAGCAAATTATATTTAATACATACTTTCAATGACTTTATGTGTAGCATGTGTCCCTTAATTTGTTATAGACGATACTAATCCAAAAATCACAGTTTTACAATATCTTTAATTCTCTTCATTTCATATGTTTTGCTGCAGTCACTACTTCACTGTCAGAAGCTGTATTATCTCATGTTCCTCTCAGTGTGTTGTATTTAATTTGGCCAATTTAAGATGCCAACTCTTCTGCCAGTTCTCTTTGTTTTTGCTACATCTGAAAATTTAATAATCCAGAGAGAGGATGTTGTTAATTAACATAGTCTTTTTCAAGGCAACCTATAGAATCTATACTTAAAGCAAGCCTACTGGTTGTAGATGTATTAATTAAGTTTTTTAAACCTAATTCTGGTAACTCTTGCTTCAATTATAACTCAGACTATTGGTTTTCTGCTAGAAAGATCTGTATAATAACTCAGCAAATCAGCAAATCAGATCAGTTGATTTATTTGAAACCAAGGGCAGGTATGTTAAAAAGATACTTCTAAAGGCAGAAAAAGAAAGGATGCCCAGTTATAAAGAGCTTGAACTTTTGGGGTTTAGTGTGTTCTTCCTTTCTTTTCTTTTTTTTTTTTTTAATGCTGTGTTTCTCAATGTCTTTGTTCTTGATCATCTATTTCTGCTGGTATGGATGCTCGTTTGCTTTCTTTCCTTGTGAAGTTTCTGATGTACTGAAGTTTTATTTAGCAGTCTGCTTTGATGCACTTCCTTCAACATTCTATTAGATACTGAAAACTTTCTGATCTTAAACAGCTTGTCTTGTCTATTTTCACTACAGAGTATGCCAAAACAATCCAGTGAAAGTATATTTACACTTATACTACCGTATTTATGAAGTCAGAGATGAGTGGGTTTTAAGTTTTATTTTTTCTTATTTTCGTAATTGAAAATGACTTGAATATTCTCAGTCACCAATATTCAGTTTACTCATCACTAAGTCATCATAATTTATCTCCTAAAGAATCAAAATACCAGCAGACCTCTACCTGGCAATAAGTATTATGAATGTAGAGCATTAGTGTAGCATAGCATAGTAAGTTGCAAGTCCAATTCTACTCTACTTTCCAGAGATGGGAATATGGTAAAGATAAAACAATTGAGTTGGAAAGAAGATGCTCAGGGGAGACCCAATCACTCTCTACAACTCCCTGTAAGGAGGCTGTGACCAGGTTGGTCTCTTCTCCCAGGCAACCAGCTGTAGGACAAGAGCACACAGACTTAAGCTGCACCATTGGAGGTTTAGGTTGAGCATCATTAAAGAAGTTCTTCACACAAAGAGTGGCATTAGAATGGGCTGCTCAGGGAGATGGTGGAGTCACTGTCCCTGGAGGTGTTTAAGGAAAGACTGGATGTGGCACTCAGTGCCATGGTCTATTTGAAAATATTGTGTAAGGTCATAGGTTGGACTCAATGATCTCAAAGGTCTTTTCCAGCCTAGCTGATTCTGTGACCAGTTCCCAATTTGTGAACAATTCAGAAAAACAATTTTCTGAGGTTTTAGTAATAAGTTTCTGACAGCTTTTTGATCTCCCTTTTTTTATTCATTTTCCTGAAAATATTATGTTATAAAAATAGTCTGATATTTGATGGCCTGGTTGGAGTGCAGGAGTGCATCACACAGATTTTTTGTCTGTGGCTGAATTTCAGGAGGTACAACTAAGTGGAACATGAACCTCATAATCCTGCCTCTACAGTTTGCATATTTCATCATCAAAGGGCAGATTGAATGTCAACAGGCAGTATGGAAGAAGGCATAATAAATGTGTTACAGCACTATTACTGATGACTCTGGAGATTTTGATGAGGAGGGTAGTAATTTCTCTCTCAATAATTCCTAAAATTATGGAATGAAGTTGTGTTCTCCTTAAGCAGAAGTGTAATAAAATATAGGCATTTTAAAATTTGTTTAGTTAAAAAACCTGACAAAAGCAACAACAATGAAAACCCCAACACCTTAGGAGTGTGAGATTTATGAATTTTCTAATGTTGTGTATTAGAAATATAGCATGGTAATGAAAGGAATTTATACAATATAAAGAAGCTGTAAACAAAGGTGGTGAATAGGCACTGAGTGTGTTGTTTCATTTGTTTTGTTTTCATGGTCCTTGAGAAAACTATTGAGACAGTTTGAGTCATCTAATCTTGCATTTTAATATTGTAATATAGTACAGTAGAAACAGGTAAGGCTTACCCTGGAAGGTAAAACCATAGAAGCTTAGGTTGATTAGGCTGGGAACAGATTAGCTGGCTCACACATTCATGAAATAAGTGGCATTTTCTGAAGAGATCTTTAAATGAAACAAGTATAAGGGAGTGTTGGTAGCAAAGCCAGGGGAAAGCTTGGCTGAGATGAAATCAAAGTGGACACATTGAAGCAAAAAAAATTATGTATGTGTGCATATTTCTTCATTTTGCTGCTGATTTCTAGATTTGGAAGCCTGTTTTCAGCTTGTGAATGAAGCTTCACTGTTCCTTTTTGCTAAATTTTGGTTTTGAGAAAATAGAAGGAAGGCAGAATGATATCCAGTTGGTGGACTACTTTATATGCATGGATTTATTGTTTCTTGATGTGATTGAATGCAGCAATACTGAGATACCAAAATAATGATGCTGTCTGGATCCAAACCCCACAGAGCTAAAAACAGGGAAGAAAACACAGAATGATGAGTTTTCAGTCAGACCAGAAAGCTGCCCCTTGTAAGCTTGAAACCGAGATGTTTTCCCACTGACCTTGTGCTAATAGATCTGTCATTACAATAGCTCAGCTCCAATTACAGGGCTTGTTGGAGGTATTATTGCTCTGTTTCTACTGTGTGTGTTATTATCTTATGTCAATTGTAGTGTAATCCCCACCCTCATGCACAGTCTAGTAAACCATGGTGATCTATGTGATGTGGGTTAATTGAGGGAAAGGAAGTCCTGTGAATCAGTGGTAACAGGCATTAGCAGATTATAATTTTTTATTGGCTCCTCATTATACAAGCTTTGAAATCTGGAGAAGAATTCCTTTCAGAGGTGGGGGGCTGGGAAGAAGGATCTGCATTTCATATCAGCTGCCATACCAAGGTACCCTCAGGCTACCTTATTTGCCCCTTTTTTTTCCTCACACATTTTTTCCCCCTTTTTTTTTTTTTTTTTTTTGGTTGAATATCGTGGATATCTCTTTGTCTTAAGAGCTGGTTAATTTATTTTTGTGTTGTAGCAGTGTTAATTTTTTGCCTTTTGGAATTGTTTGAATGCAATGTGTGTTAAAAAAAGGCAATGAGAGCTTGGTTTTATTTTGGGTAAGTGCTCTTGCTCTTGGGGGAGGCTAAAGAAAAGACATCCTGTAAAAGAATTACGATTCATCAGTTTTAGTGACTGACATGTATCTTAATAACCCTTTGCTCTAATTGGCATTTTAATTAAAGATGACATTTTAATTGGTTATTTTACAAATTTAGATCGGTTATTAACATCAGCTACTTCTTTCATTACAGATAATTTATCTTTGCCATCTCAATATCCATACTAGATATTTTAAAATAGTATTTTGCTGTTCTGACAAAAATGAAATCCTTTTTTCTTGCTCCTCCAATGCATTTCCTAGTGCTCGACCTGGAGCCTACAGTATTTGCCATTGAAAAAAGTGGAATAAATGTATCATAAATAATGCAGATGAACAAGAAAAAAATCTCAATAGTAAATAACTATAAATTACTTATTATTCTTAGTACATTAAGTCTTTAAAATGCAAGCCAACTGTGCATTATTACTTATAGCTTACCTGCCAGTTGTTGTTTGGCATTTTTCAGGCATTCAGAAATATAGTCTCATAATTGTTTCCTTCACTATTCTTATTCCATCCTGGTTTTGTGTGTGATCTTAATTTCATGTTTTGAATTTTACATGAAGGTCAGTAGGAAACATACTCTTAAATCTGAGATATAGTAATAGGATATCCTTCTAGAAAGTAGGAGAGTGCAAAATATTTCATAGGGAACAAAAAACACCCATAAGTACTGCACAGAAACTTCAAGAAACACCCAGATAACAAATTAAAGCCAGGATGGGGCAAAGGTATATGCTTAATAGGGTTTAATAATATTGAGATTTTAATTTCTCTTTGAAAAAAGATCCTTGGGTTGATTAGGAAAGCTAGAAGCTTCAAAGAAGCCCACAGGAGCTCAGCTGGGGCCTTGAACAGGCTTTGAAAATTCAAGCTTGAGACAATTTACCCTCAGCAGCTTTAGGTTCTCCATTATTATATTTTGCTTTTTAAGTAGCTGTCATGTTGTTGTCACCACATTGTGCCACGGAGGATAGAAGTGTGGATGAAATGATTGTCTAGTCTTTAAATATGCCTTTTGAGAGCTAATTAATATGAAGCACTTGAAAATTGTCTGGCAAAAGGGCACGATAAAAATGGAATATATGAGTAAAAGTTTTTTATCATGAAAACAGCAGACTATTTTTAAATACTTGTGCAAGAGAGCTAAGGGCTCCTCTGAGGTATCAGATTGACAGTGTTGCCTGATCCTGTACCCAGAGAACATATGCACCCTGGGCAGCAGTAGGGCAATATATCCTGCCTGTGTGTCTGCCCTGTCATAGATGGACTGGCTCCAGCTTCCAGCCTGCCTCCTGGCTCTTCAAAAACTGACATTTAATACCTGCTTTTGTGATCATAGCTTTTTTTTTTTACTATGGGCAGTTGCCTGCTGTGAACAGGATGGAGCCTATCTTCTTCTCCATTTCATTTTTCATTCTGTGCTAATGAAAGACATGGTGTTAAATGGTTTATCTAGCACAACAACAATTTTTATATAAAGGAAAGAGAGCTCGCTAAACAAGGTGATGAAATGTGAATCTTATGGTCATTGTCATTAATTCTTTCACCATTTCATGTGGAGATAGGAAATTGTGTTCTTGTAAGTGCAAATGGCTGCTAAGATGCTTCTTAGCCTGATTGTAGGAGCTGGACCATAAAACATCAGCATTGTTTTGATTATGTTTTATTTTTGAAACTATTATGCAGAGAAATGTTACTATAAGTACTTAATGAAACCAATTTCAGGTCGTAAATAATAATAATATGGGTCTCTGCATTTTGACTGTGTTATGCTGCTGACATCTGTTGTAAACTGCACAGATAACCTGTCTTTGTTACCAGCGCAATCTCTGTGAATCAATCATGAAAATTGGCTGTGTTTATTTGTTTCAACTCTTTTTATTAAGGGGTAAGAATAAAAAAAGGGTAAGGGTGGGGAGGATGCATGACATTGTTCCTTTGCTCCTACAATTTACTAGCAAGGTAAACAAGTATGTCCATAATACGGAAATTGTACAAGCTTAATCAGATTTTTTAAATTGCTTTAAACATGACTTTTAAAAAAAAAATTTGTGAAGAACAAATTGCTTTTATGGCTCATCAGAAGAGACCCTGATATTGCTCTCAGTGATGTTTTCTGTATGTATTAATTCAGATATATTTAAAGCAGAATGTAATTGTTCCAGTTGAAGTTATTGATGCTTAGTTTGCGTGTCCATCACTGCAATAGAGTGCTAATAAAACTTGTTGATCTCAGAGCAATAAGTTCCTCTAGACTGTTAATACTAGAGTATAATTTGAACTTACTGAGAAATTATGCATAGAAATATCTAGCTAAGAAAGCTAGCTGAGGCTTTTTTTGTTATTATTTATTTACAGTATAGCTGAGTATATGTTTTATTGCTTACAAATCTTTCTTGCTCATCCCTATCTCAAACTCTTATGGAGCACACAGCTTTTTGCTTGCTTCTGTTACATTGAATGGCCAGATCATGAATTTTCATGATGACTCTTGTGCAAAAGACTGTGTTCTGCTTCCTATTATCTAGGAATGTTGTGTGCATAAATGCTTAGTTGCTGAGTTAGACTGCTTTCCTTTCTGCTGTTGTTTTGGAGAAAACTTAGTCAAATGCTTATGTAACCCCAAATGTTTCACAGCTTTCGCTTTTATTTCTGTACTCAAGGGTTCTGAATTAGAAATCCACTTTCTATCAGAGGAGGTCTGTGCAGAATAGTCTTGCAGCCAATCGATACGGCTCCTAAATGTGGCAGGATAAAGCTGTGTGCTCCCTTCCACTCTAGGGGACTGCCTTTACTACCTGTGCAGCTCCCCACTGCCTGCCAAGACCAGACATGGTTTGTTGACATAGTGGTATGGGGAACTAGGCAGTGGGCTGTAATGGCTAACAGGCTCAAACTGAGGTGTTCTCGATTTGTAGTAATGAGAAATGCAAAGTCTCTTTGTCTGAACTGCAGTATCTGAGCTAGCTTGGTAGGCTGCATGGTAATGCTAGTCTCTGATGGCAGCAGGCATCTAACATGCTGAGGATTTAACACTCTCAGGCAAGTGCTTTCCTCTGTGTATCGGGTTCTGGTAAGGATGAGCTGTCACCACTAGATGTGTGTGGAGAACAGAGGTCTCCTGAGATAAGGCTTCATTATACTTCCTGAAGAACCATTAAATTTCTGTCACTGCAATATGATTCTCTCCTTGGGAAAAGACATTGTTTTCTGAACCTTTTCTTCTGTCCTAGCCTCTACTTGTATGATTCTATTTTTTTTCTTTTTTAATCTACAATCAGCAAGAATGTAGAAATATATAAGTAGTAATAATCCAGTGTTTTCACAGAATCACTACTTTGGAAGAGACCTTGAAGGTCATTGAGTCCAACCCATGCCCTAACACCTCAACTAAACCATGGCACCAAGTGCCACACCAGGCTTCTTTTAAACACATCCAGGGATGGTGACTCCACCACCTCTCTGGGCAGACCATTCCAGTACTTTATCACTCTTTCTGTAAAAAACTTTTCCTAATACCCATCCTATATTTCCCTTGGCACGATTTAAGACTGTGTGCTCTGGTTCTGTCAGTTGCTGCCTGGAGAAAGAGACCAACACCACCTGATTACAACCACCTTTCAGGAAGTTGTAGAGAATGATAATGTCACCCCTGAGTCTCCTTTTCTCCAGGCTAAACACCCCCAGCTCCCTCAGCCATTCCTCACAGGGTTTGTGTTCCCAACCCCTCACCAGCCTCGTTGCCTCCTCTGGACGCGCTCAAGTGTCTCAATGTCCTTCCTAAACTGTGGGCCCAGAACGACACAGCACTCAGGGTGTGCCCTCACCAGTGCCGAGTACAGGGGGAGAATGACCTCCTGCTCCTGCTGGCCACACTATTCCTGATACAGGCCAGGATGCCATTGGCCTTCCTGGCCCCCAGGGCACACTGCTGGCTCATGTTCAGCTGGCTGCCAGTCAGTCCCCCCAGGTCCCTTTCTGCCTGGGCACTGTCCGGCCACACCGTCCCCAGCCTATAATGCTGCAGGGGGTTACTGTGGCCAAAATGCAGGACTCGGCCCTTGGACTCATTAAACTTCCTCTTACTGCCCATTGCCCATCTATCTTACCATTCCAGGTCTCTCTGCAGAGCCCTTCTCCCTTCCAATAGATCAACACATGCTCCTAACTTCGTGTCGTCTGTAAATTTACTAAGGAAAATCCCCTCAATCCCCTCATCCATGTCATCAATAAGATCATTGAACAGAACTGGCCCCAGCACAGACCCCTGGGGGACACCACTGGTGACTGGCCCCAGCTGGATGCAGCACCATTCACTGCCACTCTCTGGGCTCGGCCCTCCAGCCAGTTCTTAACCCAGCAAAGAGTTCTCCTGTCCAAGCTTTTCCAGGAATATGCTGTGGGAAACAGTGTCAAAGGCCTTGCTGAAGTCCAGGTCCACAACATTCACAGTCTTTCCTGCATCCACCAGGCGGGTCACCTGGTCCTGAAAGGAGATCAGGTTGGTCAAACATGACCTACCCCTCCTAAACCCATGCTGGCTGGGTCTGATACCCTGGCTATCCTGCAAGAGCTGCATGGTGACACTTAATATAAACTGCTCTATAACCTTACTGGGTACTGAGGTCAGGATAACCAGCCTATAATTACCAGGATCCTCCTTCCCACCCTTTTTGTGAATGGGCATCACATTGGCCAACTTCCAGTCATCTGTAATCCAGTCATCAGTGGGCCAGGACTGCTGGTAAATATGGAGAGTGGCTTCACAAGCTCATCTGCCAGCTCCCTCATCACCCTGGGGTGGATCCAATCAGGTCTCATAGATCTGTGAACATCCAAAACATTTTCATGCAGAATCTCACAGTGATATGATGAAAAATCATGCATCACCTGGACAACGTTCATATCACATTTCTTTGTATAAATTTGTGGGATTTGGGAAGCAGTGTTCTATTTTTAAAAACAAGTCAATATTGTACCAGTATTTCAACGTGGTTGCTAGTGTTACCCAGTAATAAATGTAACAATCTTTATTTTGGTTCAGGCTGTTTAGGCAGGTTCATCTAAACTACTAAAAAAAAAGTTTGATTTAGTTATGGGAAAGTAATTGAGGTACATTATAAGATGTACCAAGATTTTGTATCTATCTAAAATTTGTGTGCATGCTATTTAATAGCAGTCACTGAATTTGTGTGCAAATTTACATTGAATGTGTAAAAAAAAGTGTGGAGTATTTTTCTGTATAAAAATAATATTCTGTGTATGTTGGATATATTTTCAGATGCAGTAATATGTTCAGGATTACCCTTTTACTCTGAAATGTTATTAGCTGTCAAAAATTAATAGGACAGGGACATCTTTTTAGGGTGAAACCTTTTAATATTTGTACACAAATATATAATGCAATTAATTACAGAAAGTTCTTCATGTAGATACTATTTTTGTGGTAGAGTACATAATACATTTTACAGAACTGTTTCAGTCATCTTTTTGCCAGTCTGTGCATCTGGTGAACAAAATAATTAAATTTGAGTTTTTAATTTCAGAAACCAGATTTTCTTAAAAACCCAGCTGCTAAATTTCTCTGAGTTTCTTCCATACCTGATTTCTGATTATGTAAGGCTAATGGTAAATTTGGATTATTATATATATGAGATGCAGATATTATCCAGGTAAATACTGTTCACAACTCCATGTGTATTTTATCACATGAAGCAATTGTGCTTATTGCAGATGATCTCTGACCTTTGCATTTCTTTGTCTTGAATGATGCATATTCTGTGTGTTGATTACCAAGAGTGTCTGGGAGACTGACAATATTTAGATGTAAAAACAACAGTGCAAGCAGTGCACATTTGTGGTCTATTCAGCAGCGTGTTTGTGACATGAATCACATTTTAATAATTGGAAGGGCAAATTGCAAGACAGCTGTCTCAGCAGAGAAAATAAGAATTGTTTGCATTGATAATTAGCATTTATTTTTTCTTCAATTATTGCCCATTTCAAATGGAGTTAATTTTTTGGCACTTTTTGAAGGGCTGGAACATGTGTTTGTTTAAAAAGAGGAATAGGTCTTCTGGTAGCTCACCTCAGCTGAGTTGTAGATCAGTGTTACCATCCATTTAAACTATTAAACTGTTCTTATCTCAACATAAAAATTTTACTTAGATTTTCCACCCCATTCCATCAGGGTGGGAAGGAAGGAGAAAGAGACGTTGAGCAAACAGCTGTACCATGCTCAGTTTTCAGTTGGTCTTAAAATCACAACATAGATCCTGTCATTATCTTGGATGAAGGAGGGTTAACAACCAGAAATTCACTGTTACAGTTTAGCTTTTAGGATCTGAAGAAAGTTTGCTGTACTGTATGATATTAAAAATTGCTTAGATATGAGAAGCAAAATCAGAAGTGCAACAGACAATGTACTTTATGCAGTAAATAGTAGAAGATATTACAAATGGTATTACAAAACATGTTGCAAAGTGAGCCTTTGATTTAAATGTCTCTAATCTCACTGTGTGACAAAGAATCACAGAATCTCTAAATATAAGCACAGGATATGGGTGAGGAGGGAACTTGTAGCTAGGTCAGGGATCCATGTTACTCAGATCTAAGGGGTGGTATTTACACAGGTAGAAGTCATAAGATTGTCCCAGTTATTGTTATTTTTTCAGGGCAAGTAACTTGTATGATGCAATAAGGAGATCATCAGTTTTATATTACAGAAATAGGGCAAGCTATGTCTGCTAAGAAAAGACTGTGTCAAAAAAATGTTCTGCATATTAAGAGGCAAAAAATTCTCAGAGCTGTTTCAAAGGTTTGAAAGAAAATAGCAAAAGGCCTACTTTCAAGTGTCCTACTTTTGGCGAGGACACAGTTAATTTTTTGTAGTAGCTGAGAAGCTATGACTAGGAGGTTTTTTTGTATTATTTCACAGTCATTGCCTGGGGCTGGGAAAATGGTCTCTCTTTTACTTTTGAGAAGGATGTTCCTTCCAGTGGGAGAAAATGGGGTGGGGAAGAGCTGATTGGTATTTGATTACTGTCTGCTATTGCAGGCTTTCTTCGGAAATCCTTTCTTTGTCTTACACCTTTTCCTATTAATATTGTTGCTGTTACTGTTAATTTTCTTATCTCATTGCTCTTTCTAGTAAATGGTTCTTATCTCAACCCATGATCTACGCCTTTTGTGCACCCCCTGCCAGGGGGAGAAGGAAGCAAGTGTGGAGTGGTTTCAGCAGGACTAACTTGGAGAGTATCATTCCTAAACCATAAGAACAAGGTTTATTGTTGACTTGAGTAGCTGTAGAGTGTACTTTAATAATAAAAAAATGAAAAACAGGAAAAACTTTCAAGTACTTGAGGTGTATTTGTGCCTTTTGTACTTAAAAGGAATCAGTAAGTTTTTGTGAGACTATTGAAAAACTATCTGCCAAGTCAACATTAAACTTTTAAGAAAAAAAAGGCATAGGTCTCAGTGAAGCAATTGTTGTAGGCAACTTTGTGTGAAAGGAGCAGATTCATTTCCCCTAGAGTAGCTCAGTTATTGTGGCAGCCAGCATTTACACCTGTGACAAACCAGAAAAATCTGTTGTTCCTGCACATCCACTCTGAGGAGATAGCTGGTAGATTACTTGTATGGGATTATTCCAGTAGGACTTGATTAGATGTGTTGGCGTGTTTAGACTTAGTTTGTTTTTTGGATTTTGGTTTTGTTGTTTTTGTTTTGTTGTTTTTTTGGTTTTTTTAATGACTTCCTAACACTTGTTTGCATGTATGAGCCTCATGTATTCCATCCCTTAAGATGTGTGCTTTGAAGGAAAAGATTCCTCTCACCTGATTTCATATGTACAGCAAAAGTCTGTGCATTCCAAAGCCACTTAGGTCATTATTCCTCTAGGTCATGATTCATCTCAGCTAGTTTGGATGATAAGAATGCTATTCTAAAAATGCCTATTTATTGTCAAACTACAGAGAGACCACCAAGCCATGATTTTAGACTTATGCAACAATGTTTTGATTCAGATGAATCCCACTCAAGATTGTCCCACAGACACTGTGTAATCACTAGGTGTACCTAGTGATGCAGATCTCTTTACAAGTGGAGTGTGACATTCTTTGAGTGTGTTATTGCCTTGAGACATAATTTAAGCATTCATGAGTGAACATCTACTCTAGGAAGACACGAAGACTTTATACTTCCCATAGTAATTATTTCCTTCGTGTTACCTCAAACCCTTTTTAGTTCTACGTTTTCAGTAAAGCTTAGGACTGTCTAGGCATTCCTGTATTTCCAGTCCATGTTATTGTTAGTTAAAATCTTTTAACGTAACCTGTGAATAGACTTCCATCTTTTAGATTCTTGGGAACAACTGATAAAGTGCTGTGGCATCTTAAAATGCAGTTGTATATGTGGTACTCTCAAGGTCTGTTCGAGTTTCACTTGAATGGACTGAGACCTAAGATAAGTCAAAAATCAAAGTTTGCTTAGATACTGGTTTTAATAGAGGAAGATTTATAATGTGTTCCAAATTGTGAGGTTACAATCAGTATATAAAAATATATGGTGTGAGCAATAATCTGTGTTGGTAAATATTGATACAAATTGCTTGAAAAATGTGAAATTCAGTTTAAATTTTAAGTCAATATACCCATCTTTTGAGAAACTTCTTAGAGGATTCTTTTCTGTTGGGCTCTTTAACATTCTCAGTGTGAGCTGTGTCACTTGGGAATTTAGAGTAATAGCAGAATAAAGCATTAGAAAATACAATGTAGTAATGTATTCTGCACTGGCAGACCAGGAAGCAATTTACCCAGAAGGTCTTTCCCAGCCCAAATTTAAACTAGTTTGTGATGCAGTGATTGTGAGGACAAACTTCTACCATCAAAGGTCATCTTTTTACTTCAGGATTAAGACAGCACCGCCTATTGATGCTTTTTGTCTTCAAATATTTGAAATATTTTTTTGTCACTTGGGTCTTTCTATAAAAAATATTTATAGTCCTTTTTCATCCCCTTTCACCCCCTTTTTTTACCTCCTTCCCCTACCCCAAATCGGCAGTCTCATTTAGTCAGCTATCTCTCTGCTCTGCATTCTCTAGGAGTTGTTGTTTCAGCCACATATTTGCTTGAGTCAATTGATTTAATTGCAGGAGACTGGTCTGGACGTGGATTGAATACTGAGGTAACAGAGCACTGTTTGCAATGTTTGATCAGCACCTATATGTAGTTTCTTGTGATGAGCATGGGATTCACCTGGAGAGGCTGCCACTAAAACAAATACTGAAAGAATTAATTGGCCACTTTTGAAGCAGCTGTGAAATTGTCTATGAGCATAGGTAAGATTTTTTGCTTTATGACTTGTACCAGGCATTGAGTTAGAAATGTTCTGAAAATGCAGCTGAATCTTTTATCCAATTGAGCTATTTAGCAAACCTTGACAGATCAAGAGAGGCTGTGACATTCTTAAGTTTCAAGAACTTAGATGTATCTAGTTGGGGAGTGTAAGTTCTTATTTCCAGTAAAGTAGGAGAGGTGGATTTAAGTGCTTCAGGTAAGAGTAACTGGCAGCCCTTCAGTATGCTGTTTTTGTGTTTGAATATGTAAATTACTCAAAATAGCAACATAAGTGAAACTTTACATGTGCTCCTGTTGGTCATATTCACAGCCTGTGAACCAGAGAGAAAACACCTCCCCTTGGGCTGCATTCCATTCAGGGATGGTAGCAAAGTTTTAATAGACATGGGGTATTGCAATATACCAGATATATTAGTCTCCTAGGGCTACCATATATCAACATATTTCCCTAAGCCCAGGGGGCTTTTTTTCCCTGGAAGTTTTGTAAAGTGCACCAAAAATAGTGTTTAGCAATTTTTCTGGGTTTTTTTATGTCTTGGCAGTCTGATTAGAGCAATAGCTGTAAATAATTAAAACTCCCAGAAGATAGGCCACTGCTCAGACACAGGTCAGCTGCATCTTTTTCCAGCATGCCAGTCAAAACTTAAAAGCAAGAGAAATGAAGGCTTAATAGCTCCCTAGGAAACAAAATTTCAAAGGTATGTGAGCTCTGCTATTTTTGATTAGCCTTTCTCTTTCTCATGAGCCTCATAAATAGTTTTCTTGCATAAAGAGACTGCTTTGGTTAATGGGTCAGAGCAGTTTAAGATCCTTATATGTGTACTTACATTGTTTGATTGAATTGTATCTTCTTGCTTACTCTTTCTATTGTATACGTAGAATGTGAGAATATGCTTTCTATATTCCCCTTCATTTCCACCTCAATGTTGTCTTTCTCTCTCATATCCCATCCAGGTTTTTGGTAGGCTTTGGAGAATATTTGCCTATCTTCTTTTTTAATGTATCTCTTTTGTTATACATGCAGAGTTATAAAAAATAACACAGCTATTGCAGAGTATTTAGCATGTAAATAAATAAGGAATATTCATTTTTCCTATTGTTTTCCAAACATTAGAAATGTAAAAGCTACACCATACTGTTTTCATCTATTTCAGTAGTACAGAGGAACATTCAAAACAAGTTTGGACAGAAATGGAGAAATATTCCACTGAAACTAGAGTTGGAATTGATATAAGATGGAATTTGTCCTTTGCAGCATGTCTGCAGAAGTGCTGTAAGGCACAGTGAAATGTAGACATTTCATGAATCTCTTAAGAGACTGCATATGTAGCAGGGCAGTGCTGGGTAAGGTAACCAAATATCATTTAGGTCTGATGCTCAGATCTTGGCACAGAGTACTGTGCGTGCAACAAAACTGCCATCCTTCATGACAAATCTTTAGGAGACATCATAGTAAAAGGCTAGACTGGACTATCTCTTAAAAATAGATTTTGTATTCCCTTTCTTATGCTTCTTTATCTCTGATACTCAGTGGCAAAAGAATTGGATGATGGAATAGAGAAGGCATTCCTGTCTGCTTCTGGTTCCAAACCTGAAATAAAATTGTCATGTAATAGCAGCTCTAAACTCTGTATAGAGAATTCAGCCTGTTTGATGGAGGTTGCTATGTAAGATAAAAAGGATTTGAGAAAACCAAGTTTTGAGTTGCTGTACCATTTATAACAATGGTTTCTGAGAATAGAACAGTCTCGTATAAATATGTATGTGTGTATTTATATATATAATGTGATTTTTAAATTTATCTTTTCTAATTAGGTACGTGCACCAGTGTTAATTTGTGCATTCAGTTTGATGATTTTGAATCAATTGGCATCCTGCTTAGCAGAAAAGCATTGCAAGGATGTAAATATTAGATCACCCTTTATCTTTTTCTTTAATCCATACAAATCTGAAAATAAATGTTTTAATATTCATTGACTAGAGCCAGGAACAATGCAAACAATTGTAATTCTATCCTCACTGATAATGTGGTGGCTCCACATACCATTCTGTGCTGAAGAGGGGTTTTGCCATATAAAGAAATGCAGAGGATAATGTGGCATCACTTACAGAAATAATACAAAATGTTTCAGCCCTACATGCACTTAATAAAAGAAATATAATCTCTGGATTTATCCTTATGTGGTCACTTTTTATCTAAGTAAAAAACATTACATTGGTTAGAAAGAGCTGTAAACACTGCAGCTTTTTGTATTGCTGTGAATTAGGCGTGTGTCTGGAGCAGAATTAATTTTGTATCAAAATAAATAATTCTGTAGGCAAGCCTTAGTGCTTAGAGATATGTTTTTGGCTCACCAGCTGCCTTCCCAGGCTGCTTTTATCTGGTGCAGACAAGCCTTTCTATGGCACTTCTATCATATGTGTGTGCAGAGAACAGATACTGGCTTCTTATTCTGAATGCTGGCTAAAAGCAGTGTTCCCTGGAATTGCTCTCAAATCCTCCAAGAGTCAACATCATCTTCTTTTTCTGATAACTCTTTGTGTGCCTGATCATAATGTTTGAAGTTAGACCCATACAGAGAGCCTTAATGCTTTCTCCCTGTGGGAAAAGTCTACAAAGAAAGATAAGAAGCTTTCATGGTTAGAGGTTTTTTAAGGCCATTGTGAAACTATTGCTTTGGGTAAGTTATTAGAGCCATACTCGGGTGCCACATCACCTAGAAGATTCATAGGATCATATGAAGTATGGAAGTTATACCTCCAATATTCCTGACCTGCCTATCTTCAATGTGAAGCTGAATCATTTTGCAGAATGTTAGTGGTGAGCCTTATCAACATCAAGGACAGTGGAACAAAGCATGCCTGGCACAAGATGTGCCCCATTGCCAATCTCAAGGGAGTCATAGTGTCTTGATACTCTCCCACCATTTCTCTCAGCCATGCTGCCATCCCTGGGAGCAGAAGAAAGGCTGGTTGTATCTGGGATTTACTTTAGCTGTACACTGAGATTTACAGATGGCACTTGCTTTTGGTCCTGGCATACACACTGTCATGTTTGAAATAGGTAAATGGGTATTGTCTCCAGTTTGTTCTCCCTCCCAGCCCCAAGATTCCACATCTGTTATAGCTGCACATAAACTAGAAGTTCCATTTTAATGATGAGGTATTAGTGCTGAAAATTGCTGTTGTGTCCTAAAATTTGCATGGAATTTCCTATGAGCATACCCAGAAAATAATTTCTCTATCTAGATTTACAGAAATTCTTTAATAAAAACATAACTCTTATTAAGCATAAACCATTATAAGTGCAGCTGATAATACTCAGGATGCAATTCAGTAGACATACCCTGTACACAAAGAAGAAAATTCAAAAAGTGCAAATTACAGTAATAGTTTTATACCTGGACCTGTCTCAAAATTGCTTTAATGGTATGGCAAAAATTGAGAATGTCCATGTGGGCACAAGAAGACTTTGGAAGAGAAAGTAATCTGTCTCTAACATAGCCCTCGTCCCCACCCTTGCCAGTGATAACAACCACAGAGCAGTGTTTTGGTGTGAAGCCTCCCAGGTAGCCATCAGAATGCAGCTTGTGTGGTCGTGGAATTTCAATCTGAAGGCCAATGATAATGGGAAGAAACCTAGGAAAAAACCTCATTATCTAAAGTTTTCTTACAGCAACTCTTTCTTTGTAGATTTTGTAGAGCCATTAGAATTGACTAAAACAGTGGTTGCTTACAGCTCACCATCCCTGAACGTTCTCCTCAGCCAGGCTGATTTGCAACATCCAGACTCTGTAAAGATATTTGTGTTAACTTCCATGAAATATTTAGTGAATATGCCATTTACAGGAAAATATTATTATTATTATTACTACTATTAGTACATGGAAGAGGCTGCAGGGAGCTTGAGGATTCTGCTTGCTTTCTGAAAATCCTGCCAGTGTAAACTTTTCGAGAGCTATCCGTGTTGACAATAAGGGCAGTATAGAAAGGATAATTCTGGTTAATTCCCAGAATATATTCTGGGGTTGTTCCCCACTAGTCTGTCAGTAACCTTTAACTCACAGAGAAGTAGAAGATATTTCAGACACATTTCACCTGACTTAAGGCCACTTGAATTTAGGCAAGTATTTGAGATACTTAAACCAGAAGCTTCATCACCCTGAATGCTTTCCATAGTTTCTCTAGAGGAGGAAGTCACTAACCTCCACCCCCCCAACCCAATCATGAATATTTCCATGTAGTATTTTCCTCATTGTGTTATTTAGCAAGAAAGTCTAAGGATGTTCTTGGCTTGAATAGCTTGCTCCACTTCCTTTTGGCCTGTGTTTACTGTGTTAAGTGCATCTGGAAGACTATATTACTATAAGTATCTCAAAATTATTAAAAATTGTTATTGAATTGCTTTTTTGTGTCTGTTAAGACAATGAAATTGTAAAAAAGCTCTAACTCACCTTGACTTTTATATTTGTAGGTGACCTACTAACAATCTATTATTTAGTCTGTGATCATCGTGCTATCTAGGACTCTGGATACTTTATTCTGCGATTGTGTGTATGTTAAATATCAGTGTAAAATAGTGAATAATAAATTTGGTTCCACTGTAAAAAAAAAAAAAAAAAAAAAAAGCCAGCGAAGAGCATTTAATTACAGCTGCTTTTGTTGAAAAGGCTGAAGACCACAGAACAATGTGCTGAATGGAATGAGCAAGAATTGCCACCCTGTGCTTTGCATGTTAAAAGTAATGAGGGCAGTCCAAACAAAATTATTTGCATTCTGTCCAACTTTGGCTTGAAAACACCATGCAGTTCCACAGAATAGCTTAATTACCTAGCATAGCATAATTGCCAGGCATGGGAAGTAATATAATTCACATGTCTGACCATGAAATGAACCAGAGAAACTGCTGGGTTTTAACAGCTTGGTTTTGACTTACCTTGGCTTTACAACTGTTATAAGCATGAATCCAGATGTTGATCCCTGCAGCGGTATCTTATGTTTCATCTTCCTGCATCCTGGCATTATGGTTTTGTGCATTCTGTGGATCTGTGAAACTGTCAAATGGGGGAAATCACAGGTGGGGGTGGGAACAGGCTGCACCTGAGAGTGATATCTGTCTCTGTCCTGCTGTGCTTCAGATTCTGTGAAAATGGGGTGAGAAAAGCTATGTGTGCTTGGGAAGGTTATAGTATACTATTGAATCTGATCTGCTTCTTAATGCAATAAAATCATAAATTTATGGAAGATTTTAACAGCATAATTTTAATGACTACTTCCTATTTTATGGGCAGTTAACGCCTTAGTCTTGTTTTTATTTCAGTCACTTTCCCCAGGATGCTCTAAATAATGAATAGAAAAATGGTCTCTAAGCATTTGAGTTTCCTTTGCTGAGTGTGTTTGTAATACACTGCTTATCTGCAGAAGGAGGTGATTCTCAAAAGTTAGAATAGCAAGGAAATTCATTTGATTCTAAGGTAAGATGTATCAGGGTAAAGTGATGTTTGGGTAACAAGCTGTCTGGGTATGTGTTCTCTCATATAGTAGCTTAGTGTATGATTGTTTATATTGCTGTGATTTCCCAAGGCAAATGCATCTTCTGTTTGTTTCTAGTTATTTTTGTAAAGGACTTGTTCTTGTTGCTTGATTAGTCCCTTATTGCTATCATGTTCAATTGTATGTGAGGATAAATATGGATAAGAATAGGTGCCTCACACTGTGGTGTTAAGAGTAACTACAATTTTGTTTCTTGTTGGAACACTCTTTAGTCTGGGGAAGAATTTGTATCTCACAGGGTACTATGCTATCAGTGCTTCTTTGTATCAATATTGATCTCTTGATTTTGTCTCATTGTTTGGTATATCTTATCTTTGTGCCTTTCTCCTATGTGTAACTGGATCATAATAAGAAAGCTTAAAGATGGGAATTATCATTCTAAGGAGGATTTTTTGGGTCCATTTTTAATTCAGTGTTTTCAGTATTTTAGTCAAATAGTCTTTGCTTTTCTCTTTCCTTTAACTTTTTGTTTACATTGGTAGCTGGAATTCACTGTTTTACTGTTCTGAGTGAATACTCTGTGTGCTCACAGGGATGTAGAGGGGAACGAATGGGATCATATATTACTTCATCCTGCCAAGTACTAAATGAAACTCCAGTACCACTTAACAAAAGCAAACAAAACTGAAAAACCAAACCAAAACTAACCAACCAAAAAAAAAGCCCACCCCAAACCAAAACCACCATGACAAAAACCACACAAAATCCACACACACTAATGAAGACTGATAATCAGAGCGTCAGAAAATTGTAAATCAGTCTTGATGATTTTTTTTTTTTATCTCAACAGGTTCACAGTCAGGATGTAACCTCCTGTAAAATGGAAACCTGTGAAGAACGATACAGATAGCAGTTGGAGTTAAAAGTGATAGATGAATATTTCTCTTCTTAAGCATCAGCTTTTAAAAACGCTATGGTGATTTGGAAAGTCTCAAGAGTGAACTGCAAAGTTTTCCTCAGCTCAATCGATGCATTTCTTAGTCATTTCTCCAAGTCATTGATGTTCAGAGATGGTGTGTGATGGAAAAAAGCACCATGTTTCTGTGTTTGTAGCCCCTGTTTCTTGGATTAGTTTGCTGCATTGCTGAACCGATTTCATTTTGAAGGGCAAGGAGTGAATGTGATGGATTTATCTTCAGAGATGAACAAACATGGAAGGAATCCAGTAAGTCATAAACTAGAAGATCAAAAGAAGGTATGATTGTTTTTAATTACTTAATTATATTTGAATGACTTGCAGACTCTTTGATTTTCAGTAAGCTAGAAATGAATGTGTTTCAAGGATAAAGTAGCCTGCTATGCTCACACGATATTGCAATACAGAGAACTCCCTGAATTTGTCTAGCAGACTGTCTGTCAAAACATGGACTTGCTGACCTGAAGCAAAAATCTGACATCAGCCTGAGACAGGGTGAGACCTTTGTTTTTGACTGTGGATGTGTGGGTAGACTCTTCTCATTCTGTCCTACACATAGTTCTGGATAATGTATTGTTCAATTTTTATCCTTCAGTATCTAAGGCAGTTTAAGCATATAAATTCATGCTTCCATGGTATGGGAAGTTCTTTCAGCAATCCCACTTCTGCAACAGACTGTCCTAAAAGTCTCACCTTCCAAGTCCATGGCCTTTACTTACTCATACTATGGTCTAGAAATATCTCTAATGCTTATTTCATAAACCTCAATTTGATGTCTTAAGCTTTTTGGGGATAATATAAGGACCCATGCTTTATTGGTCTCTGGTATTACATTAATGGTTTTTTCCTGAAAAGAACTTTTTGCTTGCTTTGTTTTGTGGGTTTTTCTCAATCTCTAGTTTATTAAAAGTTCAAAATGCTCTAATTTTCTTTTTGCTAATTTTCTTTTGGGTTCTAAGGTAAGGCCTACACTGATTGGCAGCCAGCAGAGAGAATATGTTCTGATGTACCATCTGAGGCTGGGGTGTGCTTCATACAATGCCTTGAACTGGCCTCTTTGAGTTATTGCATAGGTTCAGTGGGACTGTCCAAATAATGTATTGAAGTGCAGGTTACGTGCTTCATTATTACACAGACTTAAAAATATATTCTTCTGGCTTGGTTTTTTTGGTTTTTTTTTTTTTTTTTTGGTATGAATGTTTCTGTCTAATGTTTTAAATATTTTTGATCTTATTTGGGAAAAAAGTAGAAATTGGTGTAGTTTATGGACAACATAAAACAATTGTAAGACCTATAAAATCAAATACTTGGTTTTAGTGTCTCTGAGATTTGTATGTGTTAATCTAAGTCAGTCATAGCCAATAACCCTCTAAAGTGCAGAGAACTGTAGGAAATATCCTATGATAACACATATGATGAAATTATTACAGAAAATATATTCAGCCTTTAAGCATTTTGTGTGTAATGGAGGAGAGAGGTATATGATAAATGATAATTAGTTTAAAACATGGAACTTTCTCCACTTCATAATTCCCTCCCTTCCATGGCACAAAAGAAAAGCTGAGAAATGTTAGCATTAATCTCACCATCTGGTAAACTGTTTTCTGAACCATTGTTGTGTGAGCTGGAACCCAGAGTCCCCTTTTCTTCCAACCCCCCTCTTATTTCAAAAGAATTTTTTTCCCTTCATGCCTAATACCTGCAGATTCACTCTTAGACACGAGCTCTTTGGATTGCATAGGAGGGGAAGGTTTGTTTCAAAGAAGATCTGTTGTACCTCAAGGTCAAATCTTTTCTTTGAGCCACTCCATAGATGTTTTATCCATCTGTAGAACTATGCAATGACCACCAAAGCTCTGCAGTTGATAACAGGCTCTGCTTTTGTGCTGTGGTTGATGCCGAAGAAGTAAATGTGATGATAATAAACAGAAGTCTTGTTAATTTTAGTTTCATTCGGGGATCTTTGCTAGCAATTGAATATCATTGGTATGCTAATATCATTATAGAAGACTAATATTTTAAAAAAAGAAGGGCTTATAGGTGGTGGTAAAACATAAGAAGTAGTAGTAATTTGGCTATCTCTTGTTGCTGCATTGTGTCTAAATCAAATTTTTACATAATTTTACATGTTGCACTTTAGGAAATTTTGGCTGACTTACTGGCTGACATGGGTGCCTTAGTTGCATACTACCTGAATCACACTAGGCAAGAGTCAAACTCAATTTCTTGGATACCTTATGTCCTTTCAATAAATAAAAAATATTGTAATCTGAAAAGACTCAACTGTTGTGTTGCTGCAGAATATATTGTTACTGTTTTCTGCATGAGCAATTTAGGATAAAAGTCAAATTGAGACAAAAGCTTCATATAAGATTTCTCAGGTAGCTTTAAAAATGCAGACTGTGCTTTGGGATG
Source organism: Urocynchramus pylzowi (assembly GCA_013397555.1). Lineage (NCBI taxonomy): Eukaryota > Metazoa > Chordata > Aves > Passeriformes > Fringillidae > Urocynchramus > Urocynchramus pylzowi. The sequence goes on from VZRH01008052.1 coordinate 609,598, forward strand.
TAACTTTGCTAATAATTTCATAGCTATGCTATATACATAATAGCATTAGGTTATTTTTCTGTGGTATGGATTTGGGCCTAAACAACTATATTTAAATATTTTTTCATATTGCTAGTATGTATGACACTCAAATATACTCCTTATCTCAAAACCCATCAAATGCTACCGCCTGAATTTTAAATAGGTGCATACCTCTCTTGTGGCTGCAGGACTGTCCAGTTCCTTGTTCTTCCTGTAGCTGCGAGATGCAATGGCATTTTTATTGCTTTCTGGCAAGAGTTTGCTTATATTTGTGGGACTGGCATGTGTCCCTGGGCTTGTGCTCACAGTAAAAGATGAAGCTTAGTCATGAAGCTAGAGCTTTTGATAGCCATGTGGAAGCAACAGTCTGATTTTTGTGGCTGGAGTGTTGGGAAAAGGAGGGAGACGGGCTAATAATGCAGAGAAGAAAAAGGTTTTAGAAAGATCCTTGTAATTAATTAATTTGACCTCTTACAGAAAACAGGCATAGGCCTTCCCTCTACAAATTCTTCTGTCTGGATGCAAAGCCTCAGGAAACTGGGAATGAGCTGGAACAGGTAGTTCTGGGATGTCCATCATTTCTGTCTGCCCAAGGACCATGTGTCCATGGTAACTCTGTCCAGAAGAAGCCTTTTCTTCCTCCAGGCTTGATGTGCCAGCCATACTGCTTCATCCACATAGATATTTTCTAGAGGCAGGCTAAATGCTCTGCCTCTGCATCTGTTTGCCCTTTCCACAGTGTACTGTAATTCCTTATTAAATCAGCATGATAAATCTCAAGGCTTTAGGTCAGAAATGTCAATGAGTCCATATATTACTGTTTACAGTATGGTGTGCAAGTTCATGATTTTAGCACATGGCAAAGAGAGCCATGAACTAGCCTTTTGAACAAAAGATTTCTCTAGGCAACTTGTTTAAAATTACTATTTTAAAACCTGAAAGGGGCTGTCTTATCTATCTGTCTTTTGTCATTCAGAAGGGTTCTTCTGTTTTCAAAATCAACGTTGCAATTTGTAATCTTCTGCCACATACATGGTTCATGGTAGCCAATCTCCAAAATGCACATTCAAAATTTCCCGACTACTCCAGTCGTTTAATTTTAATGTTTTACTTACAAAAAAGTCCCGTTGTGGCCGTTTCTTTGACAGACTATCTAGGTTGCATTGTATCTTCAAAAAACACCTGCTTGCTGCAGGCAGGGAAAGCCAAGCCTTAGAATGATGCTGCTGCTGGGGCCCTGTTGAAGTCTGGAGCCTGGGGGTGGGAGCCTGACTGTGGTTCACTGGGGGCCTGCAGATGTCTGTGAGGCAGCACACAAGTAAACAACACAGGTGGCTGTACTCCCAAGAATCATTTATGCACTTGACCACGTGTAAATCTGTGAAATTGTTTCAGAAATACAGGAGCATACAAAACGTTTCCCAGTAACAGTAATACGCCGTGACTTAAATGTTTGGTGTATCTGCTTTGTCTGCCAACTAATTTACTGCTTTCTGTTCCACTATGTCTAGGGTGTTTCAGACAAGCCCACTGAGTCCTATCCTGACTCACAACAAAAGATGTGTGCCTGGATTGGAAATCTATTATGCAGAATACAGTAGGAATTATACTCTTGCAGAATTTCTTGTTTTGAAAATAGGAGACTTTGTGCCTCTGCACATCTTGTCCATGTCTTGGAATTCTGCACACCCAGAGTGGTCACAGGGATAGTTTTTCATCACATTTCCTTTAAACTCTCTTGACAAAAGGCCTTGGTTTTTCTGTTTCGAGACAGATCCAAAACAAATGAAAATAGAGGAAAGTTTTTAGCACTGCACCACTTTCTCTGCAAATATATGCTTTGAAGCTAAATATGAGAAAGTATAACAATCTCTGTTGTTTTCAGAACAAATGACGTTGTTTTATTGTCTTTCTTTTGGTAGGTAGGTGAGCCACTGTACCTGAAGGGACTTCCAAATAGACACCGAGGCTCTATTAGTGGATAATAATTAAATATAACTAATTAGCAGGAATGGCAAGCAAGCTTTGTCTAGTGTTAGCTGTTTTCCTGATCTCCCTGGTAGCCATTTGGAGATTAATTAGAAGTCCAATAATCAGTCAGGTTTTACTTAGTAGGGTAAAATAATCGTTTACTGTTGAAAGCATCAGGCAGTCTTGATACACAATTCTTTCAAACAAAAAATCAAGAGAGGAGGTTTAGAAGGGACAGATATAACAGGAATAATGAGCACATACATCACACTGTTCCTCTACCCCTGTCTCCTTTGTCCTAGTCAATATTCAGTGCACAGGACAGCATTACAGGAAAATCAGATGTTGTCCTCATGAGGCAGCTGGGCCAGAAGCATAATTTATTCTCATGAACACTCTACTACTCCTGTGTCTGTGCTCCCCATATTCACACCTCAGTTTTCATTTTTATGACTAAATCTGTAGTCATTCAACAACTGTTTTAAAAAATAATGGCATGAAATCTTGGGCAGGCCAGAGTTGTTGCTATTCTTGTTTAATAGTGCATTTTCATTTGAAGACCTAGGATCTGAATGATGTTGCTTGTTATGTGAATGAAAAGGCTGATATCTCCCATTTTGTTTTTATTTCTCTGATGTTGCTCTAACTTCAATTAGAGCTTTCTATCCCTTCTCCTCATACACCCCAGTCACTCCTACACATATGTAAATATACATGTATATTTTGTGCAGCTCTTGTCCATCTGCTCATCTGTCTGTCAGGGGATGCTTTGCAAACAACAGAGGTCTGCAGAACTGCTGAAGAATCAGAGATTCATTACGCTCAATGTTCACTGTTATCCCATATTGCACGACAACTGGCAGGGATTTTGTGGGGTATTTTTCAGGACATATAAGTGTTTTAACCAAAAATAGTGCAGCAGGGGAATGGTGAGATATTTTTTCTTTTTTTGCTTTTTTACTTTGATACCTTAGAATTAGGCACAGATAAGAAGAGCCAGCACAGCTGATAAGAAGAAATAGGCTGTAGGGATAAAGCTACAGTTGCTTTTCTATATCAGCTTGTCATATATTACCTCTGTCATTCCTTCCCTTAAGCTTTCTCCCTCCATATTCCACGGGTTTTCTGTTTCAAAAGTTTTGCTAGAAAGACTTGAATTATCTCCCTGTCTATCAAACTTCCCTGGGGCCCCACCACCTGACTCATCTCACATTCTGAAATTGTTCCGTGCACACTGCTTGGGAAGTTCAAATTAAGAAAAAAACCCCAAACCACACAACCTTTACAGTCTTAATAAATGAAGTTAAATATCATTTTATGGAATATGAATCCATATTTAATAATTTATAAAGAAAACTCATGTCCTCTGCTGCATATTAACAGGGCTTTTCCTTCCTGTTGGAGAATCATGATGTAAATAATACTGTATTTGTTTCTCTTTTATATTTTTTCATTGCCTTCCCCAAGCCACTATTTGCAAGAATGACTTGATTACAGAGAAGAATTTTGTCCCAGTGCTGAACCAAAATAGCTAAGAAATTAAATACTGATTAAATGAATTCTTTTCTTAAAATGATACTGGCTAGCTGATTTTTTAAAATATTTTGCTGGTATGCCTTGGTTTTGTAGATGGTTGCTTTCCTTCTCAATTGCTATCAGTTTTATCTTATAGTTGCTGCTGTTAATGTATATATGATAACTGAATAAAACTTGGTTTTATTCAGGAATACCAAATAAAAGTTGTACAGGGTGTCATCACTGCCTGGTTGGAAGGCGATCAGCTGCTTTGCAGCTGTTACTGCTGGCAGATTTTAGTGTAATCAGATAGCTGAAATGAGTACTATTCTGTATGTATGTACACAGCATGGTTTGGGATATGCACTACAGAGCTGAGTGAGAGAAGAAGGTGGCTTCTCACTTGGGTTGATTACTTCCCTCCCTCTCCCCACTCAAAAAATAAACAGACTGACTGGCCTTGGTCTTCACTTAGTGCTAAAAACACAGTTTCCAATCTCTACCAGTACATTGCAAAGGTAGATTAAAGTGTCTTGTCTCAAGTGTCTTGTCTCTGATTTAGAATAAGATACAATGGCTAAGCAGCAGAAAACAGTGAAATGAATGAAATTATTATCTCATGATTATACAAGATTCCCTAGGACACCTTGGGTTTTTTTTACCTGCAAGGTTTAAATATGTCAAGTAGAAAAGAAAATGAAAGACTTTATACTATTAATCTTGTTTTTTGATTGTGCTTGCTCCTACTTTTTAAAAACAAAGCTTTTATTAGCCTCAGTACAAAGAATATTTTAAGTGATAATAAATAGCTAACCAAGTAAATGAAGCTTTCTCTTTTGTTGTTGTTGTTTCTCTACAGTGGCACTACAAAGCAAGGAAATCACTGTAATTGTTATTTACTATTTTCCTGCTCTTAGCACTGTTATTTTTCAAACTGTTCTCAATAATATTTGTTTGTCTGGTTTTGTCCTGAAATCATCATCTGGGAAAATGTTATGAACTTCAAAGGCTGAAATGCTGAACTAATCTGCAACCTTTTCCTATCTTTTGTCTTCTAAGAAGGAGCATAAGCTTGACAAGTAGTTGCATGTGACACTGTACAGTGGAGAATCTGAACTTGGCCTTCTAGCTGATCCCTTCTCTCACACTGTGACATGGTTTTGGGAATTTTATCACCCAGCTTCATGAAGATCATGAAAAGGTGCTTTGAGGTTTCTGCTGCTTGAAATCTCATCTTTTTGATAGGTTCCATAACGAGTGCATTAGCACTCAGCTATCCTGCTTGCTGATTTTGAAATTATTTTTCTAAATTTTATTGATTATCCTTTATCAAACCATGCATCTAGAGGAAATGCCTATTTTCTTGTTCCCCTTCCCTTGAACTTGCACTTCCTATGGAATTCTTCTCTATGTTGAACAGGCTTTGTATAATAGAATAAAGAATAGCCAGAGTTTCGCCCAAAATGTTGGAAGAAGTAAATAAAAATCACCTGAACCTCCTGCTTATTCCAGCTCTGGACTAGATTTCAATCTCTGAAAGACACAAAACCAGCTAGAGCAAGGTTGACATGGATGCAACTAAAGCTTTTTTCACTTTGATAATTTTTCTACTTTAAGTGAAAAGCACTCCTGTGTTTACAAAGTAGTTGGGAAAACCTGCTGCTGTTGCTGTTGTTATTTTTACCATATTTGCATTGAGCTAGTTTCTTGAAATCACTCTGTAATGGTACCTTGAGATTTAAGTGGATCCTAAATTCAGGTCAAGGACTCTGCAGCTTCCTAATTATCTCTGCTGTCTTGCAGTACAAGTAATGCATTGTATGTGTTGTTGAATCTGTATGTCACATGAGGAAGTCCTACTGTTTGCTTCTCTAATTCCCCTGGAAGGCTAATTTTTGAAATTGGAAGGAGAAGTATCTGCTGCTGCTATATCAGAAGTAAAAAGATCAGGGGCTGTACTGCAGTGTGCCTTTGTGGGAGGGATATAAAGACCTTTTTAAGATTGCATTTTATAAACATTAAAGCAAGAATTTTGTTGTGAAACTGCTTTGTGTGTCTGCTTATAGAGCAGAGTTAATAACCTTTTAAACTCATTCTAGATAGGCCTAGCCTAAAGCAGTATATGACAGGACAACCTTGCCTGGTACTATGGCTTTTATCTTCTGAATAAAATCATCTGGTGGAACATTGAGTTGTTGCCAACAACAATTAGTAGTCCCAAATTAAACCAGTTCTTGTTTTCTTAGATATGATACATAACTACACACTCTGAATGGAGAAAATGAGAAAGGCTTGCATGAATGCAGAAATTATGCACAAAAATTTTAAAGCCTAGCTTCTGCAAATGAGTTTTTTCCTAGGATTTTTTGCATCCTTACTGAAATAAATACATGTGAAAACCCTCCCAAACCTCAAAATTAGGACAAGGTACACTGTGAAGGTTGCGTTAGTTTGTCACGTTAACTTCATAGTGGACACAGCCCTTGAATATGAATCTCTAGAGTCTGGGTATTGTACCAGAAGAGAAGACTATGCTTTATTATAGCTTAACCTGAAGTGCCAGTGTGCATTCATGCTGTGGCCCAATAAAAGAATACTGCTGGGAAGATGCTTCATTTTTATCTTTTTAATGGTTAGGTACTGATGTTGGCTGTTCTCCAGTGCTCAAGTAGAAAAGAATGCAAAGGCAGGGAAGTACTCTGGAACTGGTTATCATTTTCTTCCTTCCTTTCACAGCTAGTTACTGGCAAGCACATATATATTGAGTTTGATTTAAGTATGTATAAATATGTATATGTACAAAGTAACATAGATGTGCTCTGTTTCCTGCAGGTAAATGAGAAAAGCTTCTTTGCTAGAAGATAAGAGAATAAAAAGCTCATAGAGCTACTGAGTTTACAACCAACGTTTCCTCTATTTCACATCCAGGTTCTGTGGGTTTTGTTCTTGGTTTTTTTTTTTTTTTTTTTTTTTTTTTTTTTTTTTTTTTTTTTTTTTTTTTTTTTTTTTTTTTTTTTTTTTTTTTTTTTTTTTTTTTTTTTTTGTTTTGTTTTGTTTTGTTTTGTTTTTTTTTTACTTCAGGATACTCTACTGTTAGTTAAGTGAGCCTTGGAATATTCTTTTTGTAACATGTTAGGGTGTAATAAAATTGTATCTCAGTAGGCACTGGTGTATGCAACATCCCTATATTTTTTGATATTAAAAGTCCTTGATGTCTTCTGGAATTGTCAGTATTGGGCACAGAAAGGTTCCTTAATTGCACTTTTACTTAAGTGACCAAATGTAGATTTTACCAGGGTGAGGGACAGCTCCAGAATACAGGGATATATCAAAAGTTTGTAGCAAAGCAGTTGTACCAATTTGACATTTATTATTTTTGATGGAAAAATAAACCTGTAGTTGAAATGCAAGTCAGCAGGCTGTCTTTATTAGTTGGGATTTTGGTATTATTTCTTTTGCCTGCTTCTCCTTTCCTACTGTTGTTTTCTCCTTTCTCTGTCAGAAGTATTCTCATTACTTGTCATCTTCCCTCTATCCTTGTTGTATGTTTGTTGCCCTCTATCTGTTTTGTTTTTGTTTTGCTTCTCCTGTGCTCAACTGACCCCAGCTTATCACTTTTTTCAGTGTATGTGCATATATAAACATGTAGATAACTGTGTGTGTGAATATGCATGCATGAACATGCATACCTGCATGTATATTTTTATATACAAGTATTTTGAGTGAGTGCTTAGGTATAAACATGTAATATGGACAATAATGCTTAGGAAAATCTCTAGTGTAATTGAATCTGAAAATGTTTTTCTTTCTCCATAGTCCATTTGTTGGTTTTTTTGGAAAATAGTGCAAGGTCTTTGTACCTGTGTGCACATTTGTGCAGTGCTTAGGACAGGAATCACAGCTGAGGGCTCTTGAGTCTTTTAAAACAATAGTAGTAATAAGTATATAGTTTAATCTTTTTTTTCAAATTGGATTTTTTTTTGGTTGTGAGGACAATTGTGTGTTTACTTGCTTCCTCTGATAGGTCCTGTCCCTATCAGAGTGTTCTCCACCTGGAGTGCTCTCCACCTCAGTCAGAAGCATAAATGTTGCTCTTAGCCCTTGATATAAGAGGTGCAGCCTTAAAATACTCTTGGTCCCTGTGCCATCTGACTGACATGGATTAAACTTTCTCTTTTGTCTGAATCACTACATTGATGCCACTAGGAAGTTGCATGGTAAGTCCAAGACAGTGAGTAGTTATTAGTAAGTATGGTGAAGGCATTGTAACAAGAAAAGAGGACTGGGGGGAAGCTGCCAGAAACCTTTTTTTGTTGTTATTTGAAATTGCCTGATGTAAACACTATGTCCATAATATGTAATTTGGAAGGGATAATTTTCAGCAGGTGCTATTTTTGGCTTGGTTGCAGAGGTCAGGCAACTTTGGATTTATTGTCGGCATTGTAAATGAGAAACAAGGGGTTATTTGTGTTTGTTACAATGCACAAACACAAATAACCCCTGTAGACCTGCTGCCCCCCTCTACCAAAATCTGGCCACACAAATACAATACAAGGTAGCAGATCAGTATTAAGTCACAGTTCTGGAAGGTGGTAGTTTAGTTTGCCTGAACATACTCTGTGTCTAGAGAGGAGCAGTTACAGCTTTGTGAAACATAATTTCTATCTGTAGGTGGTATGTAATAGCTTATTAATGATATAAATATAATATAAATATCCTTATTGCTATATGATAGCTGCTGCATTATGGCTTTTAGGAAGGATTATGTATGTTAAGGTTTAGGCAAAAGGCTGAAAGTCTGTTTCTCGTCTAGCTTTGTCAATTTTCTTTGTACCCTCAGGGAAGTTGCTTAAACTCAGTTTTATTCATCTGTAAAATTGAAAGATCTTCTGAATCATTTATCATTCAGTTTTCTCAAAGCATTAAAAATGCCATATTGAAGGTCAAATATATTTACCTAGTATTTAAAATAAATATACTGCTCCCTTGGCTATTTATTTGCATTGTGGAGTCTCACTTATGAATCAGGATATAGTTCTGTTCTGCTGTTGTAGGAATACAGTAAAAAAGACTGTCAGGTTTAAAGACCTTACAGCTTGCTTGTAATATCCCTTGATTCCATCCTTGTATTTAATCCCTAAGAGATAAGTGTGTCTCTTTCTTGATAAAATGTGATCTCCTATAGAAAAACACATGTCATTTAGAAATATGTGTGAGGGAGGAGGGAGAAGATAGTGCACAGAAAAGAGGAAATATATAGGCTTTTTCTTTGTCATGCTTACCAAAATACTTATCATGCTTTAGCTGTTACTGCATTGTAGTTTGTTTTTTTATCCTAATTTCCCAGTAGTAATCTACATATGCTCTCAGGAATACAGGAACCTGTTTGACTGTGCATTAGATAGGGGAATACTTTCTTAATTAGTTCCATTTAGGTGATAGCTAAAGTAGATGGCACTTTCTTGTCATTGTCTACTGCAACATGGCTACTTTTTACAATGCCACTTCTCTATGTATTTCCACATGGTCACATAAAGAAATAACCTCAAGATGACCAAATGGATCAGTCAGATGAATGGAAGATAGAAACAACAGAAGAAAATTACAGGATTTTCCTAATGTTTTCCTTTCTGAATGTAGACAAGAGGGATTGTGTTCTTTTTTGAAAGCAGATGGAGCTGATTACTATTTGCTCTGGAGCAGCATCAGTCCTGCTGTAAAATGAGACTTCTGGCTCAAAATCCAGAGGAGCTCTGTTCTTAAAAAATGCACCAGTAATGCAAGCTGATTTTCAGAATTGACACACATACAAAAAAAAAAATGCAACAAAATTATGCATGAAAGAAACACTCGTGAGCTATAGCTGTCTGTTAGGAGTTAATATTACATCAAGATTTTATTTGCATCTGTTGCAAAAAAGGAGTTCAATATTCCATGCTATCCCATGTTCAACTGTAATGAGCTAAAATGGTATGTAAATATTATAAACAAAAATGATCCCAAGAGCCAGATTGCTAAGTGGATCTATAATCCAAAAGTATCAAAGAGTGATTGTGGAGATCTCAGAGTTCATTTTAGTCCATCATAAGCAAAAATAGTGCATGTCTGCTTTGCTTCCTTCTCCTCTCCCTTAGTGTTTCTGTTTGCTTTTGATTAGCATTGCTATAAACAAACTATTAACCAGTAAAAAAGATGCAAAATACCTTTAACAGTAATTAATCTTTTTTCTTGCCCTTTACTTATCTGTATAATTCCATCAAAGGATTAAAGCAAACCAAGTCATTCCTCCATAACATGTATCTAATAATTGTGGCCAATCCAATTTTGATCAAAATCTTGTGTTATCTTGATATGTCACAACTAGAAAGAAAGGAGGAGTTGTCATTCTGCTATTTTAGAACAGCTGGCATAACAGACTCCAAGTTGTGTGTTCCAGGAATTAATTTGTTTTATTACGAAGGTAAGTTGAGTTGCAGATTTTAAACTTAAATTTTCAGCTCTGGCTGTGCTGCTTGCCTGAGTAACCATAGAATTTCAAAGGAGCTAAAAGGGAAACCATGCAACATATGTTTGAGGGGTGCTGCTCTTAATTTTTGTTTTCCTCCCCTGTAAAGGAGTTTTCTGTGACTGAAGTTGATTGCTCTGACAGCTGCACAGGGAAAGCAAAGACTCTCCTGTGTGGTAGCCAGCACATGTATACTATATGATCTTTTTTTCTTTTGTATCTTTATTTTAGTCTCTTAGGAGGATTTTTCATAATAAAGCAACAACTAATGCTTCATTGAGGCAGAAAATAAGTCCATTGTTGCTATTTAATATTTTCAAAAAGTACTTGTTTCTTCCTATCATGAGATCCTTGTGAGAGGAAAAGGAGAGGCAGACACTGATCTTGTCTCTGTGGTGACCAGTGACAGGACCTGAGGGAATGGCCTGAAGCTGTCAGGGGAAATTTAGGTTGGATATCAGGAAAAGGTTCTTCACCCAGAGTGTGGCTGGGCACGAGAACAGGCTCCCCAGGGCAGTGATCACAGCACCAAGCCTGTCTGAATTCAGGAAGTGTTTGGACAATGCTCTGAGGCACGTGGTGTGATTCTTGGCGATGGTCGTGTGCTCCTGGAGGAGTTGGACACAATGATCCTTGTGGGTCCCTTCCTCCTCAGCATATTCTGTGATTCTTTAGATACTGGTTGTCAATGTATTTTTGTATTTTCCATTTTCCTTCTTCCCTATTTATTTTAGTGTGTGTTTGAGAGCGCTGTGGACACCATACTCCTAGAAGTACACCACTTGAATCATGAGGGTTCTAGTAAAGAAAAAGAATAAAGGATTGCTAGTTCTTCATAGTAACTCCCCCTCCTCCCCCAATTTTTAGACTTGAAAATTTATTTCTCTGTGTGTTTTTAATGCTGTTTAAGACTTTTACCAGTTAATAACATATCTAGTGATTGAAGGGGCAGGTACCATTTGTTATATTTGTAAGACACACTGTGAAAATTTTGGTACTGTATCTACAAATGCATCCTGATAAGTGCTCTAGGCATGTGCCATGAGGCAAAAACATCATGTTTTTCAAAATCAAATCAGTAGCTGCACATGAATTTTTTAAAGAGGTGTAGTATTGCTGGCAATCTTGTGGTTTAGGCTGTGCTTGGATTTACATTAAAATACTTCACAGTTCTACTCTAAAGGTGTAATTACTCAGACCTCTAGATAACAGTGGGAATCTTTCCAATGATTTTTGGCAGGCTTTCTGTAGAAGATTTTCATTTCAATTTTTGATGGAACATTTTTGTTTTTCAAGAGACAACATATCGGTTAATTTTTTTCTGGGTTTTTGTTGGTTTGTTTGTTTGTTTGGGTTTTTTAACTCACCAAACAACCCTAAACTAAAAAAGCAACAGGTCCAAATGTGTCTAGTCACAACAGGTGAGAGTTATAATCCCCATCAGTTGCTAATTTATGTGTGTGCATGCAGTCTGTGACAAAACTTGGGCCCTGGGATTACATTAAAGTAAGATATTTGTAGCTGTTAACTTTGTTGAGAACAACCTAAATTCAGTTTGAATTTGATTAATAAGACAAAAACTTATCAATCTGCCAGAACTATTGCAGAGCCATTGAAGCCATTGAACACACTCTTTTGTGTTACCTCTTGGAGAGCATTAGTTAGCTGGATGTGAAAAAAAAGAAGTCCTAATAGCAAATAAACAAACAAACAAAAGGCTATCATCCAAAAGTTAGAAAAGGAGGTTCCTCAATAGCTTTGTTTTTAAGGCAACAACGCAGATTGCTTATAAAGACTGAAAATCTTCCAAACCATGTTTTGTCTGAATGAGGCTCTTAAATGAGACTGACTCTTCAGACAAGGATTGAATTGGTTGAATTGCCTCTAATGTTGTTTGGAACGAATACATACTGCCTCTTCCAGAGGAAACATTTTAGTGTTTCTTAAAATTCTTAATTGAATTTAGTTTGCTTTTTGATTTGTTTAACAGAAGGCCCAGAAAGCAAAACATGAACTGGTACCTAAATACAAGGTAATACTCTAATTTTACTTAAACATTATTTCTCATATAGTCACTTTGCTGCTGCAAATTTATCAGATTTCTCCAGATCTACTGGTCACTATCTTTCCAGAGCTTCCCATCTTATGATTTAAAGATAGAGTTCACTGTTTCAACGTGCAGTACACCCAACCTGCCTGGATAGAAAAGAGCAACCTGTAAGTTAAACTGAGGAGGTTGACATAGATCTGGGTGTTATCAGTATTCTTCCACTGGAGTGAGCTGGGGGAGAAGACTGCTGATAGGGTGTCTGTGCTCTGTGTTTTCTGGGCTGTCCCATCAGTGGCTGCCCCACAACACATCTATGTCTGGCCCTATGTCTTGGTGAGTTAAGTCTTTTTGAGAAGATAGAGAGTGTAGATGACAGCAGGGGGAGCAGCTTTTCCAGACATTCCTCCTCTTATAAACACCTCCTCTTATGTCAAAGGTAGTCTAGCTATTGGGTGGTGGATGAAGGAGGTTGCTGAGAAATTGATGCAGAGGAGGGTTTTTATTTGTTTTCAGAATATTTGTGGAAAGATTGTTGTAAAAATGCTTATACAAATTTTGGGGTAGAATAATGTGACTTGTGACCTTAGAGGCAGCTATAATAATTCCTTATATTCTCAATATCAAATCAAACATTTTGTACAGTATTTTTATTTGGTTTGTGCTCTGATACTTAAATTTTTGGGCTTGTTTTATATTGTGTTTATTACCTTTTATTAAAAGTGTGAGCTTTTAGCCCTGTAGAAACTCACTTTCTGAATGGTATTGACATTTCCTTGAAAAAATTCATGCCACCAATATAGAATCAGCTAATGCCTTATTTTTCAAATACCACATGGATTGCATGCTAGCTTGGAAAGCCCAACTGCAGTAAAACCCAGAGCTTTGGTCCTATAAATTATTCTCCTCATGAAAATACACTGGCATATTAATGTTTCTGGCAATTTCAGATACATGCAAATGTCAGGTTAATTTTTTCTACTTTCACAGAGTTTGGAATTGGGATTTTTTGATAAGTTGTAAGTGTCTGGGTTCCCATTAATGTGGAAATAAATGCAGAAGATGAGAATATCTGTTCTATGAAGCCGACTCTTCAGATAGTGTGGCTCTAAGGCCACACTGTTTTCTACTGAAAAGAAAATCATGCAGTAAATTATCAGGGAAAAAGAACATATTCTATTCCTTAAATGAAAATCTAAAGCAACTGTCATTTAACATTCATTTCATGTCTTTATCTACAGCCTGGAATTTTCAAATAAGCTTTTATATATTTTTTTTAAAGTTTATTTTATATTCTTGACAGAAATAAAGAATCATCTGATTATTTGGTTTGAGTAAACTTTAGGACTGGGTTGTGAAAGGAGAATTTTTTTATATTAAGAGAAAATGCATACTTGCCTTTCCTTGCAGCTTACTATTTTTCAGAATCATGGATGCCTATAAATGTACTAGTTTTAATCAGTAATGTTGATATTAGCTTACATTATTTATATGGTATCAAGTTTTTCCACTGTACAGTATTTTGACTGATAAACTGACAAATAAAAGTTTTGGTCTTTATAGATAATGGGAAAATATATAATAGGGAGGGAGAGTCTGTCTACTCATAGAATCAAGCAAGGAGTGAATGAAAAATTAGAATGCTAGGGGTTAAAGTGGAACTTCTGTGTTTGTGCAACACAGTACCTTGTGTGCTGGAGGACACTGGCAAACAGGAGACACAGCAATGCCTGTATGCTTCCACTGTGGCCCAAACTCATTGAAATTGCTGAAATGATGGTAGCAACAGGGATTTAACTTGTTGATTTCATTAACTAGCTGATTATTGCTCATCTTAAGAGTATTAGTCTCTTTTTGGTACTACATTCATTTTTGTTTGCCTGTTTTTTCATTCATCTTCTTTTTTCTCTTAACCCCTACTCCTGTGGTACTTCATCCTAAACTGAGGGGTTTTTGGCACAGTGAGTTTTTGTTTTTACAGTATGTCTATGCAGTGCTTGGTTAAAATAAATTCTGAACTTAATTTTTCCCTTGTAGGTTAGATATCTTAAAGTTTAGAAAAGATGATTGATTTATTTATTTACATGCTGATAAGAGAATAAAGATGATCTGTCACATAGCACAGGGTGGAGATCCCTCTATTTTAGTGCTGTCATTTTGCAGGTAGGCACCTGCTGGATGTCTGTGTGCCTCTTGTGAATGAATCCATTTTCAGCTTGGCCTTGATAGCAAATGCCCCAGGGAAGAACAAAGAATTACTAACATTATTGTTATTTCATAGTCATTTGTATTTAAGAAGATTTTGGAGTTAAGAGTCAGGGCCAGAAAGTCCCATGGTGGTAGATATTTCTTGTATACATACAAATCACAGGTTGAATTGAAAAATTGTCAGTCTAAAGCAGCAAAAGTAAGGTAAGCAGCCTATTTTGAGTAGCTAGTCTACTTTAAGAAGTTTCGAAAATCAGATACCTTTCTTAAAATTGAAACTATGCATGCTCCCACTGTAAATGTCCTGAATAAAATGTAGTATTTCAAGGCTATGAATCTAGCAACAAACTGGATATGTTCTAGTATATTTTTAGTGTAGAACAATTTGACAATTAGAATTATATTGGACAGGTAGAGTGCTACTAAATAACATGATTAGGTGGTGTTCATTAATGAATGAGTAGTTGTACTTCCATTTAGAGACATGATCAAAATAATGTAATAGAAAAGGTAGCTTTTTTGGGACCACATAAGGTGCTGTGTTTAAGACTTTTAACTTACTACAGTGATTTTAACTCATAAAACCTTGCCTCAATACTTTTAGCATTTATTCTACTATATTTTATGAAACAAAGCAAGTAGCTTGATCAAAGTGTGACTTACTGTATCCCTCCCGTATTCCCTCCTTCCCTCCTGTTTGCTTTGTGTTGCACAAATTTGCTAGTATTTCATCTCAGGGTTCAACATGAACACTTTCAATCACAGAGCAGATTTTTTCTGTTGTTGTTTTTTCCAAAGAAATACATATGCTTAGATGGTATATAAAGTACAACGATGTCTTTCATGTTTAAGTAGTGCTGTTAATTAATGTTAAGATGCCATGGAAATATTTTTTATCTTCCTTTTACCCTGATTTAAGTGAGAGTAGGTGGCAATGACAATTAGACAGAAATAGACTTTTGGAAGAAGCAAATGATAATAGGCAGAAAGTCCTAACTACCTTTTTGTGGTATTTGCATTACTCTTGCAGTGTTTGTGTTACAGTAGTATCTACCAGCCATGACCTTAAATCAGACCACATGGTGCCTGTCACCACGCAAAATTATATGGAGTAATTATTTTTGAGTTGAAGTCCAAGTATCAGGCCGGAATCTGTGTGAGCAGGTTGGGAATTTATAATTATTGAATTACTGTCTATGATTCTACAGTATCTTTGCTTTTTTTTTTTTTTTTTTTTTTTTTTTTTTTTTTTTTTTTTTTTTTTTTTTTTCCCAAGGAATGGATTGTCCCAGTCATAATGCAAATGTGTGGTTGTAGTTGTAGTCTTCTGAGAAATGAAAATGCAGAAGACTTCAGGCATTCCTGAATTGAAACCTATAATCATGGGATGCTTGAGCTAGAGAGAAGAGGAGGAGGGGAGGAAATCTTTCAGCTGTAGTCAATAGACAGCATATTTGAATGTATTGAAAGCAACCTTGTAATTTATCCACTGGAATACAGGATATGGTTTGATGGCTATACTGTATTCTCCTGATATTTTGTCACAATAAAGTGACATCTGCCAGAATATTAACAAGTTTGATGAACTTTTTTTTGCACAAATATGCAGCTCTTGTGTATGAAGGCAGATGACCCCAAACTGGAAGTACATATTGAAGTTTCTTGAGAAAGTCAAGTGAAGCAAAAATTTTTATAATTAATAGGAAAATATTGTATGTTGTGATGTATTCTAATTTAGCCTGAGAGTCTCTAGATAGCAAGAGAGAATCATCTTGAGATGGATTATATTATTGTCTTCTAGGTTTTTCTAATGAAGGATTCTTATTCCTCTTGTGGTTCACTTATTGAGCATGTAGTCTCAAAAGCTTTAATTCAATTTCCTTTCCTTAAAAGGAAGCATTTCTGTGGCTTGGGACCTACATAGCAAATTCTGTCAATTAGTGATTCTTACATCATTCTTACCACATTTTCTTCCCTGTGTTCTGAAAGCTGGGAGACAAAGTCAAGATGTCAAATAACAAACAATATAAAGTTATACTTGGAAGAGGTCAACATTGATGAGAATAAAAAAACCTGCAGGTTATCCCACAATACAGTTAAGATGGCCTACAGCTTGTGAGAGGGTTTGTCCTGGTAACAGAAGACAGAGGCACCTGTATTACCTGTGTTTACAACTTGAATCTTTGTTAAGTACAAATTCTGTAATTATTTATGGTTGTACTGTTACAAATGCAACCATTTTAATGTTTTGGCTTAGGCATTATTATACAGCCAATGTACAGAAAATAAACGTCAGTGGACTCTGTAGAATTTTTGGTACTGCTTTGAGAAAAATTTGCCTTCAGCCATATCTGTGCAGTTGCACTGGAAGATAAGAGCCTGTTGTCTGAGAACAGCTGAAGTCAAAATGTAAAGACCTTTAAGTCACACATCTGCTACTGAGAGTAAAATTGGATCAGCAGGAGTTATTTTTTGCAGTTGGTATTACACCAGCTGAAAACAAAAAAATTCTTGATGATCAGTTTCAAGGTGAGGTGAAAAGCTTCTCTCCACTCCAAGTCCATTTGATCTGGTAATCATGGGAGAAGTCCAGAATGTTTTGCATTTTGCTTTCAGAAGTGTTAGTAAGTGCTGTGATTGAATGCAGCAATAGAAACATGCAGTATTTAGTGTTTCTAGCCCTTCCAGTATACATGATCAGCCACTTTACACTGCTGCTCTAAGTCAACTTATTAATGTTGTTGATTACACAGTCTGCCTGTGAACCATATAAAAGTTCAAAAGGAGAGCATTTCTGAAGAACCTTTTGGGTAGTTCTGTGTTTTTCATGTTGTCTTACACCACTTCTCCCTAGTCAGGAAGATAAACATATATGTATAAAGATTGCTTATTAGAATTGAACTAAATGGCTGCTGAATTAAATACATGTACTTTTTATAGTTTCCCTGACTCTTTTCCTAAGAAATGAGACAATACAAAGGAAATAAGCTTTAAACACTCTTCTAGACCCCTAGTACTTAGAATAGTATTTTTATGACCTTTGAGCAAAAGAAGTGGGGTATTGAATGTACACACAATCAGCTATTCTAACAGGATTTGCTTCTGATGTAATTAATTTTTTGAAACAGCAGTAAGAGAGGGCTCCATACATTCAAAATAAAACTTTACTGGGTAGTATTGAGGTAGAGATGCTTTTTTCATCTTTCTTCATAGAATTCAGTCTTTTGATTTAGAAGAATTTTATTATCTCATGGGGAATTTTTTCCTGTCTGGGGCTTGATTTAGCTATAAATTTTCCTTTTATCGTCATTTACACTATATTTGAAACTAATCTATATTTTTGATGAGCATTAATCTAGAGTATTTCTTTCTAACAAAGATATGATGTTAACAATCTCCTTGTTATAGTCCTAAGCTATTAATGTATGGTTGGAGTTCAGTAAAAAGTCTTTTTCTGTTTTTAGTTTTTTGCTGATAGCCTTTCTGATTTAATATTTCAGACTCTACTATTAGCTTAAAAATGTGATAAACATGGAAATAGAGATTAAAATTTCAACCATATAAATATTAATTTTATCTTTCTGAAAAATAATTTTATAGCCTTTAAAATGTTTTGTAAATGCTGTAATTACTACAGTAGTGGCTAGATAACTAATTAAAATTATAATAAGGGTAATCAATTGAACATTAGCAGTCTTGTGATAACCATTTATCATCTTATTCTGTTATCAGTATACATATAAATTTATGAATAGATTTGTGCATATATATATGTAAATCTGTGTAATAATTCTTTAATACTGCAGTAAGATACAGAAGCCTTTCAGCATAACTGTGCTTCAATGGGTAGTGGTGGATGCTTGTACAGTACCAGTTTTTATTTAAATATACACTTTGGAAACATTTTTATCATCAGACCTGAAAAATAAATAAATGCATATAAAGAACAAGAATTGACAGAAAAGACTCCTTTGCAAGGGGTTGAAGGAGCTGACTCAATTTGCTTAGGCATTAATTCTATTCTGATCTTGGTTTTTTAAAATAACTTTCAAGCAAGTAGCAGATACAGTGGGAAATTAAAACAGTTGTATCACATCAGGCCTACTCACAATGTACACATAAAATTCATAAATATGTTAAAACTCCAGAATCATGCCATTCAGATAGTATACTGTATTTTAATAGATGTTCAAATAGTATTAGAGATGTTCAGGATCATATCTGTTTAACACCTGTGAGCACTGTAAATAGCAGGAATGTCCCTGGCTATTAGGAGATTGTCAGACCATCAGTTTGTCAGACTGCTGCCTCAAGTCAGGTGGAGAAAGGCCACACTGGAATGACACACAGCATTATCTGTGGTGCTCTCCTGACTGTCTCTGTGTTGGAATCAAGGCAGGGGATCCCATGCACTGAAACACCTGTAATTTATCCTACGGTGTACTAGAAGAAACTGGACAATTTCTTCCACCCAACAGATGTGTCTCTTTGAAATACTTACACCTGTGCTTTTCTATGAGTATGCCTAACAGGCCAGGTGGAGGACACCCTGTAGTTTTTTTTCACTTTGACAGTGAAAAAAAAATAGTGTTGATTAAGATGAGAAAGTAAAAGTTTTGTAGTTCTTTCAACTGTTTAGCTGTCATATTTTGATTTTGAGCTTCTAAGCTGCAGGTGCTTATGTCCAGGCACACCATTCAGACATAAATGCAGTGACTCATTTCAGTGAACCATCACTTCACAAGGTTTTTACTATTAAGAAATCCATCTTATTAAGAAATCCATCTTGCAATCTGTCCTGAAAGGCAGCAAATCAAGTCTGAGACATTGGATGCAGTAAAGGGATAGAATATATAGCTGTTGGGTTTTCAAAATGAAAATTTTGTGGATACTTTACTTTGTTTTTAACTGAGAGATGTTCAGGTTTGGCAGTATAAATGAGGGAGAGAATTCTGTGAGGGCTGGGAAACTTTAAAACAAAAGAGACTTTGTAGCTAATCCTTATGTCTTTAAACTCCAGCTATGAAGCCTTGCTTTTCAAATAATTGTAAGCACTGTAGGAAATGGAATGTGTCAGTGTAACTTGTTTTCTGGACCATGGTGGCTTTTCTCTCAAACGAAAGGTTGCAATCAAAGAGCAGGAGGTAAAAATCAGAAATCTCTTAAACTGAGCACTCAGTTTCCAAGGAAGATCTAATCAAGGCAATGCAGAAGTGCTGGGCTTTCTAGAAGAGCTGATGTAGTACTGTTGGGTACTGAATCTTTTCTTAGGCTGGCAAAAAATATTTCTCTAATATTAGTTGCTATATTTAATACTGTTTTATTTATTTTTTTCCCAATTAATTTTTACTGGTGAATAAATCTTCATGTAAATTTATTCTAAATGTGAGTCAGACATTTGTCTTGGAATGGGTGTTTGACCAGAGAGAATTTTTCTTAATAAGAGGTCACACTGGACAGTAAACTAAATCCTAGGTTTGCTGTTAAAATACTAAGAATAACTAGTTTTTCATTATCAAGTGCTAAATATACATGCAAGTCTATAAAGTGTTTTAAAATGTGTCCCTCATGTGGAGAATGTACGCTTTCATATACATTGCTTTCAGCACAATCAACTTAAAAGAATGAGATTTCTACACCAGGATTCTGAGATTTGAGTTACATTTGATCTCTCTGTTGTTCCTAAAAGGTTATCTTGGATTGCATTTTTCTTTGGATTGATTTGTCTCATATTTATTTCTCTCTGGGTAGAAGTTCTCACATTCTTTACTTCTTTTCCCTTTCTGCATGTATGCCATTGTATTTTAATGTTTAAATAATCACTTGGGCCTGAGCAAATAACATTGGGCCAAAACCTTTATTATAGGTATTGCTGTAGCAAGGCATTACAGTTTGCTGCCAGTGCATGCACCTGAACAAAACCAAAAACCTTTTGCATTTAAATTTCAAGATCTTCAGCTGTTAAGGACAGTGTTACCTATAAATGGTGGTAGCTCAGTGATGTCTAGACCATGAATGCTGTTGTGGTCAGTAGGTCTGCTTCCCTGTGCTGTTTTTTGCAGCCACATTTCTGAAGGCATACCTACATCTTTTCTGGGGCTTTTTTATGCTTTAATCTGGCAAAGTACAGCTCTGGATTACCGTGGCAGGGTGCCTGTGTGATTGTGTCTTGCAGGTGTGACTAGGCTTCTAAATGCCATCTAGCAGTGCTAAGGGGACAAATTATACTAGAGCATCCAGACAATGAAATGGAAAAGGTTTCATAGTAACCTTGCTTCATCTGGTTTTGTGTGCCTTGTATGCAGACATCAAGTAGATTGTAATGCTTATTCATGTTGGACAAATAAGAGCATGGTGAGCTGCTTAGCCAGCAAATGTAACCTTTAGCTTTTCTCAATTCTGCAGAGATACTCATAATTTAATGTTGCAGTTACATGGTTTTATGCATTTAATTCCTAATTATTTTTTTAAAGTACTGCCTGCCTGAAGACCCAAAGCTTCATCTCTCTACTGAAGCTTGTGTGTTAAGATTCATCTAAAACCTGAGCTGTGGCATGTGCTTTTTGAAGTCTTTGAACTGAATATAGCTTTAGTTTGAGTTCTGTCTGCTTCAGAGGGAAAGGAAACACTTTCCTATTCTGCTCACAGACAGCCTGTGCTAGAGGGCTGCTGCCTCTCTTCTCACGACTGCAGCAGCTAATCATGTGTAATCCCTGTGTTACTGCTCACAAAGAAAATCAGTGCCATTGGAAAAGCATAAATAGGTGGATATACACATTTTACATTAGTAGATGCTTATATTTTATTTTATAAACCACATCCTTTCGGATCTGCCATTATTCTGCTTTTTACATGGCAGGTGTCAAGATTTTGTTTGTACAACTTTGCTATTGTGGGTTCCTAAAACATCTCAATAATGAGAGGCAAATATAGGGGGAAGGCAAAAGGGGGAGTTTTCATTTTCATTCCTTAAGATAAAATGATTAACTGTTATGAACTATATAAAAAAAACCCTATATAAACTGTATGCTTAATAAACAAGATGTTATATGTCTGAGTATTTTTTCCCACCTTGTGCAAATACTGTTCGTGGAAATCTCTTTGCCAGCCTGCCAAAAATCCTGAAACCTTGGACAAATAGCCATTGCAAATAGATGAAGTGATTTTCTATTGCAGTGGGTCCAGTGCAGCAGGGTTTGTCAGAGTATGTGAGTTATGCAATGCATGCTTCCACCTTCATATCCAGAATTTTCCAGGTGGAATTATGAGTCCCACTGAGTGTGATGGATTGCACTTTGACTTATGACCATCAAGATCTGGATGGTTTGATGCTCCTAAGCAAATGGGGGTGCAAAGTTTCAACATTTGCAGATGATGATTTAGATGAGATTACCTGTCTCCATTATTGTATTCCAAACTGAGTGGAGCACAGTTGTATTTTTTTTATTGATGGTTTGATAATTTAGCTCACTGATGGTATTAAAGTACTAGCTACAAGTTGGCACTTAGGCATTCACCCTTGCTCCCTGTAGAAAAGTCTGAGACAGGTTTTCTCACAAAGATGAAGGGAACATAGGTGTTTTGGGATCTTCTTTTGTGATTTTTGTTAATTTTTTTTTACTGATTAATTCTATTAGGCTTTAAAAAGGAGTAGCAGAATAGTGTTTCAATCTTTCTAGTATTTTATTTTGAAGGAGTTAAAACTTGTTGACTTTTCTGTTTTACAAGCACTCTTATGCCAGTTCAGGATTTAATTTTTCACCTCTTCTTGTGACAATACTAGGTCAAGTATGTTTTTACCCTGTAATTATATCTGTGAAAAAATTCTTGGAAGGATTTGGCTTACAGCTGAGAGTCTGTCTGAGTCCAAATTTCCTTTTGCCAAAAGCAGCCTTCAATAATATGGATTTTCTATTATCTTTATGAAATTAGGGCAAAGGTAAAAATTATTTCAGATTTAGTCTTAATCATGTAGAAGAATTTTTGACATGTGAACTGAGTATTTGTAAATGACAGTAGAGTTATGTTTAATCTCCTGAAAGATGTTTTCTAGCCACTTTTAATAAGCTGAGAAGTTTGTTAATCTTGATGAATATTCCCCATATATTTTTCTAAAATAGATGTTTTAAATATATCCTTATCTGTTAGGGTGACCTTTTCTTCCAGATCAGCCTTTACAATTTTCATCCCTATCTTTGTCACAGACAGATTGGATGATGATGTTCTAGCCTGAGTTTAGCAACATCTAAAGGGCATTCAGAAATTCTGTTAAAAATAAGTCATTTTTCTTACTTAATCATATCTCATATAGATCTGTAATCTGTAGATAATATAGCTGATAATTCATTTACAGCCTTTAGAATTTCTTAGTAAAAGAGAGGGAAATCAGGTCTTTTGAGATTCATTGTAAAACAACTACAAACACTGGAAAAAATAAAATGAGAAGTACACTTGGTATGTATTTATTTATAATTGAGTCTGCTATTCTGGGTAATAAATGAGGTGGGATAGGGAAGATAAAGCAAACCCACAAATTTAAAACATATGTAAAATAACTGCAAGACCATTCTGTACATAATTTATATTTAAACATAAAATGAAGATATGGAGTGAGGTTAAAAATGAAAAGGAAAAAGTTCAGGATCTTTTCTGCATGTATTATGGCTAGTCTGAAATCTGGATAGTTTTTCCATGAGTAATTGAAAATTGACTATGCTTCACATCTGTTTTGGCTTAACTAAAATATGTTGACTACTACTTCCAATCAGAGCACAAGTTCTTTGTATCTTGTTCAAAGGTGTCCTTTACCTGTGCCATACTTTTTATATTTTGCAGATTGTAGTTGAGGCCCACAGTGTAACCAAAATGATAAATGATTGTTTTAACTGCTCTCCTTGATACCTTTTCTTTTTTTTTTTTTTTTTAATTCTATAGTTCTATTGTCTATTATAAGGCAATAAAGGAATTCTATCTTTCCTATTAAGGCCATTTTTACAGTAGAAAGATACTGTGAGAATATTGGTGAGGAAATCTGACCATCCTTAGTTTGTATAACCAGGCAGACCATGCAAGTTTGTTTTGTTAATTTACCCCTGTCTTTTAAAATTACTCACTGTCTCATGTTCTTTAGATACTGCAAATAGTGAAAGATTAAAAGGTAAATTATCTTAAAGATTTAGACTAGGAATTTTTGTTATATTCTTTACACGATCTGATTTGATTTGTGCTTTCAGATGCTTCAATCACAGTCAGAATAAATTGTGTTATTGTTTGCTGTTCAGCCAAGATGTACTCCCTCTGTAATACTAAATTCAAGCTGCTCTTTAGATACTCTTCAAGCTACTCTTTAAGATAGTCATTAGTTTATCTTAAAAATTGTTTCAGGGAATATTTTAGGGTGAATTTCAGTTCTATTTGTTTCAGGGAATATTTTAGGGTGAATTTCAGTTCTATTTTAGAAGACTTATGCTTTATGTGAAGCTTCAGAGTTTGCAGAAAAAGAGCAATCCCCCCATTCACTTCTGCTCCTGTGCTACAGGGAGGTGGGGTGCCACATTTTGCAGTGTGAGTGCTGTCCTCAGAAAGGATTGTGAAAGAGGTAAAGGAATCCTTGACTGCTTAAGGGATGACATCATGGGTTTCCAGCTGCTGAATCTGATTAAAACTGTCATGGCCCTACTTAACTATTTTTTGCTGAAGTGGTTGTCTTTTTATGTGTATTAATCAACTTCAATATTTAGCTGTATTCATTACTTTTCTGAACTTTGACATTCTTATCTGGTATTCTGGCAAGTTGCAGAATCTTCTTTGCTTACTGAACACCATTTCTTAGAAACAGTCCAGTCTTTGCTTGCTAGGGGACATGGCCACACAACTGTGAATATCTGTGATTTCAAGCTAACTCTGCAGGGAAATGTGAGGGAGCTGTTTAAATTAGTCATCCCTTAGCAACTGTTGTATCAGACAGGCAAACTGTTTCTGAAAAGATCTGGTGGAAGGAGGTTGGGGGCAGGTTCTGACACTAATTGCCTTTACTATGCCTTTAAATAAGGTGCAAACTCAGCATCTTTACTCCAAATCTAGTTCAAAGAATGGAGGACTGCTACTGTTTTAAGGTTAGGAAAAAACCAGAATCTTAGCTTAGAAGCAAAAATAGAGAGGTGAGAACTTGTTTATCTCCTAATTCCTTGTGCTCTCAGACAGAGCACAGACCCACCATGCCCAGAGCCTGTACCTTCATCTCCAAATCTTCACCATCCTGGGCAGGGCTCATGCGCACTTAAGCCTGAAGGAGAGGAGGATTCTTTCCAAAATTGGCACCTGAACAGTGTGGCTGTATCACAGACTGAAATCTGTGGTGGGGCAAAGACAGAGGAGAGCTGAAGGCCTTGTTCTCCACTGCCTTTACAACATGTCAAGATTCTGTAGATGAACAAAATGTGCAGTCCTGTGCTCACAGGAATGCATCTGCTCCCCTCTCATTTTTGGTGCAAAACCGTTTGCCTCTCATCCTGTATGGTCCCAGTTCAGTCTCATCCCCTCCCTGATACACCTCTGCCATCCCTCATTGCCAGGGTGGTCTCTGAAGTAGTCTGTCTATTCTTCCCATATATCCCAGACTTCTGTTCAAAAGTGCACAGTGAAGAAAAGATGAAGATAGAGACAGGTTTTGGCGTGTGTGTGTAAAAAATTAGGATCTCTCGGACATAAATAGCTGTGCCATGGTTTGAGTTTTTACAGAACCCAGAAATCATCAATCATCCAGCAGGTGTGAAAATTGCTTTAACATTAAAGCTCTCCAAGGATTAGAACAGTAATATAAAAGCCTCTCAAAACTTTAGTTCTTCATTTTTATTCTTGATGCCAGGTTATGGCTTTGATTTCAGTCTGACTTCACTGGAATTATAAATGTGCCTCAGTTTTGTGACTTGTAGAGCTTAGGTGAAGCCTTATAGGAAGTCCTGCTTTTTGTAGCAGCAATTTTTGCAGTATGGTTTAATTCTCTCCCAAATAAACCATATTATAGAAAGCAATTAATTTTCTTCACTGGCTACCAGAAAGCCATAACACTGGCATTTATCATTGCACTTACAGGCGTAAAGTCTTTTAATATATAAGCTTGAAATCCATAGAAATTATTGTTGTGTATATTGCTTGACTCATATAATCTTGGGCAGAGGCTGTAGAGATGCTATTTTCAAATTCTAGAATTAAATCTAGACATCTTAATACCTCTGAATTTAGCAAGTTCTTCTTTAATAATTGACTGGTTTTAGATTGGAAAGATAGAATGATTCTATGAAAAATAATATTTTTAGTTGGGCAATCTCTAGATTTATCAGATATTTTTCTGTGTTATTGGAGGCACTATCTTCCCCACATGCAGATCTCTTCTGAAAGATAGACTCACAAGTCCAGAGGTGAAAAAGTATTAATCTTCAGAATCTGAGAACAGTTTTTCACTTTTATTTAAAACCAGCCCTTTTTGTGTATATAACAAATGTGTCCCTATAGTTGGTAGTTATTTCCAAATGAAACTTTTGTAAAGGGAATGTTGGAGGCCTTTCTGGTGGAAAAAAGCGGAAGTCCTTTTGTATCAGTGGATGTGTATCCAGCCATATATCCTACATACACAGAAAAAAGTTGTCTTTTTCCACCCCACTCCCCAGGGGGCTTTCTTCCATTTAAGAGTAAATTTTGATGGGCAGATATAAAGCTGAAGCTGACTGCTCCGGTGTTTGTGAAGTTCACAGCATTTGGAAACTTGGACATTAAAACTGTGCAAATATCAGGACAAATATGTTTCGATTCATTCAACTCTCTTTGCAGTACTGACACTAGCACCCCAAACTTGATTTATTTCTAGCTGTAATTGCTCTGACTGCTGAGAATGGAACTATTTATTTATTTATTTTATTAGGGGATCCCTGCCTACTGAGATTAGATGCTATAGGAAATTAATTTTAATTCTCTTAATACTGCAGAAAACAGTTTTTCAGAAAGCCAAGGTTATCCAAAGTCCTGGAACTTGCAAGGAAACTGGACCACAACACCAGCTGAAATAGCACAAGAGAAAATGCCATTTTGCAAGTGACAGCTGGAAGAAATCCAGGACGCAAAGTCAACAGCTGTCTTCAGTTGTCCCAGTACAGTGATTTCATTGCTGGTTCACAGTAAGAATTGTGATTTTTACCAGCCTCTTGGTTTGGGAGAAAATTACTATTTATTTATAGGAATATATATCATATATATTATCATTATATATAATATATATATGATATTAATATCATATTCTGCTATAGCTGAATGATTTTGTGTCTTAAGAAAAAAAATATAGCATGGGAGTAGATTTTTGGCAAGGCTTTTGATGCTCTTTCACACAACATTCTTGTGTGAAGGTGTTTGAAGTCTGAGTTGTGGTCTGATGAACAACTACATTGTTTGGATCATTGAGCTCAGAAAGTGATTTTAATGGATCATACATTGCTTGGAGGGTGGTAGTGACAAAAGTACTATAGGATTCTGTTCTGGTTGTGTTCAATATCTTAATCTATGACTTGGAGGAGGGAACAAAGTGCTGCTCTGGGAGTCTTGCTCCTGGGAAACAACAATTCCCCACAAAGTTACTGGCTGAGGTGTACCAGTCTGTGGAAAAAGTGCTGGGGCTGTGGTAGGTAGAAAGGCAAGCATGGGACAGCAGTATCTGCCTGATATTAAAGGCAGCAAGAACCTCCTCAGCTGTGTGAACAGACATATAGCCTGAGATCAGGGGGAGTGATGGATCCTCCTTACTCGGCATTTCTTATAACCCATCTAAACTACTCCTTACAGTTTGGGGCCCCTCTGAACGAGAAGGGCTGTAAATAAATATGCTGTAGGGAGTTCAGCAGAGTGCTACCTGTGATGAGAAACCAAAGAGCTGGGCTTATGTCTGGAAGAAGGGATGACTTGAGGAGCAGTCTGTCTGCTCCTACCAGGAGGCCATCAAGGACATGGTGCCAGGCTCTTTGTCTCTTGTTCTCCCACCATGTTCAACAGGAGTAAATTGAAAAAAGAGGAGCGGCACTGAAAGGAAAAGGTTTTTCACCATGAGGACAGTAAAAGTACTGTAAGAGATGGCACCTGCATGGGCTGTGCAGACAGTCCTTGGAGATTTTCCAATCTGGGAACAGCCCTGAGCAAGCTGACCTGAGCAGATTCTACTTGGAAGAGATGGGAGTAGAGGGCCCTCCTGACATCTCTTCCAAGCAGTATTATTCTGTGATTATCCAGAGGGAGCACTTTACGAAACAAATAGAACAGCTCTGTCTTGGTCTCACAAATGAAAGGAAAAAAACCCAAACTAATCTCACAAAAAACCCATCAAAACCACCCTCATCAAAAACCCACAACATACCCCCTCCTCAAATATTTTCTATATAAGGACAAGGGCATCAATAGACATATATATCCTCGGAACAGAAGCAAGTGCCCATTCCCCCTCAAGGGTCCTTCTCCATCCTGTTGCCAGACATGCAAAATGAGAAACACAGAAGGGCTCTGTATGTGACATCTGAAGATGAGGCTTTTCCCTCAGCTAACTGTTCTATGGTCTTCCTCTTGAAGAAGGGGTTTTTCCTCTTTGGTTGGGACTCCTGTCTTATTTTACTTTTTAAAATAGCTTTGATCACTACCATGTGATCTGACAAGATCCTCCCCCAGGGCCTTTTCCAGAATCATGACAATGTATTAGTGTTATCCCTAAAGAAGAAGGAGACTAATATGTGTGTGTATGTGTATATATGAATGTATTTCCTTACTGGAGCTCTGCAAGTGGGGGGACAAAGAACAGGATGTAGTGGTTGCAGAGAAGATGAACACAGAGAAGGAAGTCAGTCACAGGCACTAAGATGCATGTTCAGTCTCATCGCAAAAGAATGTTAAATGACGATGACCATAAGAGAAGACAAGTGCTGCCATAGAAAACAAGATCCAGCTCTTTGTGAAGCATGTTGGGAATGCTGATCTCATATATAGTCATGGCTTAAAGAACCACTGTTCCCATGCAGCCCTCTCTGATCTCTCTCCTACCCCTTGTCCAGCTTAAAGCATTGCCTCTCTTGGCAAGGTCAGGGTCCCATCAAATGCACTTGTGGACAGGTAATGCAAACCAAGGAGCACCACTGATTAATGGTGAGGAAATGTAATTAGTCTGTGAAAAGCTAACTGTGCATAGTGGAGCTGGGGTAATAAAGGGGATAGGGAACTTCTGTTGCAGAGGCAGAGCTCCAATTAAAGAGAAGGCAATGTGTGGGAGCAGTCAGTTTTAAGAGTTACATCTTTGTCCTGGTGATAACGGTTAAGAGACAAAAACACCAGTAACGTGGAAGGTGTATCATCAGACTGTCTAAATTACAACCAAAAGGAGATAAACCTAAATATTTCTTACCTGGATAGAACAAAAATCCTTACCCCAATGCTTCGTTCATCAGCTGCTTGATGAACACAAGTACTTCCTCAGTGTATTGCAATGGAATCTGTGCCTGAAATTTTCCTCATTTCATCATAAGTAGTTCCTATAATTCCTTGACACATTATTGTGTGTACCTTGTCATAGAGTACCTTGTGGCCTTGTCCAGCTATCAGCACTAAGAGTACAAATGGATTATTTCTTGTGATGTTGCTTTCAGTTGCCTCCTATTGCCACATATGTTTTTCTGCTCATGTACATTTTCCACTGATCCACAGTAGACAGAAGACAATGTATAAATCATGTATAAAATGTTTTTCACATTCCTGGGTCGAGCTGAGGTTGCTGAACACATTCATAAGAAAATGACTACTGTTTCACAAAATCTTAAAAGAAATTAACCACTGAGATTGCTTTTTTTCTTGCATTGAAGCAATTCTGACTTTCCCCAGGAAAGCTTTTGGTGTGAAGGCCAAAATGATTGTTTTCTACAGTACAATATTAAAATAATCAAGGAAGAAATACAGTGTTATCTGCCAGATATATCTGTACTATTTATCTCAATTCCAGCTTTCCAGTCTCACAGACAACAACCTTTAAACCTGTGTTATTTTTCTCCCTGCCTTATTCCAGAGACACATGTGGGGGTAGTATTCATATTCTATTGTGCTGCTTTGTGACAGTATGATTTTCACTCAGATCTTATTGTCCAACTGGGATTTTTTCTCAGGTTAGCTCCAATGTTATGTCATCAATTTGATAAAGTAGATCCTGCCATAGACAAAAATCACTACTCAAAATAAATTCAATGCAGAGTTTTTTTGTTATGTATGAGTTGTCTTTCTAGAAGTAGTATCAATATAAAAGTGAAAAGTTCAGGTCTCTGGTTTTTAGCCATTCTAATTCATTACAACCTTATCTATGTCCCCTGATGCTGACCACATGTGTTGGTTGTTGCAGACACCCATTCTGTTCCTTATTACTGACATTTTTTGGTATTTAGACTATGGGGTTTTTTTTGTTTTGTTTTGTTTTTTTCCTCTGGATGAGAAATTCACAGCTATGCAAATCTTATTGTGACAATTCCGTAGACCATGGCCTGGTGTAGAGAACAGATGCATTATATCTGAATTTACCTCTCTGAGTAGTAAAGCCCACATATATGACCCAATTCTGTAACAAAATCTTTATTAAGCATTGATGTCCAAGTAATTAGTTTGTTGGTTAATCAATAATGCAATGTATTCTTCAGCAGGAGAGACTGAAATGGATTACTATTGACAAGTATTTTCTAAACAGTGAAAAAAATCTTTCAACTGAAAGATATTTTATATTCATCAAGTCATTCCTACTTGCCATTGACAGACTGATTGCTGTCCCCAAGGCTCAGGGAGACCAATGTGTCATTTATAATGTATGTCTGGAGTTCGTAGCTTGAGGAAAGAATTTTCAAGTATTCACATACAAATATGCCATTCTGTCTGTATGTAAACCTCAAAAATCTCTGATTTATTAAAAAACAAAACAAGAAACACCAGCAAGCAAAAACAAAGGAAAGATTTTTTTTTTACTGTTTTCACTTTTTTTTTTTAAAGATTATGAATACTTTTGTGTTTCTCTGGTTTGGTGTTGTATTTGCCTTACAAATACCTCATTATCCACAAACCCTTAATCAGAACATGAAAGGATCATTTTATCTCCTGTACTACTTTTTGTGCTCTATTTCCCAAGGCTTCTATTGATTTTTTTTTTTAATGCAAATATCTTAAAAGGATTTAATTTCAGTTGTTGCAAAGCAATTACCTTTAGTTTAAAAAAGGTTTAATTGTGATTTGATTCAAATGATATATTGGAATTTCTTCTAGTGGTTCATGACGTTTCTGTGTTTTAAATGAATTAATTATGTGTATGTAAAAATACTAAAGTATTTCTATTAGATTTTTTAAATAAATGTTATTAGAGTTATGGCAGGACTGTGTAGAAATTCCCAAACTGTTAGCTGCTTTCTGAAGAAACTTTTAATGGCTCTTTCGTAGGTACTGGCTTTTTTCATTATACCCTTCCGCAAACGATCTTGTAAACAAACTTATTTAATATAATAGTAATAGTTAGCATTAAGTAGTCTGAGGATAAAGACTATGAACATATTTCTAATGATATGAGAATGTGGGGATGTTAATTTTTTTTTTTAATGTATTAATTTTGTTAGACTTCTGAGACAAGGTCATATCCTACTGCCATATGGAGAATTATATAGTGCCTGAATTGCAGGGTGATGTTTTGTAATGACTGATGTAACTATTTCTAATGGTATGAGTACATTTCAGGTTGTATGGAAAACTTTCATTGTTCCTGCATAGGGATCAGATTTCTTAACTGATTAATGTTCCAGTAACTTTGGGATATTTTCATATGAGCACTCCCCTTTGTCTTTTTAGATAGATCTAATTCTCTGAAATTACACTATTGTTCTCCAGAATCCCCATTTCTACAGGTTAGAAAGCATGGACTTCATTTAGGACACTAAAGGGCATTAAAGATGCTTGCCTATGTTTGCATGGTATGAATATTTTATGTTTTAGCTTTCCAAAATTTTCTGGGTGATTTACCTGTGAAATAAATCTCTCTCTTAGTAGACTGTGTCAATGCAATGGGTTTGAGAATATTGGGAATATACTTATAGTGCTTGTTTCTTCTTTTGTACCTTAGTCATATATTGACACCCCTGTCTAGGGCTGAGTTTTGTGCAGCCTAAGGAAACACAGTGATGAGGGGAAGTGGCAGGATGAGGCTGTGTGGTGTGCAGACAGGATGGCTGTTTGTGCAGACAGCCAAAGGTGCAGTTGTAGCTGAGTGTTGAAGGGGTAACATGAGCAGAAAGCTGCTGTGTTCCCAGTCAGTGTCAGCTCTCTGCAGAGTCTGTGCCACTGCTGTGCCAGTGTGAAGCCATGGGCTGTGCCCTGCTGCCCCAGGAAGCAGGATGGTTATCCATGGGACACGAGGGTAGACAGCGCTGAGAGCCAAAAGCACTCATGTCAGACACTGTCTCAAGTGTGCATCTGTCTTTTGATAACCACTCAGTCAGTATCAATATCTTTTGATTTGCATTCAAGACTGTGACCTGCAAAATTGCCCATGTCAGTTCTGGGGCACTCTAGACTGTGCCCAAAAATGTAGGGCTGACAATTCTCTCCAGTCTACCGCCC